>SJYV01051075.1:1145042-1176124 GCA_006410875.1 Neotragus pygmaeus
GCAAGAAGAGAGAGAAAGAAAAGAACATGTGATGATGTTACTCCTCAGATACGGTTAAAGGCTGACATTAACCAGCCTTTATGGTTAAAGCTGCTACCCCTGCCCCTGTGCACAGGGCTACCATGTTGCTAGATGGATTCCCAAAGCCACATGTGCCTAAACCAATGTAGGGCCAGACCAGAGCTTGTCAGTCTAATTACCCCTTCCCTAAAGGTGTGCTTTCCACAAAGGTTGACTGTATCAGACTGCTCTTCCAAGACATTTCTAAATCAGAGTAGAGCAGGATGTCTTTCTGGTTGTGGAAGCTGGACGATGTTAAACTCAAAGCTCACAAGAGGCAAGGCTCCCACCACGGGGCAGAGCTGGGCTTGCGGGAGGGAGGGGCTGAAAGACTGTGGTGTGGTTTGTCTCCTTGGTTCCTGCTGCTCCTGAAGCTCAGCTGAGTCTTCCCATTTGCAGCAGGATTTCCTAATTTCCTATATGAACTTGAGTTTGTTGAACTGTGGGAATCATAAATGGCACAGCATGAAAGTAAAAATGAAAGAGAAAGAGCAGTTAGGACAAAACATATAACGAAGAAATGGAATTAAAAAAAAAAAAGACATCCACTACAAGTTGTTTTTGTGAAGCATGTGATCATTTTGGTGAGATCCCATGGCAAGGAATTCAGCGCAGCTTGCATCTAACAGCTAGGGAGAAGCTGGGGCCCTCAGCCTCACAAGCACAAAGAAATAAACTCTACCAGGAGCCTGATTGAATTTAGCAACAGATCCTTCCCTATTTGGTCTTCCAGATGAGACCCCAGGCTTCCAAGGAGGTGCTTCTCTTACAGAATACACCTGCCAATTCAGGAGACTCAAGAGACTCAGGTTTGATCCTGGGTCAGGAAGATCTCCTAGAGGAGGAAATGGCAACCCACTCCAGTACTCCTGCCTAGAGAATCCCATGGACAGTTAAAGCCTGCCAGGCTCCTCTATCCATGGGGTTGCAAAGAATCAGACATGACTGAGCAGCTGAGCACACACACAGATGAGAACCCAGACCTGGCTGACACGTCTGTCGAAACTGTGCATAGGGCAAACTAAACATATATGTATATAATTAAGAGGCTTCCCAGGTGGTGCCAGTGGTAAAGAATGCTCCTGCAAATACAGAAGATGTAAGAGATGCAGGTTCAATCCCTGGGTCAGGGAAATCCCCTGGAAGAGGGCATGGTAACCCACTCCAGCATTCTTGCCTAGATAGAGAATCCCATGGACAGAGGAGCCTGGTGGGCTACAGTCTATGGATGGCAAAGAGTCAGACAGGACAGAAGTGACTTAGCATGCACACACATATTTATTATTAAGCAGCAATAGATAATACAAATTTGGTACCTGGACATGTTATCTTGATATAACAACTACATGAAAATGTGATCATGACTGTGGATGAAGGCAGAAGGAGGAGGATGAAAGAATTTTAAGGAGCATGAGAGAACAACTAAATTGCCTGGAATAGACTGTTAGTAGAAATTTGAGAATTGAGGATGGTATTGGTGAGGGCTCAGAAGTGAAGAGCATGTTATTGAACTGAAAGAAGTGTGGTTATTGTTTTATATAGTTTCAAGAGCTTGCAGAAATTGTCGCTTGAAGTTATTTCAGAAAAGGAACTTATAAATGATGAACTTGGTTCCATAGCTAAAGAGGAAAGATTAGTATCTTCTTGTCTGTTCTTGCTACTTAAAATATAATGAGAGAGGAGAGAGATAAAATTAATTGGGAAAAGAACTTTTAAACAAAAAGGAGCCAGTTTTTGACAATTTTAAAATTCTCCAGACATTACAGAAAAAAAACCAAGGGTGTGACTATAAGAATTTTTTTAAACCTCAGAAAGATCAAATGGTCAGAGTGTTTAAAAGGCCTTTCAGGTGATCAAGGGAATCATTTCAGTCACCTCAGATGTCCCCAAAAACCTAGAGAACATTATCCTTCAGGTTTCATGGCAGAAACACAGATAGAGAAGGGCTTATCTAAAAAGCACACGGGGGCTTTTGTCTATTGATGTAAACCCCAAGGAAATCCATGAGAGACTCACAGATTCTTTTTTTTTCCCTTGTTGATCAATTTTTTTTTTTAGTTTTTTAAAGTATAATTGATTTACTATAGTAAATATATATATTTACTAAGTTATAGTTGTGTGAATTTCTGTGTACAGCAAAGTGATTCAGTTATATGCATATTTTCTTTTTAACATTCTTTTCCATTATGATTTATCACAGGATATTGAATAGATTTCCCTGTGCTATACACTAGGAACATATTGTTAATCCATTCTCCATATAATGGTTTATGTCTGCTAATCCTTAACTCCCATTCCATCCCTCTCCCACCCTTCCTCCCCCTTGGCAACCACAAGTTTGTTTTCTATACTGTAAGTCTGCTTCTGTTTTATAGATAAGTTAATTTGTGTCACATTTTAGAACACATAGGAGTGATATCATATGTGCTATTTATCTTTCTCTGTCTTACTTCACTCAGCCTGATAATCTCCAGGTCCATTCATGTAGCTGCAAATGGCATTATTTCATTCAGTGCAGTCAGTTCAGTCACTCAGTAGTGTCTGACTTTTTGCAACCCCCATGGACTGCAGCTCTCCAGGCTTCCCTGTCCATCACCAACTCCCAGAACCTGCTCAAATTCATGTCCATCAAGTTGGTGGTGCCATCCTACCATCTCATACTCTGTCGTCCCCTTCTCCTCCCGCCTTCAATCTTTCCCAGCATCAGGGTCTTTTCAAATGAGTCACTTCTTCGCATCAGGTAGCCAAAGTATAGGAGCTTCAGCTTCAGCATCAATCATTCCAATGAATATTCAGGACTGATTTCCTTTAGGATTGACNACCCCTTTTCAAAACAAGGTTTTCTAATTCATAAAACAAAAAAAAATAGGTGATTGCTAAGGAAATCAATCCTACTGAACGCAGCTTTCAAACTATTAAAAAATAATTGTGATTGGATGATACATGCTTTTTATTAACATGTTAAAATAACAAAATCTAGTTGCAGATATGATAATTACTATAACTTTGAAGTGCTGTTGAGCATGAGTTCAACAGTTGACATGAAAACATCTGTGATTTCTGTAGGTAGTGGGACTGCTAACCTCCTATTACCTCCCATTACCTCCTGGTAATGGTTCAGGGATTTGTGGCCCACGTTCAGCATGGAAAGATCTATTACATTTCACCTAGAGGCTAGTGATGAAAAGGAAGATGTAAATTTTTCTCAACTGAGTTCACCGCCCCAGGAATTCTACCCTTGTGTCCCAGGATCTCAGGTCAAGACCCCTGCTTTTGGGAAAAGGCGCTAATGGCAGCTATGACCAAATCAGTAACAGGGGAACACAATCCCATAGAAACCACCGAAATCTTGGGCATTCTCGTCCAGGGCAGGGTTGGGATGTAAATTAGGTCACTTTTTCTGGAGGGCTTCTTGACAATATGTTCCAAGAATCCTAAAAATGTGCATCTGCTTTAACCCAGAACTTCTGTTTCTAGGAGTTTATCCTAAGGAAATAAAAATGTAGCCAAAAGAAAATTGACTGTGAGGATGTTTATCATAGCCAAGGGCACATCCAGCTTTTGTGGGGCCTGACGCTTATACAGTTTAGAGGGCCCTTTTCTCAAAAAGAAGACAAAATATTGTTAGACTCCTCTCCTGGGCGTGTGAAAAAGTTCTGTGCAAGTGAGGTTGTTGCTGTTCAGTCGCTAAGTTGTGTCTGACACTTTGCGACCCCATGGTCTGCAGCACGCCACTCTCCCCTGGCCTTCACTGTCTCCCGGAGTTTGCTCAGATTCACGTCCATTAAGTTGGTGATGCTATCTAACCATCTCATCCTTGACCACCCCCTTCTCCTTTTGCTTTCAATCTTTCCCAGAATCAGGGTCTTTTCCAATGAGTCAGTTCTTCATCAGGTGGCCAAAGTAAGTGAGGACCCTGCGGCTAAAGTGCCATAAACTAGACCTAAATTGACCCAATCATAGCATTGTTAATGAAATCTAAAATTAGAAACAAACTGCCAACAATCAGGGTTCAATATAGTAAGTCACAATATATCTATACAAGGGAAAACTGATCAGCTGTTTTAAACAGTATGAATGTAGACATGTTTATTGACATGTGTTTATTGACATGAAGAGATGCTCCAAACACTGTGAAGTGGAAAAGCAGATTATAAAACATGGGTGAGATCCCAGTTTTGTTAAACTGCATGCTCGTTATGTGTAATAGGAGGCTAAATGGGACTTTTCTGTCTCAGAATTACTGCAGGACTCAGCAAGAGATTACAGTGTCCTCACGCCATCACCTGCCTCCAGACTCATACTAACCCAGGAGAGGAGAACAGCTGCTGAGACTTTCCACCAAGGGACGGTCCAAGTGTTGTGCTTCACCCCACGTGGCTCAAGCCACCGAGACTTCTTAGAGCTCAGAGGACCCAGAGCCTGAGCTCCCCTTCCACACAGAAAAGTCTGAAGATGAGGGGACCCATGGGAGCTGTCCCTGGTGAGGGTGGGTTTGGGGAATGCGCCTTCCAGAGTTTGGCAACAAAAGAGAGGACTGTCTTCCAAGGGACCTACAGGACACAGTGCAGCGTATTGGGCATGAGTCATCCCCAAATATCCCTTTGCAACAAGTCTGCTCTCCAGGGCAGGGAAATGAGAGAAGGACCCCCTCGGCAAGATTGGGGGGGGGCAGGAATGGAAAAGGTCAGCCAGGGAATGTGTTATAAGCCCAGGGCCCAGTGATGCGAGGCCACAGAGAGAGTTTCATAACCACAAAATTGTTTACTCTGTGACAGCAGAACTAGTTTGGGCATCTGCTGCTTAGAGGGATCTAACTACAGTTTACAAAGTCTCCCTTGCGAGCAGACTTGGCATTTTCCTTGACCTCCCCAACTCCCACTCAACCCTGAGCCCAATCTGAAGATGCAGGAGAGAGAGAGATAAGATTCCCTTTCCCCACTGCAGGTGTCTGAATTGTGTCTGCCTGGGAGCTGTAGGGGAGGAGAGAAGCTTTGAGAAATTCTTATCATTTGTCTTTTCGTATAACTGAGATATAATCTAGTCATGGTAAGCTATGTTAGCCACTCAGTCCTGTCCGACTCTTTGCAACCCTATGGACTGTAGCCTGCCAGGTTCCTCTGTCCATAGGATTTTCCAGGCAAGAATACTGGAGTAGTTTTCCATTCCCTTCTCCAGGGGATCTTCCTGATCCAGGGATCAAACCCAGGTCTCCTGCATTGCAGGCGACCTTCTTTACCAACACCCTTAATACACAATTCTGTGAGTTTTGACAAATTCATACTGTTGTATAACTACCACCACAGCCACGATATAAAACATTCCCACCACCCTAAAAAGTTCCCTTGCACCCCTCTATTATCAATTCCTTCCCCATGCCCAGCCCCTAGAAATCACTGATCTCTTTCTTGTTGTTGTTTTGCCTTTTCCAGAATAAATGAAACCGCAGTCTGTAGCCTTTTGAGTGTGGGATCTTTCACTTAGTACAACCCACTTGAGTATCCTCTGTATTGCTGAATCAAGTTTCCTTCTCATTGCTGCTGCTGCTGCTAAGTCGCTTCAGTCCTGTCCGACTCTGTGTGACACCATAGACGGCAGCCCACCAGGCTCCCCCATCCCTGGGATTCTCCAGGCAAGAACACTGGAGTGGGTTGCCATTTCCTTCTCATTACTGAGTAGTATTCCACTTAGTAATACATGATCCTTTGTCCAGCCATTTACCTATTGAAAAACATTTGAGTTGTTACTAGTTTGGGGACAGAATTATAAATACAACTGGTATAAACATTCACATATAGGATTTCTGTGTGAACATAAGTTTTCCTTTCTCTTGACTAATAGCTAGGAGTGGGAGTGTTGGGTTCCATGGCAGGTATGTGTTTAACTTTCAAAGACACTGAAAAACTGGTTTTCCAAAGAGACTGTACAGCATTCACTTCCCAGCAGCCATGAATTGAGTTCCAGTTGCTATTCATCTTCAGCAACAACTTGGTATTGTTGTTGCTCTTTTTAATCCATCTAATAGGAGTATAGTAGGAGACTAAAATTTTATTTTAATAGATTTTTTAAAGAGCAGTTTTAGGTTCACAGCAAAGTTGAGCAGAGAGTATAAAGGGTTCTCACATATTCCCTGTCTCCCCAAAAGCACAACTTCTCCTAACTGACACCCCCACCACAACAGTACATTTGTTATAACTGACGAACCTACAATGACACAGCATTATCACCCAGAGTCCATAGTTTACGCTTAAGTTCACTCTTGGTGTTCGACATTCTTGGTGTTCTCAGTGTTTGAATTTGGACAAATGTATAATGACATGTATCCTGCATTGTAACATCATACAGAAGAGTTTCACTGCCCTCAAACTCCTCCATGCTCTGCCTATTCATCCCCTCTCCCTGCATCCTCTGGCAACCACTGATCTTTTTACTGTGTCCATGGTTTTGCATTTTCCAGAATGTCATATAGTTGGAATCATACAGTATGTAGCCTTTTCATATTGGTTTCTTTCACTCACTAATATGCTTATAAAGTTGCTCCATGTCTTCATGGTTTGATAGTTCATTTCTATCTAGCTCTGAATAATAGTCCATTGTCTGAATGGGCCACAGTTCATTTGTCCATTCACCTATTGAAAGACATCTTGGATGATTCCAAGTTTTAGCAATTATGAATAAAGCTGCTATAAACATCTGTGTGTAGGTTTTTGCATGAACATAAAATTTTAACTCATTTGGATAAACACCAAGGAGAGCAATTGCTGGATCATATGGTAAAAGTATGTGTAATTTTGTAAGAAGCTGTCAAACTCTCTTCCAAAGGGGCTGTGTGTGCCTGCTCAGTTGCTCAGTCGTGTCCGACTCTTTGTGACTCCATGGATTGTAGCCCACCAGGCTCCTCTGTCCATGGGATTTTTCAGACAAGAATACCATTTTGTATTCCCACCAGCAATGAATAAGAGTTTCTATTTTTTCACATCCTCACCAACATCTGGTGTTGTCAGTGTTTTGGATTTTGGATAGTCAAACAGGTCTGTAGTGATATCTCATTGTTGTTTTAACTTGAAATTTCCTGATAACATAAGATTTTCATGATTATTTGCAATTGATATATCTTCCTTAGTGAGTTGTCTGTTCAGGTATTTTGCAAATTTAATAAATTGTGTTGTTTGTTTTCTTAGTGTTGAGTTTTAAGAGTTCTTTGTATAATGGTCTTTTATTGGATATATCTTTTCAAATATTTTCTTCCAGAGACTGAAGTTTTAGTTTTAATTGGACTGGACATTTTTTTACCTTTTAGTTTTGAAACATATTCAAACTTGCAGAAGAATGCAAGAATAGTACAGATAACTTCCAAATATCCTTCACTCAGTTTCACCAGTTGTTAGTAATTGTCAGCACTTTGCTTTGTCATGTTCTATCTCTCTCTGTACACACTTTCCCCAAGCTACTTGAGAATAAGTTGCATATATCGTGACCCAAATATTTAAACATCTTTTTCCTAAGAAAAAGACATTCATTTCCTCTGAGAAAAAAGACTTTCTTTTTCTTAAAGAAGAGTTCAGTTCAGTCGCTCAGTAGTGTCTGACTCTTTGCGACCCCATGAATCGCAGCATGCCAGGCCTCCCTGTCCATCACCAACTCCCAGAGTTCACTCAGACTCACGTCCATCGAGTCGGTGATGCCATCCAGCCATCTCATCCTCTGTCATCCCCTTTTCCTCCTTCCCCCAATCCCTCCCAGTATCAGAGTCTTTTTCAATGAGTCAACTCCTCGCATGAGGTGGCCAAAGTACTGGAGTTTCAGTTTTAGCATCATTCCTTCCAAAGAAATCCCAGGGTTGATCTCCCTCAGAATGGACTGGTTGGATCTCCTTGCAGTCCAAGGGACTCTCAAGAGTCTTCTCCGACACCACAGTTCAAAAGCATCAATTCTTTGGCACTGAGCTTTCTTCACAGTCCAACTCTCACATCCATACGTGACCACTGGAGCAACCATAGCCTTGACTAGACGGACCTTAGCCGACAAAGTAATGTCTCTGCTTTTGAATATGCTATCTAGGTTGCAGTTATAAAATTCAGGAAATTTAACATTGCCATAATACCACTATCTAATCCAATTCACTAAGTGCTCCAATAATGTCCTTTTTAAAATTAAAATTTACTTCTTTTTAATTGGAGGATAATCACTTGACATTAATGTGTTGCTTTTTGCCAAAGGTCAACATGAATCAGGCCCAGGTATACATCTATCCTCTCTCTCTTGAGAATCCCTCTCAGCTTCCACCCCATTCTACCCCTCTAGGTTGTCACGGAGCACTGGATTTGAGCTCTCTACATCATGCAGCAAATTCCCACTGGCTATCTAATTTTACATGTGGTAACGTGTATATTTCAAGGCTGCTCTCTCAGTTCATCCCACCCTCTCCTTCCCACCGTATCCACCAGTCTCTTCTCTGTCTGCATCTTCATTGCTGCCCTGCGGATAGGTTCATCAGTACCGTCTTTCTAGATTCCATATATATGTGTTGATATATGATATTTGTTTTTCTCTTTCTGACTTACTTCACTCTGTATAATAGGTTCGAGATTCAACCATCCTGTTAGAATTGAGTCATATGTGTTCATTTTTATGGCAGAGTAATATTCCACTGTGTATACATACCACAACTTCTTTATCCCTTCATCTGTCGATAGACATTTAGGTTGCTTTCATGTCCTAGTTATTGTAAATATTGCTGCGATGAACATTGAGGTACATGCATCTTTTTCAGTTATGGTTTCCTCAGGGTATATGCCCAATAGTGGGATTGTTGGGTCATATGGTAGTTTGATTCCTAGTTGCTTTTTTTTTTTTTAAGGAATCTCCATACTGTTTTCCATAATGGCTGGATCAATCTGCATTCCTGCCAACAGTGCAAGAGGGTTCCCTTTTCTCCACATCCTCTCCAACACTGATTCCTTTACAGCAATTTCCTCTCTAGCCTAGGATGAAATCCAGAATCATGCATTCTGTTTGGTCACCGTGTCTCATCTCCACTAATCTGAAGCAGCTAGTCTTTCACTGTCTTTTTCATTTTATGACGCTGCCCTTTGGATGAGGCTGGACCAATAATTTTATAGACTGGTTCTCAGTTTGGGTTAGTCTGATGTTTCCTCTGTTAGGTTCTGCCTTTTTGGCAGGAATACCACAGACGTGAGGTGTCTTTCTCAGTCACCACATCAAGAGGCACTTTAGACTCCACTGAATATAGCTTTTAAAATGTATTAGGGGAAAAAGAAAAAGAATAGAAAGAGGATATTCACCAAAAAATGAGTAACATTTCAGGTGATTTTTATTTTCTTATTTGATTTACCCCTATAATGGACTCATACCCAGCAAACATTTAATCTATCTACCCACCACCTCCAAATAGTCCTTTCACCCACTTCAAACTAGATCTTGGTCCTTGATGCTCCATGGAAAAAGAGGTCACAGTCAAAAGGTTGTTATACAAGATAACCTTTGTCTTCTGGATTTCTAATATCCCAGGTCCTTCCACTTAAGGGATTACCCAAGGTTGTTTTTATTGAAAACAATTTTCACCTTATACTCATAAGAACTAATGCTACTATCCTTTCAGGTTTTTTTTTATACAGTTAACTTACATTAGTCATGAATGAAAAGAAAAAAAACTTTACATATGTTTTTTAAAAAGGTGAAAAATCACTTGCTTCCATGACATTTTGAATAGTGGACCAGAAACCTCAGCAGCTTGAGGTGGGGGTTACTCATTCCTCTGCTCCATCCCCAAGACTGACAGCTGCCACAGAGGTCACGGGGGTGGGGTGATTTATGCGTCACTGCCTACATCATGGAAATTCTCAGCATGGCATCTTCAGAAGGAGGAAGAGCTTGGAGACAGGCACCCCAAAGGGGAAGATATCTCTAAATTAGTCATCGGGCACACATTTCTTTCTCCGAAATGTCTTTCATCTTCTTTTCATCCTCACGTCCCTGAGGGTTCAGGCCTCTGTGATTTTTCACCTGGATGGTGGCCCCAGCCACTGACTTCCCTGGCCTCCCTGTCTTTGGACTCTTCCACAGCTAAATAATCTTCCCAGAGCCCCTCTGTTGTTCCCTCTCTTATCCATGATTCTCCACCGCTCCATTGCCTTCTCAGTTAAAGGCACTCCCAAACCCTGAAACCCTGATGCCCACTTTTCCTAACCCTCTATCCCGCCCTGCCTCCATCTCTCCCAGCATCCCAAACCCCATCTCCCAGGCAACAGTGAGTTATTCACTCATTCCTTTAGTGTGTATGCTGCCTCTGAATTTTGCTAGCACCATTCTCATCCCTCTAATGCCTTCTCCGGATGGCTCTGCCTGTCCAAAGGGCCACACTTCAAGGGCAAGCATCAGAGTTACCTCTTTCAAAAAACCTCCAGCGAACCTTAGTTAATGACTCCTGTGGGCCAGGCTCTGTGCCAGGCCTTGAAGATGCAGCAATGAGGATGACATATAGCCTGCCTCCAAGAGGCTCACAGTCCAGCTGGGGGTCCAGAAAGATAAACACAAACAGAGAAACCGAGGGATAATATGGGGACAGGAATATTGTTCATTTATAAATAAATATTAAATAATAAAAAAGAAAAGAGGGCTAGAAACATAATATATGACACAGAAAATAAGTTGCCTTTTTAGGTGGTATGTCAGTTTGCTCAGGCTGCTAGAACAAGGCACCGGAAACTGGGAAGCTTAAAACAAAAGGAATACATTGTCTCCCAGTTCTGGAGGCTGGAAGTTCAAGATCAAGGTGTTGGCAAGGGCGTGTTCCTCTGAAGGCACTAGGAAAGGAGCTGTTCCAGGCCACTCTCCTGGCATCCTGGTGGGTCCCCGGCATGTACAGCACAATTCTGGTCTTCACAGGAAGGTCTTCCTGTGTATGCGTCTCTGTCCAAATTTTGCCTCTTCTTTAGGGTACCTGTCACATTGGGTTAGGGGCCCACCCTACTCTATTTTGATCTCATCTTAATAATGAATGTCTACATCAACCCTATTTCCAAATATGATCACATTCTGAGATGCTGAGAGTTAGGACTTTAACATATGAAATTGTCGGGGGGAGACACAATTCAACCCATAACAGGTGAATAGAGACCAGAGGCCAGAGTGGAGGGCTGAGCATGGAGGAGTAGAACTGGAAGTTTCGGTTCAAGTTAAATTCACCCATGTGAGAAAGGCAGCTGGGTCAGAAGAGGGGTTGGGGGGAAAGACAGAAACGGTTCATGGAAATTTAGAAGAGTGTTATTGCTGTGTGGCACGCATTGACGTCTCTTCCATGTTCCACAAAAGCTACTTCAGCTCTGTACCCTGAAGTTGGGAAGGGGATTGCAGCTGTGCTGACCCCAAAGCCAGGCCAGGAGGCCAAGGCTCCTGGTAACACAGGCTAAATCTACAGCATGGAGGACCTGGGGTGCTCCTGGCTGAGAGAGCAGAGTAAGGAAGAGCCTACAGCACCAGCTCTGTGAGGGATGAAAGAAACAAACACAACCAGCTGTCTGTGACATCAGACTTTGCCATATGCACTCATTTCTGATGGCATGGTTGATTCTCATAAACACCTTATAATGGTAGAATTTATTGTCCCTGTTTTATCGACCTGGTGGCTCAAGTGTGGTGTGGCCCACTAGAAGACCTACTGCAGGCGCCAAAGTTTGAACCCAGGAAATAAAACAGCAAAGCCCAAACTCCTTCCAGAGGTACACTCTGACCACAGCCTCCTCTTCAGCAACTTGGGGCACCTCATGTGCACTGAGCCCCAACAAGCCAGGCCAGGAGGACGTAGTCACATCCCTTGGCTCACTGCTGACTTCAGACAAAGGTCACCTCCCACAGCCAGCATCTTACCCCAAGCTTGTGCTGCGCATCTCCACATTGGCTGCAGGCTCTTCAGCACCTGACTAGCTGGGGCAGGCTATGCAGACAAGGGGTGTAAAGGCCCTTACCCAACGGAGTGAGTGTCCGGAGCAACTTTCTGCAGGTAGACGATTTCTGGGAGGTGTTCCGTAGGCTCCGCAGGGTCCTGGTGCAGCGCAGCCCCACTGCACGGTGCACAGATGATAGAACAAACGAGGGTGGACTTTTCTCCCTTCCCTGTCGCGTTTTCACACCCCTTTCCTCCCGCTTCTCAGAATCACTTCCCTATAAAATACTTATACTGGGACCTTGAGTCATGCATTTGGAGGAACTCAGACTACGACAACAGTGATGATGCTGGTGGGAATGAGGAGGAACCCTTTCCAAGGGGCCCCTCTGAAACAGAGTCAGAGGCACGCATGAAGAAGCCAGCAGAGGCTCATGGATCACAGACCATCAAATAGGGTTTTGCTTCCAAGGCAAAGTTGGAGAGGGAGGCCTGAGTGTATCACACAGGTTAAAGATCCGGGGCTCCTTCTAAGCATGGAAGAGACATGCTTAGTTAGATTCGTACTTCTGAAAGATCAGGCTAGCTGCTCAACAGAGGATGGATGGGAGGTAGCAAGACTGGGACCAGTGAGAGAAATGAGGAGGCCATTGTTGCAACTGAGTGTAGATAACGAAGCCTGGACTAGGGGAATGGAGATGGCCAGGGGAGGAGAGGGCAGGGTCCAGAGCAGTTTAGCAAGTCAGACTGCTGGACTCATGAGAACCTGTATAAGGTCAGAGGTTGAGGATGGAGAGAGACTGTCAGAGATGACTCCAGGCTTCTGGTGTCTTCCCTGATGGAGGGGACGTGGGGGGAGGGGAGTGTGTTGGGTGTCAGTGATCCTGGGTTAGGTAGGTCCCTGGGGCACTTGGAGGCCTGTGTGTGGCACTCAGGGGACAGCCTGGGCGTGAAGCAGACACAGGGGGCATCCACCTAGTGTGTGCATCACTCGCGGGCCTGTTCCTGCTGCTGAAACCAAGAGGGGTCACCCTAGGTCACTCCTAAGCATCCTACAGCTCGTGGGGAGAGCCTCTGCCGCTTCTCCTTCCTTGTGTTCCCCAGCCAGGGGGAGGAGGAGACAAAACCTAGTTTCAGACCCTACCCCCAACCTCGGGACACTCTGCTTCTTCTAGGTGGAAGCCCAGGAGATGAGGGCTCCGGAGGAACTCAGTCCCAGCCCCTGGAAACCTGTTTCATTGTTTCCACAGCAGCACCAGCCCAGAAAGACAGGAGGTGCTGGAGACTCGACGGGGAGGCAGGAGACTCAACGGGGAGGCAGGCTTTGCCAAGTCGCCTTCCTGTCTCAGGTGGGTGGGGATGGGGCTGTGGGGAGCATCCCAGTGGAGATGGGGAACACAGTAGTGAGGCAGGAGAAGGTCTAGTTTGGTCTCAGCTGGGATCTCAGCAGGAGATTGGGCTGTTCAAGGTGAGGGGCTGAAGAGAGATGAATGACATGATGGGCAGATGAAGGGAACCAACGGAGGGTGAGGAGCGACGTCCAGACCAGCAACGGAGGGGCGGGAAGCAGTTCCCCCCTTGCAGCAATGGTGTTCCCAGAGCCAGCAGAGCCTGCACTGTGGCCGGGCGGGAGGAGCAGAGACTGAATGCTTTGCCCTTTCTCTCCTCCCTCCCTGGCCTCCCGCCATAGCTTCTTCTTGGCTGAACCTAACAGAAGGGCGAAGCCTCCACAGAAGTCAGCCCCCCGGGACACGGAGAGGACAGAGCTGAGGCTTTTGGAGAGTGAACAGTGCGGCATGGATTCTGGTGAAAGTGCCAGCTGCTCCGCTTTCCAGATGTTCAAGGAGGCTTTTCACCTCTTCATTTTCCTCATCCGTAGAGAGACAACTGGCGAGATGCCTGCCACAGAGAGAGCACTCAGTGTTTCCTTTCCATGGTCCAATCTCTCCCACAGCTCTACTCAGCAAAAAGCTCCCCACTCCATGTACACGTGGGCACACTCACGGCCCCTCCAATCCTGTTTATCTCCACGTTAGACTAGATGTTCTTTGAAGCATCTTGCTGTGCAAGGCTTGGGGTCTGAAGACCTGGGTCAAGGCCATGGCTCCATCCCCTACCTTAAGAAAGTCCCTTGACCTGTCTGAATCTTGACTTTTCTCATCTACTAAAATAGTCACCATAAATAGTACATTTTTAGCTCATACCCTTGGTACACCTTCCCATGTCTTCTGAGATTCTCTTTCAGGAGGAAGCTGTGGGCACTAATTCACATGAGTGTGTAAATGACTGACAACTGACTCAGAGCTCTTGCAAGGGCCTGGGAGGACAAATAGATGCCTCAGTCATAGAGATTATAGGGAGTCTCTCGTTCATATCTGCATCACTGGTACCTCACACAGTGTCTTCCTCATGGGCAGAGGGTAGAGGTTTGTAGAAAGGCTACATTCTCCTCTGATGTACATCTGTGTTCTGGATACCCAGCTGGAATCTGGCACACAAGCTGCTCATGAGAATTCTCCAGGCAAGAATACTGGAGTGGGTT
The DNA here is from genome assembly GCA_006410875.1 of Neotragus pygmaeus. Classification (NCBI taxonomy): domain Eukaryota; kingdom Metazoa; phylum Chordata; class Mammalia; order Artiodactyla; family Bovidae; genus Neotragus; species Neotragus pygmaeus. Next base: position 1,159,550 of record SJYV01051075.1, read on the forward strand.
GCCATGCCCTCCTCCAGGGGATCTTCCCAAACCAGGGATCGAACCCGGGTCTCCTGCATTGCAGGCAGATTCTTTACCATCCGAGCCTCTAGGGAAGTCCATGTGATCAGTATGTGAAGGGCTTGCTGANAGGCAAGAATACTGGAGTGGGTTGCCATGCCCTCCTCCAGGGGATCTTCCCAAACCAGGGATCGAACCCGGGTCTCCTGCATTGCAGGCAGATTCTTTACCATCCGAGCCTCTAGGGAAGTCCATGTGATCAGTATGTGAAGGGCTTGCTGAGTTCAGTGGAGCCCCAAAGACCATGTGTGAGTGTGGGGTTCCTGGCTGCCGCAGTTGGGGGCGGACAGGATCACACCTCTCTGCGTGCAAGAAGTCAACGCCTTGGCAACAGCTGCAGCCAGCTGGCACTAGGTCCCGGCAAGAGTCATTGTTTGGCCAAAACAGGAAGCCACCAGAGGGGAAGTGTGGCCTCGCCTCAGTGAACCCCTGAAGAATGGCCCTGAGAAACCTGGGGACGTGCTGGCAGGCACGGACCACCCTGCAGCTGTATCACCACCACCTCAGGCTGGGCAGCAGACCTCACCTGACCTGTGCGACTTGGTGCAGGAGAGCAGGGCTGAGAGCCAGGGTCTGGGTTCTAGTCCTCTGTGAACTTGGGCAGTCATTGCCCCTCTCTGAACAGGTTTCCTCATCTATCGAGTGATGAATCGAACTACACATTTCACCAAATGGATCCACGTCTGGCGATCTCATTGGCAATCCCTCTGGCCGCCTGTTTCCTGTTGCCTTTTAGAACAGACCAGGCCCATGGAATGACCACTTCCCACCAGGAGAGGGGAGGCATGATGGTTCAGATGCACTTCGCGATTAGGAAAACACCATCTCCTCATTTCATTGCATCCTCTCGACAAATATGCCAAGAAGAGAAAGTGGGGTTAGCCCTCCCATCTCACAGAGGAAGACACAGAAGCTCCAAGTCAGGATTTCAACCCCCAGCCCTGGCCTTGGGTCCCAGAGCTCTTGGGAAGCCTTGGGTTATGAGTGAGTGCATACTCAGGCTGGAGAGGAAGGCGGCCTTCCACACCACACAATGGGCTCTGACCCTGAGCCACTGGGGACAGGCACTGTGGATACCCAGAGGAGCTAGACTCAGGCTTGCAGCTGGAGGTCTGCTCTGTTTATTTGCTGTGTATTTTTCTCAGTTCAGGCTCTGCCACTTTCCCCCTTGTGTGGCACAAATAAGGCACATCACCTATCCTCTGCCTCATTGACCTCGGCGTTCACCTGGAGAGGATGTCCTCCTGCTGACCCCCAGGCTGAATGGGGGTTGGATAAGCTGAGGGGGGACAGAGGCTTATCATCCTGTAGATGTGTTGGTTGCCCATCCTGCCTCTACTGCAGTCTGCCTGCCTCACTTACAGGACCTCAATTCTGCTCAACCTCTTAAACTGCAAGTTTAACACTGCGCGTGCTTAGTCACTTCAGTCGTGTCCAATTCTGTCACTCTTTGGACCATAGCCCGCCAGGCACCTCTGTCCATGAAATTCTCCAGGCAAGAACACTGGAATGGGTTACTGTGCCCTTCTCCAGGGGACCTTTCTAACCCAGGGATCAAATCTGCATCTCTTATGTCTCCCGCACTGGCAGGCAGGTTCTTTACCACTAGCGCCACATCAGTTCAGTTCAGTCACTCAGTCGTGTCCGACTCTTTGCGACCCCATGAATCGCAGCACGCCAGGNACAGTTCAAAAGCATCAATTCTTCGGTGCTCAGCCTTCACAGTCCAACTCTAGGTATCTTCTTTTGTCAAGGTTCTGTTTAAATGTCTTGTATATTATAAAAATAGGTTACTTGTGTTTTATTATGGATTTACAGTTCTTTCATATTCTGTCAAATATATGCATTGAAATATTTTCTTCAAATGTAAGGTTTATATTTTCACTTTCTTAATGTTGTGTTTCACATTTTCACAGACTCAATGGACATGAGTTTTAGTAAACTCCAGGAGTTGGTGATGGACAGGGAGGCCAGGCATGCTGCAGTCCATGGCATCACAGAGTCAATGTGACTGAGCGACTGAACTGAACTGAACTGATCTAAATGTTGTGTTTGATGAACAGAGATTATAATTTGAATGAAGTCCAATTTATAATTGGTTTATGCTTTTGGTCTTTCATAAATCTCTGTCTATCCAATGCCACTACAATATTATCCTTTGGTATCTATGGGAAATTTTATAATTTAACTTTCATATTTAGGCCTATCATTCTCTAGTATTGCATTAAAAAAATATATCACACTTTATTTTCTGTCGGTCAGTTTAGTCACTGAGTCATGACCAGCNAGACATGATGTTACATAAGTTGCCAGGCTAAAATCTACAAAAGTAATTCAGCTTCCACCCATTTGTCTGAATGCCTCTCTGTCCCTGTTTCTCAGGAACCGTATTGTGAGGAAGCCCAAGCCACATGGAGAGGCCCCTGTAAGTGTTCTGGCTAACCAGTGCTCTTCCCAGTTAATCTCTTGGCCAATGGCAGCTTCAACCACTGGACTTACCCATGAATGACTCTTCAAATGATTCCAGCTCGCAGACTGCCAACCATCCCAGGTAATGCTGAGTGGAGCAGAGATGAACTATCCCCTCGGAAAGTGAAAGGAAAGTGAAAGTGAAGTCGCTCAGTCGTGTCCGACTCTTTGCGACCCCATGGACTATAGCCCACCAGGCTCCTCCGTCCATGGGATTCTCCAGGCAAGAATACTGGAGTGGGTTGCCATTTCCTTCTCCAGGGAATCTTCCCGACCCAGGGATCAAACCCAGGTCTCCCATATTGCAAGCAGACGCTTTAACCTCTGAGCCACCAGGGAAGCCCTGAGCCCTGATCAAATATAGATTTGAGGACAAAATAAATGTCATTGTTTCAAGCACTAGGCTTGGGGTACACAGCATTAGGTGACAGATACACCTCTTTCCTCTTTCCCCTGCAGCCCTCTGAGTTCCCCCAGGCAGACACAAGTAAGCTCCTTCCCGTGCCCTACTTTCAGTCCAGCAGGTACAACTTGGAGTCTGTCTTCTGCCCGCTGTTGAGCCCTCCAAGCCAGGTTGGACAGCCCTGGCTCGGAGGCCAGCTCTGTTGCTTCCAGTTGTGTGCCCTTGGGCAAGTCATCAGCCATCTAGGATGTGACAACTGGGCCAAGTTGGGCAAGTCATCAACCATCTAGGATGCTTTATTCTTTGTGTTGATGGGAATCAGGATAGCGCCTCTTGGGAGTCTGGTGTGCATCATCAGTTGCTCAGTCGTGTCCGACTCTTTGCGACCCCATGGACTGTAGCCTGCCAGCCTCCTCTCTTCACGGGATTCTCCAGGCAAGATTGCTGGAGTGGGTTGCTATTTCCTCCTCCAGGGGATTCTTCCCAACCCAGGGATCAAATCCATGAGTCCTGCATTTCCTGCATTGGCAGGTGGATTCTTTACCACTGAGTCACCTGGGAAGCCCCAAGGAGTCTGGGGGACTCATTAAACAAAGTGCCCAGGCACGTAGTGAGTGCTTCTTAGAAGGATATGGGCATGTAAGGCTGGTGAGAAAGGAAGTAGTCAAAGATGTAACTCCAGCCTCTGCCTTAGTCCAGAGAGAGGGGAGGAGTGGGTCCAGGAAGCCTGAAAGGCCATGAGTTCTGGCAGATGTCTAGCGTGAGAGGCCCAGCCCTGTGCAGGCAGATGGGTCCCAGGTGAGGCTGCCTTCAGGTGGCTCCCAGATTAACTGAGCTATAGCAGCAAGAGGAATGGTGCTGGGTGGGCCTGGCAGGATCCGGTCATGGGTGAATGAGGTCGGAGAGTGGAGTGCAGCAGGCAGCAACAGGAGAGGGAGGGGTGAGGGGGGTGGGGAGTCTACACCAGAACGACACGGGCTCAGCCACCCTTGAGCATCGCACTGTGAAACTTCTCAGAAATCCAGAGGCACTCTTCCTCTCCAGCCAGAGCTAGCCAGGCCCCATCTAGAGATAAAGTCACTGCAGGGTTCACAGGCCAGAGACATCCTTATCAGCCATGGTTGTCTGGGATACTTGGGAATGTAAACACGCCTGATGAGATGGGCCAGCCCTGGGAAGACACAAAACAGATGCTCAGGGAGACGTCCCCTCTCCCCATCACCCCATTCCCTCCCTGCAACCCTGAAAGCAGGAGGAGAGAGAGGCCCAGTCTCACACAGAGCTTGAGGGGTCCTCTACTCCCAACACCGGGCACGTGTTGAACTTCTGGTCACACTTGGATTTGAAGAGGCCACAAGGAGCCCACTCTGCTAAGGCCATGCTGGCCAATGTCACAGCATGGTGCTACCCGGTGAGGATAACTGGAGGTGAAAGGCACACAGGCCAAAGTGCCTTCACACACCACTCGGGCTCTCCAACTTGCACAAACATTTGGGCCAGGCACGGGAGTGGGTGCTGTTGTGAAGTGGGACCCAGAAAACACAGCCCTCCAGATTCAGTGCCTGGTGGGCATGCATGCTAAGTCTCTTCAGTCGTGTCTGACTCTTTGTGACCCTATAGACTGCAGCCTGCCAGGCTCCTCTGTCCATGGGATTCTCCAGGCAAAAATACTGGAGTGGGTTGCCATGCCCTTCTCCAGGGGATCCTCCCAGGGATCGAACCTGAGTCTCATATGTCTCTTGCATTGGCAGGCAGGTTCTTTCCCACTAGCATCACCTGGGAAGACTTGTCTAGTGGGCAAAATGGCCAAATAATAATAATGAGCTTGTTGTTGGCCACTGACTATGCATCAGGCACTGTTCTGAGTGATGTACAGGGATGGACTTTTTAATCCACACACAGCCCTATAGTATAAGATGGTGAACATGTCTATTTCACAGAGCAGGAAGCCTAGACCAAGGGAGGTGGCAGCATGTGCACAAGATCCCAGAGCTGGGATTCAAGACACAGAAGCCTGGCCCCAGGGACAGAGTGGTGAGGGCTGAATGGGGCTCCAACTGTAGTTTCTCCTGGCTCAGCCAGTGAGCTGAGAAGACACAGGGGTGGGGTCAGCAAACAGTAGATGCCCCTCCCAGCTCAGACCCTGATCTCTTCTTCATAGCCCATCCCTACTCACTCTACCTCGGCTCCAATCCTTCCTTCTCATTGTGCCCAGGCCCGCTCAGGCCTGTGACTTGGGACTCCCAGTCCTGGTGAGGACACTTCACAACCACATGCTCCTGGGATCCAGAGATGCCAACGTCAGACAGTGAGAGTAGGGAAAGAGCACTAGGTTTGGGGTGGGACAGAGTTTACATCCTGGCTCTGCATCCCTGGGCCTCATTTGTTGTGTCTGATTCTTTGCAACTCCATGGATTATAGTCTGCCAGGCTCCTCTGTCCATGGGATTCTCTAGGCAAGAATACTGGAGTGGGTTGCCATTTCCCCCTCCAGCGGATCTTCCTGACCCAGGGATTGAACCAGTGTCTCCTGTGCCTCCTGCATTGCAGGTGGATTTGTCACTGCTGAGCCACGGGGAAGCCCCACCTGTAAAATGAGGTATAGTCTAAATGACTTGCCAGGGCCTCAGGCTCCACTGACATCTCAAGACTGTGTCAAGGCAAGTAACTGTGACTGCATCTGCAGAGATGCAAGCAAGGAACCTAGGTGGCCAAGACAAGGAGATTCTGCTGTCTGGGGGCCTTCCTGGAGGAGGAGTCATTGAGCAAGCACCTGAAAATAAATGTCTTCTTTTCTCTTCCTTCTCTGCCTACTTTTTACCCTTTTCCCTGACAGATTCCCAGGCTGAGCAGGGGCTGTATGCTTGGTATCACTGAGGCTTAGATCAAGGTCTGTACAGGGTACAGTCGGGGAGGGAGCATAGAGTGAGGGAGGGGTCAGGGTCACCCTGTGGGGCAATCTTTGGGCGGCATGATCCTTGAAGAATGGGTGGGTATTTGCCAGGCAGACCAGAGGGAAGAGGAGGAAGAAGCTGTGGGCAGACAGAGCTGGGACTAGAGCAGGAAGCCTTGGAGGCTGTCTGGTGCATGGACGGCCAAGCTCGGGGGCTCCTGAGGGCAGCAGGAGCTAGGGGAGCAGGAAGCAGGGCCTGAGCTGAAAGCTGAGGAGCTGGGCTTTCCCCTGAGGATGCTGGGGAGCCATGGACGGGTTTTGAGGAGAGGATGGGTGTGATCTGACCAGTGTGTCCAAAATGTGTCTCTGGCTACGGTGAGGAGATTGAACTGGAGCAGAAGGGTGGGTGGGAGGCTGGGAGGCCACTGGGATACAAGTCTGGAAAGTGAAAGTGAAAGTCGCTCAGTCGTGTCCGACTCTTTGCGACCCCATGGACTATACAGTCCCTGGGATTCTCCAGGCCAGAATACTGGAGTGGGTAGCCTATTCCTTCTCCAGAGGGTCTTTCCAACCCAGAAATCGAACCGGGGTCTCCTGAATTGCAGGTGGATTCTTTACCAGCTGAGTTATCAGGGAAGCCAATAACCAGGGAAGCAAGTCTGGGGGTGCAGTCAAAGGCAGTGGGCAGAGAGACTCTATATGAGAGCTGAAGGGGTGGCCCTGGAACATGAGGGCTTGTCAGAAGAAGGAAGGGGAGGCATGACTTCAGGGATCTGGCTAGTGGTATGGTGGCTGGACCCTGGGCTGAGCCCTCACCTGGGGTCAGGCTCCAGGTCAAAATGGGAGGCAAGGGTGGAGAGAGGCTGGGAAAGGCTGTTACAGGGGAGTGAAGGGTGGGGTGACTAGGACAAGGAATGGGACTTTGGGAAGATGCCCATGGTGTCTTCCTCTTGAGGGTCCAGAGAGGAGGTCTCAGGGCTCAGGATAGTAGAATCCTCTCGCGGGTGGTGTGGGTCACTCGGCCCGTCCTTCTCTCTGCAGGCTGTTCTGCACTCGTAACTGTGGGTGATTTGAGCTTTACAGAGCACTGTTCTGTGTTGCAGTGTGAGGCTAGGACCAGAAAACCTCCAAGCCGCTTCCCTTTCCTACAATTCCCGGCTTCTTTGTTTCCCTCCGTCCTGTTGACCGGGCAGCTTTGTGTCCCCAACTCCAGGCCTCAACTGCCTCCTCTAATCCAGAGCCTGTGTTAAGCTGAAATGATCTCGAAGGTTCCACAGAAGGCCTCCGTGTTTGTTCAGAGAGCAAGCGAACAGATTCCAGCTGCCAAGGCCCCAGATTTCATCCCTCTCCAAGGAGTCCACGCTCAGCCCTGCCTCCCTGGCCAGTCAGCCTGCCCCCAAGCTCTGCCCTCAATTAGTGGCTCCTAGGGCATGGACACAGCCTGTCTGCTCCCAGCTCTCCCACTCCCTGAGCCCCCCAGGCGTCCTGGAGCTGGGGAGGCACGACCTGCAGGCCTGAGGCTTTCCCGCCAATCTCAGTAAAGCCCTGTGCTTTCAGGGAGGGGGTGTAGCAGTCCTGCCAGCTCTCAGCCGGCCCTGGAGTTCAGAAAAAAGGCAGCTGGTGGCGGATAGATAATAACCTCTGTCTGGATTTTTTAAACTTTCTTTAAAAGCGCTGGACGTCATCACACTCCCACCCCCCGACCTGCTCTCCCCCCAACCCCGCACTCCGCTCACCACCCGGAAGGTGGAGCAAGCAGAGCCGAGCCTTTGCAGATGGAGAAACCAGGGCTCCGAGAGAGAGGAGGCAGTGACGTGCCCAGAGTCACGCGGCAAGCAGCAGAGCTGGGAATTAAACCTCGGCCCTGCCGCCAAGCCTGTTTTCAGAAAAGACTTCTGATTCCAGTAATTCCTGAAGTTCCTCCAGAACTCGCATCCTATCCTAGGGTTTTCCCAGGCAGATGAGAGAGGTCAGGAAGAGGGGCGGGGCAGGACAGCCTGAGCGTGTGTGAGAGCCTGACCCTCCTAGCCCTGCCTCTCATGAACCTGGTACCGTGCCATAGCCCTCAAGTCCCTGGACAGTCCGACCCTCCACCTTCTTCCCTCTCCTCTTCTTTGCCCTGTGAGCTCCTGCCACATGATTTCTTTGCTTTCTTAAACATACCAGGCTCCCAGCCACAGGGCCTTTGCACATGCAGCTCCCTTAGCTTAGAAGGAACACCCCAAGCCCCAGCCCCTTCCAGGCTCACATAACGCCTCTTCATCTTTCTATCCTTATCAAATACCAGTCTTATTGAGTTATAATTCATATATCATACAATTCTCCCATGTAAAATATAGAATTCATTGGTTTTTCAGGATAGTCACAGATTTGGGTAACTATTACCACATTCAATTTTAGAACATTTGCATCTTCCCCCACAAAATTGCCATACTCAATCATCACTGCCTCCCTCCCCAGTATTTCACAATCACTAATCTAATTTGTGTTATCTATGGATTTGCCTATTTTGGACATTTCATATAAATGGAATCATACAATATATGGTCTTTTGAGATTGGCTTCTTTCACTGAGCATAATGTTTCCAAGATTCTTCTGTTGGTACATATTTTATTACTTCATTTATTTTTGTTGCTGAGCAATATTTCATCACATAGATGGTACCACATTTTATTTATACATTCATCAGTTGATGAACATTTGGATTGTTCCCACTTTTTAGCTATTATGACTAATACTGCTATGACCATCCTCTTGAGGACATATGTTTTCATTAACCTTGTATATATTCCTAGGAGTGGAATTGCTGGATTGTGTGGTAACTCAATGTTTGACCTTTTGCGGAACTGCAAGACTATTTTCCTTAGAGGCTACATCAATTACCAATTTCTCCACATCCTCATCAACACTTTTTGTTGTCATATATATCATATCTCCATCATAACAAGCATGAAATGGTATTTCATTGTGGCTTTGAGTTGCATTTCTCTGAAGACTAATGATGTCAGAGCATCTTTTCATGAGCTTATTGGACATCTGTACATCTTATTTGGAGAAATGTCTGTCTAGATTCTTTGCTCATTTTAAATTGGGTTCTTAGTCTTTTTTTATTATTGAGTTGTAAGAGTTCTTAATTATATTCTAGATTCAAATCCCTTATCAGATGTAAGGCTTTGTAAAAATTTTTCCTATTCTTGATGGTGTTCTTTGAAACATGCAAGTTTTTTGTTTTGATGATATCCAATGTTACTAATTTTCTTTTAGTTGCTTATACTTTTGGTGTCATACCCAAGTCACTACCTAATCCAAGGTCACAAAGATTTACAACTATTTTTTCTTCTAAGAGTCTTATAGGTTTAGTTTTAGATCTTTGATCCATTTTTAGTTCACTTTTTTGTCTGTTATTAGATAGGAGATCAACTTCATTCTTTTGCATGTAGATACCCAGTTGTCCCAGCACCATTTGTTAAGAAGACTACTCCTTCTCTCATGGAGTGGTCTTGGCAACATTATCAAAAATTGATTGCCTTATCTTAACTCAAGCATCATTTCCTCAGAGAAGCCTTTGCTGACATCCCTTCCCAACCTAACCTCAGCTTAGCCAGGTTCTCTGTAATATAAATGTGCCTGTATGTGTTAGTCATTCAGTCATGTCCAACTGTTTGCAACCCCATGGACTATAGTCTGCCAGGCTCTTCTGTCCATGGAATTCTCCAGGCAAGAATACTGGAAAGGGTAGACATTTCTTCTCCAGGGGATCTTTCCAACCCAGGGATCGAACCCGGGTGTCCTGCATTGCAGGCAGATTCTTTACCATCTGAGCCAGCAGGAGGTGGGACAGGTTATGAATTGTATTTATCTGTTTCACGTTGCAGTCATGAGCACACACACTCTGTAGCCAGACAGCTGAGTTTCAACTCCCAGTTCTGCCACTTCCTGGCTGCCTGATACATTGTCTCACCTCCCGCACCTCAGATTCCTCACCTGTAATAGGGGATTTACTCACCTCATATTGTTTTCACGAGAGTTGATATGTGTAAAGTACACGGCAGGTGGCGATAACATTGAATGTATGAGCTCTCATTAATCGGTATCATCTCCTTAGGTGTTACACTCCTTGAGGATGGGAATCCTGTCTGTTTTGGCTTTTATGAAATCCTTGTGGGCATCATCGGGAGGGCTCAGGGAAGGGCTTCGATGCGGGCTTCTTAATTAGTGGGTGAAAGTGCATACACATGCATGAGTGAATGAGCCTGGGAGATGGGGTTCTAATCCCATTCTCACTGTCTGGCTGTCTGGCTTCCTGAAGCCAGACTCTTGGAAACTCTCGTGGTTTACTCCCTTTCTCTACATGGGTGCAGAACTCTTTCTTCACTTCAAATAAGGGAAACCTAATATATAACTCAGATAAAGGGGGCTGTTGTGGGAGAAGCCAGAGTGGGGCCCAGAGATCCCTCCTCCTGGGCACCCCCGAGGACCCCCGAAGTCTCCCAGACAGTAAGTGTGAAGATGTGATCCCATGTCCTCTCCAGGCTCAAGCAGCCTGTGATTCAGAGGCAGCTGATGTCTGACGCTCTTAATTCAGCCCAAATGCTGAATGTCTGTGTCTTGCGGCATGGAGGAGGTGGAGGCGCACATTCCAAGGGAGAAAGCTCTTCCTGCCTTCTGCTCATGGAGGAGAGCCGTGTGCCCTGAACTTATGGACACGTCTTGGCTCTCATACCCTCCTTTCCTCCCTGCTTGGTTTCTCGACCCACACCTGGGATGGCCTGGTCTCTTGGACCAAGCTTCCTCCTGCCTGCCCTCCTCCACCCTGACCTCACACCCAGCTCACTTCCAGGGAGGCCCACTGTGATCCTGCTCATGCCACCCTCCACGCCCTCATTTCATCTAGGAGACAATTCTTCGGAGGCTTAGGGAGGTGAGTGACTAATTCAAGGTCATGCTGCAGCGAATAAGTGGCAGAGCAAAGAGGCAAACCCCAGGCTCCCAACTCCAAGTCTGGAGCCTTTCTTCAGTAGCTGCCTCCATTACATGAAGAGGGAACCACCCCCCACACGACCTCAGGGCCAGGCCAGAGCAGGAGGTAGGGAGCTCAGCCAAGCTCTCTGATCCCCAAGGCAGCTCCTCTGGCAAAGGGAGCTGCTTAATGCTCTCCCCTGGCAGAGGACCCCTGGCCACAGTGGGAGGGGTTGCCCTGGGAAACAAAGGGAGGGGAGGTCCCCACTTGGTAGGGTACTGACATGAACTTAAGGGCAGATCTGTTCAGGTTACTGCCAACCTCTCTGAGTCTCAGTCTCCCCTGATCCCATGCCACAAGGATAATAGTACCCACAGAGCTAGGTTGCTATGAGCATAAATTAAGCGTGAACATACTGCCCTTGGTGCTGGGGAAGCTGAGCTCTACAGGAGTAGCCTGGAGTCCTCCTCAGGAGGCAGATCCAGGCTCATAAGGAGGAGACAACTGGTTCCCAGATCCCTCCCAGATCTTTGAATTCCCTGAGAATGTTTTTAGGAACCATATCTCTACCGGAAAAAGAGGTTTATAGTGCTAATTGTCCAAAGGAATGAATCTGGGAGAGTCACCGGATAACTGGAGAGTTTATTTGGGTTAATTAAGTTTTCTTTTTAACTCAGATTTCCTTCAGGACATTTGTCCACTGAAGACAAGCAGGTCTGAGACGGTCATCTGCGGGGGTTGCTGCTCCGTCACTTGACTTTGGAGCCCAGCTCTGCCTCTCCGAGCCTCAGTGTCTTCATTAGTAAAATAGAGGGAAAAGGGAGAGTCTCATATAAAGGCTGCAGCCCTTTGTCCTGCTGCAGTGAGATGCTGGGGCCTTTAAAGTGGGGCCTACAAGGTGCTGAGGAAAAGATCCCTTCCAGGCGGGGGAATCTGGGTGTGCTTCCTGGGGGCAGTGGCTCAGAAGAAAGAAAGCACTCCAGGTAGAAGGAACAGCTTGCGCAAGGGTAGATCAGTGGGAAATGACAGGGCCCACAGAGATGGTTGTGACAGGGATGTGAGATTCAGGAGGGAAGGCCAAGGGGGAGGTGGGGGTGAGGGTCCTGCGGAGCTCAGGTGACCGGCAGGGACGGGATTCTGACTGAGCCTTGGAGCAGCTTCTGGAAAGGGCTCCTGGATCTATTCTCAGAGTTCCCCAAGGGGCAGGGAAGGGAGGGCCGAGTGATTCAGGTCTGCTCTGCTGTTGACACAGCTTCCTGACAGGCACGTTGGTTGAGAGGCAGGTTCTTCCCGGAAGGCGTGGCTTCCCACCCTCCACACCCCACCCCGCGTCCCCGCAGCCCTGGACCCACTGGAGGGTCAAGGGAAGTGGGGCCCAGCCCACGCCTGAATTATTCACCAAACAGCCCAAAAAAAGCCAACAAGAGACGCCCACGTTAGTAATAAAAATAACAATTCCTTAAATGTGAGCAGAAGTGTGGGAGCTCACTCCGTAGGGGCGCCTCCGTGTGAGGTCACTCTCATTACCTCCTGACTGCCATCCACAGAACAAACTGGGGAGGGGAGTGGCTCCTGGGAGGCCAGTCATCAGGAGCCTGCACTCCTGAGGGCGTCTGCGTGTGCACAGTGGGGCCAGGGGGATGGGCACGGCAGGGAAGGGACCTCTGCCTGGGGACAGTAACTCAGCAGGTTCCCTCAGTCTTAGGAGGGGTGAAGAGGGGTGTTGCTGGGCCCAGGGCTCTCTCACCGCTTCCCTCACTGGCCCCGCAGCAGGAGAGGAAAACTGGAGGAGCAGCAGGAGCTCAGTTACTCGGCAGAGAGACCTGATGCGGGGAGGGTGGAGGAGGGATGGGGCTGGGGCTGGGGTGGATGGGGTCTTTTCCGGCGGCCCAGTGGTTAAGACTATCGCTGCTGATCGGATCCCTGCTTGGGGACCTAAGACCCCTCAGGTGTCCACTGTGAAATGCTGCCAAGAAATTTAACCAAAAAGTGAAAAAAAATTTTTTTGGGTGTAGATGGAGTGGGGGCTGGCAGGAACCAGGTGAGGGAGGTGGGCTCTCTGACCGGGGAGATGGGGCAAGTGTCTTGGCAGCACGCCGGCATCCCATGGGAAGACTGGCGCCCAGGGACAAGGGGACTGTGTATCCCAGGCTTTGTTGTTGTTATTCAGTCGCTCAGTCGTATCCAACTCTTTGTGACCCTATGGACTGCAGCACGCCAGGCTTCCCTGTCCTTCACCATCTCCCGGAGCTTGCTCAAACTCATGTCCATCAAGTTGGTGATGCCAACCAACCATCTCATCCTCTGTTGTCCCCTTGTCTTCCCACCTTCAATCTTTCCCAGCATCAGGGTCTTTATCAGTGAGTCAGCTCTTTGAATCAGGTAGCCAAAGTGTTGGAGCTTCAGCTTCAGCATCAGTCCTTCCAATGAAAATTCAGGACTGGTTTCCTTTAGGATTCACTGATTTGATCTTGCAGTCTAACGGACTCTCAAGAGTGTTCTCCAACACCACAGGCTAGATTAGAACATATCAGTTCAGGTCTGAAGTGAGCTGCCTTTCCCCTGAAGCCATCCCCACCGGGGATCCTGAAGTGTGAGCCTCCCAGTCACACCACTGCTGTAAACGCAATGAGCTCCCACGGGGACTCTGCGGGGAATAAGCGTACTTGGAAGGATGTGTCACAGTTGCGCTGTTATCCCATCTCACTCGAAAGACAGGGGCGCTCCTCCCCAACACCAAGGGCAGAGCTTGGCTTGCCTGCTATCTGAGCACAGTTTGTGAATGGACGGACTGACTTTCAAACCCTAATCCCATCCCCTTTGACCAACTGCTCTTCTCCTGGCCTGGCAGCCAGGGCCAGGCCAGACAATGGTTAGTTGTTGGACTACTCCCAGGCATGTCCAGATTTGGCCTGCCAGAACTTCCAGGGCCAGAGGGGACCTTCCTGCATGGCTCTGACTAACAGGCCCCTGGTTCTGTGTAGCATCACAACAGAGTCTGTTGCCAGGGTAACCTCAGAGCCAGTAGCCTGGGACCTGGGGCTCTGGCCACCCCACACTGGCTGCTAGCATGAGCACTTCTGGTGCAGCCCTCCCGGCTCAGCTGGGCTGTGCAGGACAAGAAGGCAGGAGGAGGCCGTGTCTGGGCCCTGGAGCTGAGCCAGCCTGCAGGGAGAGCAGACTCTCCCAAGGCCTTGGTCGTCTCCTCTATCAAGGACCCCACATCGTTACCTCAATGGACCAAGGCAACAGCGTGGGTGCCTCTGGAGCTCTCTCACCCCCTCATCCCATCTATTACCGCAGGCATTCTCCACTCCCCACTCCACCCTCCCTTCAGCTCCAGGGCCAGCTCAGGCCCCTTCCTGAATCCAGTCTAGATCACAGCCCAGTCTCCTGTCTAGACACTGGGCCTCACATGACCAAAGTGGCATTGATGGATCCAGCCTTTCCCTCCAGAATTCCTCCCTAACTTCCCCATCACTCTTGGCCACAGATGGACCTCACCCTCCCATCAGCAAAAGCAAAGTTTGTGCAATCTAACCAATATATGTATACATTTATTTGTAAATTATATACATATGCCACCATACAAATATACTAGATAAATGATAAAACATATACCAAAAAATAGAAACTGAAAAAAGAATGAAGGAGTAAATCAGTTATTTTATGTTTTATTTTCTTTTTCTTTAATGGTCTAAAAAATCTTTCTCTGATTAAATACACTATTGCTAAAAAATTGTACTTAAATGTGGCTCATTTTTCANGACTGGCTCCAAATAGTCCCAGCCGCAGTGGCATCCAAAGGCATCAAAGGAGAACAAAGAAGGAAAGAAATCCTGGCATTTTCTAAAATGTTCTCCCCTGGCTAATTCTGTATTTCTTTAATTAGAGTGCCTCCTAAAGATATTGTTTATACAAGCTGGCATTGGGAAAACATAAAGGCTTGTTGGTGATAAGGATTGCTTCTAAAATTTTGCAGTGGTGTAAGATGGCAGAGTAGAAGGATGTGCGCTCATCTTCTACAAGAGCTCCAAAACTACAACTCACTGCTAAACAACTGTTGATTGGAGAATATTGGATCCCACCAAAAAACAGATATCCCACATCCAAGGGCAAAGGAGAAGCCCCAGCAAGATGGTAGGAAGGGCAAAATCCTGTTTAGAATCAAACCCCTTACCTGCCAGAGACGCTCAGAGAGCTCAAACAAATATTGTGTGCACCAGGACCCAGAGACCCCACAGAGACAGAGCTAGAACAGTGTTTGAGTGTCTCCTGAGAAGGTACAGGTCAGCAGTGGCCTGCCACAGGGGCAGGGGCTCTGGGTGCAGTAAACCTGGGTATGGCATAAACCCTCTTGGAGGAAGTTGCCATTAACCCCACCATAGAGCCACCAGAATTTAAACAGGAGTGGGGAAACGGACTCTTGGAGGGCACAAACAAAGCCTTGTGTGCACCAGGACTCAGGAGAAAGAAGCAGTGACCCCACAAGAGACTGACCCAGATTTGTCTGAGTGTCCAGGAGTCTCTGGTGGAGGTGTGGGTTGATGGTGGCCTGCTGCAGGGTCGGGGGCAGTGAGTGTGGCAATGTGTGCATGGGACATTTTGAAGGAGGTTGCCATTATCTTCATTACCTACATCATAGTTTGGCCTCGGGTCAAGCAACAGGGAGGAAACACAGCCACGCTCATCAAACAGAAAATTGGATTAAAGATTTACTGAGCATGGCCCTGTAAAGATTTACTGAGCATAGCGCGGGAGGCTGCGACCGGCGCACTTAGTGAGCTACCCGCCGTCCGAGGTCAGGGGCGGCAGCCAAGAGGAGCTACCCAGCGTCCGAGGTCAGGGGCAGCGGCCGAGAGTGCCAGGCTGCGACAGTGCAGGAGAGGCCAAGAGGAGCTACCCCACATCCCAGGAGTGGTGGCTGCGTGGGCACAGGAGGGCCTAGAGGAGCTACTCCACGTTCAAGGTCAGGAGGGGCAGCCAGTAAGGAGATACCCCTCGTCCAAGCTAAGGAACAGCGGCTGTGCTTTGCTGGAGTAGCCGTGAAGAGATACCCCACGTCCAAGGTAAGAGAAACCCAAGTAAGATGGTAAGCGTTGCAAGAGGGCATCAGAGAGCAGACACACTGAAACCATAATCACAGAAAACTAGTCAATCTAATCACACTAGGACCACAGCCTTGTCAAACTCAATGAAACTAAGCCATGCCTGTGGAGCCACTCAAGATGGGCGGGTCATGGTGGAGAGCTCTGACAGAATGTGGTCCACTGGCGAAGAGAATGGCAAACCACTTCAGTATTCTTGCCTTGAGAACCCCATGAACAGCATCGAAAAGGCAAAAAGATAGAATACTGAAAAATGAACTACCCAGGTCAGTAGGTGCCCAATATGCTACAGGAGATCAGTGGAGAAATAACTCCAGAAAAAATGAAGAGATGGAGCCAAAGCAAAAACAACACCCAGTTGTGGATATGACTGGTGATGGAAGTAAAGTCCAATGCTATAAAGAGCAGTATTGCATAGGAACCTGGAATTTTAGGTCCATGAATCAAGGCAAATTGGAAGTGGTCAAACAGGAGATGGCAAGCGTGAACATCGACATTTTAGTAATCAGTGAACTAAAATGGACTGGAATGGGTGAATTTAACTCAGATGACCATTATGTCGACTACTGCGGGCAAGAATCCCTTAGAAGAAATGGAGTAGCCATCATGGTCAACAAAAGAGTCTGAAATGCAGTACTTGAATGCAATCTCAAAAATGACAGAATGATCTCTGTTCGTTTCC
>SJYV01051075.1:1180330-1305684 GCA_006410875.1 Neotragus pygmaeus
TGCTGGGAGGGATTGGGGGCAGGAGGAGAAGCGGACGACAGAGGATGAGATGGCTGGATGGCATCACCAACTCGATGGACGTGAGTTTGAGTGAACTCCGGGAGTTGGTGATGGACAGGGAGGCCTGGCGTGCTGCAATTCATGGGGTTGCAAAGAGTCGGACACGACTGAGTGACTGAACTGAACTGAACTGAGGCCCCACCCAGAGATTCTGGTGTAATGGGTCTGGGGTGGGGCCCTGCCTTATGACTTTTTTATAAGTTCCTTTCACTTTCATGCAATGGAGAATGAAATGGCAACCCACTTCACTGTTCTTGCCTGGAGAATCCCAGGGACGGCGGAGCCTGGTGGGCTGCCATCTGTGGGGTCACACAGAGTTGGACACGACTGAGGCGAGTTAGCAGCAGCAGCAGGTGATACTGACATGCAGTTGGGGATGAGAGCCCAGGTACTGAATCTGTGGATCCGTGGCCCTCGCTGCCTCATCAGCAAACCCTCGCAGGAAGGGTTGGCACAACTTCCTGCTCAGGAGGAGCCTTGGGGCAGGCAATGGAACAAAGAGGCTTTGTCCATGCCCACACCCTAGGGTGGAGCCCATGTACCGGGGCCTTCCCAGAGCTAGGTAAACAGTCCCAGGCCTGGGCTGTGGGAGAAGTAGGGATTACAAAGTTATGGCTTTCTCGTGGATTGTGCCCAGGTACTCGGAAGCCTGTTGCAGGAAATGAGATGAAGCCTTCTGGGCACCGTGGTTTTTAAGATGGAACATGGAGGAGGTCAGAGTATGGGATCGTGAAAGAGGCAGACGGGAGGGCAGGTCCCCAGGAGAGAGAGAAAGACTGTGTGAGGTAACAGGGCGTGGCGTGGCATTCAAATCCAGGCCTCACCACCTGCCAACAGCGTGATCCTTGGAGAGGGAGTAACTTTACTAAGCCTCGGCTTTCACATCTGTAAAATGGGGATTGTGGATTTAATAACTAAATTGTGTGTGTGAGGGTGGGTGGTGCTATTGAGACTAAACACTAGAACTGGCCCAAACAGTTCTTTATCTCAGCTTCAATCGCATCTTCCATCCATGAATTGAGTCCATCCCTCTGCTCAGCACCGCCCCACCCCCACTGGAGCACCGGCCTGGGGTCCCACGGTCTACTCCGCTCGGGAGCAGGTCGCTTGCAGTGTCACACCTGACTTCTCCCCACAAGAACGAGGACCTGGAGGGCGGGGCCTGGGGCTTGCACTGCTGTGTCGCGGACCCGTCTCACGCTCAACCAGCAGCAGGTCCCTTCTGAGAACCCCAGCTCAGTGAAGATAAGCATCTCTAAGTGTTCTCAAGAAGTACCTCGCAGAAGTGACAGCCCATATTGTGTGATGTCTGCCATACACTGTTTCAGCAGGTGCTGGGAGGGCTTGGCTAAGGGACAGACGGACAGACATAGGAGCAGCATTTCCCGAGTGGGGCAACCCAACCATGGTCTCTGCTCACACGAGAGACCATGTTCGCCGAGCAGCTGTGCTCTTTTTTTGCCACGTGCACCCCCATCCTTGGCTCCTCACAACCCCCTTCTGGGGTGGCTGCTTTACAGATAAGGAGATAGAGCTGGTAGGAGATGGGCACTTGCCCCAGCACGTCTGCACCGCAGGCCGCTCCCACCCCACCCTCTGCCGGGCACAGGGTGCCGGGAATACCATTCTGTCCCTGCAGGCCCAGCACTGTAGCACCCTGTCCAGGCCTGGCTCTGACCTCTCACCAGACCAGGAGCCCACACAGGCAGCCAGCACAGGGCCTGGCACAGACAAGAGTTCATACAGCACACGAGTGAATGAGTGAGTGAATGAGTGAGTGAATGAACAGATGGCTGAGAGAAAGCCAGCGCCCCTGTCCTCAAGGGGCCTGTGGTCTGGTGGACCAGCACGCAAGATGCTCAGGGAGCAGAGAGCTCTTGGGAAGTACTGACTTCCCCTCTGCGTGCACAGGGAACTGCTCATCCAGCCTCCTGGGCCAGGTGAGGGGAGGCCTGAGGTTGATGACAGAGAAGCAGCAGCTTTCGGGACCACAGGAAATCGCCCTCTGTGCGCCCCTGTGTACAAGGAGAAAGAGAAGCCCAGGACGGGCAGGGATACGGCTGAGGCCACAACAGTCCACAGCGGAGAACTTTTAGGACTCCCGGCTCCCCTTTGGGCGTCCTCTCTTTCATGCCTCATTGTCATGATAGTGCCACAATTATCGTACTCATTACATGCAACCTTGGCCTTTAGGAAGTGCCCTTGAGGAGCTGGCCTGTGCCAACATGGGAAGAATAACAGCCACTCCCGGGTGTACCCCACTTGACCCGGGAAGCATGGCCCACACCCACCTCCTTTAGTCTCACAACAAGCTGTGAGGCAGCCGTGCTTCCTGGTGTGTCAATGAGCAGCTGAGGCTCTGAGGCAGGGCGCTTGCTCTCCCGGGAGCACACAGCCAAAAACAAGAAAAAGACAGCCAAGAGTGTGGGGCGACACAAAAGTCCTGGAGCTGGATGGGGGCGATGGTTGCACAAGAACGTGTATTACTTAATACCTCCGAGTTGTGGCTAAAAAGGGTTAAAAACTGTATATTACGTGTACTTGACTGCAATTTGGAAACAAATAGCCAAATGTACCTAAGTACACTTGTGTACCTAGGACCATGGGGAACCACAATTGGGGGTCTTTCCCTTCTTCGGGGTGGGGAAATTTCACCCACTCAGAGCATTCTGGTAACCCAGGCTACCCTCTACCTCTTTCCTCTTCAGCAAACCTTTTCTTGGTTTCCACACCATGCCAGGGTCCTGGTCGGGTGCTAGTGACATACAGATGAGGCCCAACCCACCTAGAACTCAGCAGGGAGGCCAACCCAAGACACGGAGGGGCCCAGTCAGGAGCAGAATGGATACCACCGGGCATCTGTAGGCTTCCAGGCTGGGTTGGAAATAAAAGATGAGCCGATCAGGGTGGATAGGAGGCTCAACAATGCAGCGGTAGGTCTACCAATCAGCTGGCTCCAGAGCTGTGACTCTGAGAAAGGAGGTGAGGGCTGGGGTAATGTCCCCAACTTCAGTGCAAGCAAGACAGGGGGCCTGACTGAGCAGGAACCTGCACCCCGGGGTTGGAGCCCAGCTGTGCCCATCACCTGTGGCAGGCCACTTCCACTCCAAGCCTCCATTTTCTCAGGGGGATACCCGCTCCACCTGAAGCTCACTAGCGTTGTACTCATGTGCGTACTTTGCCTAACTCAAGACTAAATCTTTCCACCCTCCGCTGCCCCTCACCCTAAGCCTCATCCCCTGTCTTAGCTTTGAGAGACCCTGAGCAGAAGATAGCAAGGGGTTTTGAGCAGCTCTGGCCCCTGGCCCCTGTTCCAGGACTGATACAGCTCCCCACCTCCCACGGCCCCAGCCTGGCCCCTCACAGGTGCCAGGGGCCTGCCTAATGTGCTTTCATTTCATTCTCTAGTGAAACAAGGGTTGTTAACATCTATGCTACAGAAAAGGAAACTGGGGCTCAGAGAGCGGCTTCCTCAGTGTGTCGGGGCTGCCTGACTCCTAAATCATGACCTTCTCACTGACTGCCTGTTTGGGTCACCAGTGGTGGATCCCAGCCCCCCAGGGCCATCACCCTCCATCCTTCTGTGACACGTATCCTGGGAGCTGGGCTCAGCCCTGCAGCTTGGCCTGCTGTCCAGGTTTTTACCTGCGCAAGCTCCCCACAGCCTTCCTGCCCTGTTACCGCGTGGCTGTACCCACCAAGCCCACCTTCGGATGCCCCAGCTCACCTGGACATACTGGTGACTGGGTGCTATGGGGCCTCAACTCCCCGCTCTGGCGATTGAGTCTCAGGTGAAGGAAATTTTCATCCGTGTGATGTCATATCCCAAGTGGATGGCACATACTCTGGGCTCCAGAAATGTCTGAGTGAATCAGAAACAAAGGACCCAGTGCAATATCCTTGGCACCTAGAGTCGACACTGTGCAAGACCACACCACCCCCAGAGCCCTGCCCTGGAGGAGCGACCAGAGTTATGTCTGCAGCAGAGTTGCTCACGTGGGAGAGAAGTGGAGCAGTTTTGGGAAAAGGAGCGGGGGGACAATGGTGAAGCCACAACTAGGGAGGATGGTTAGAAGAGGTGGCCCAGCAGGCTGTTATCCTGAAGAAGACTCCAGAGGGCCCTGCCCATTCATTCACTCATCCATTCACTCCACTGTTCATCACAGTTTCCGGGGTAGTCTCCCTAACGCCACAACGTGCTGGGGCAAAGGGATGACACCAGCCCATCCCTGCCCTGGGGACCTCCCGGAAGCCCTCTCCACACTGCTGGGCATGGAGTCTAGGCTGGGGCCGGGGAGCCCAGATCAGGTCATCTGGCTAACAGGCTACACGGATTGGGTAGGGGGTCCAGTGATGCCCTTCATTTGGATTAAGCAGCAGGTGGNACCTCCCGGAAGCCCTCTCCACACTGCTGGGCATGGAGTCTAGGCTGGGGCCGGGGAGCCCAGATCAGGTCATCTGGCTAACAGGCTACACGGATTGGGTAGGGGGTCCAGTGATGCCCTTCATTTGGATTAAGCAGCAGGTGGATGGTGAGAGAACCGCAGAGGTGGGGACTGTGAGGAAGGACATGCGTGAGGCAAGGGATCTGTGTGGGAGACATGAAATTTGAGGTGCTGCTCAGACATCGAGGGGTCTTCCAGATAGATGGTCGGGACACCCGCGGAGGGCTCCAGGCCCCGGGACGGAGCCCTCGGGACTGTCGGGGTAGAGCTGGCTCTGATGCCGCCTTGCAGCTGAGGGGCCGAGCGTGTGGGGAGGGGAGTCGACAGCAGTCCTGCCCGGGAGGAAGCCCCTCCCCCGGGAGAGCCCAGGCCACTTCCTCCCTCGCCTGGAGCGCGGTGGATAAGGGCCGGCCTCCAGCCTTGAGGCAGCAGGGCCTTCCTGCTCAGCAGTGCAGCATGTGAAGGAAATAACTTTATTAGCTCGTGGATGAAAAACAGGAAACGTATGCTGTGACTCGGGCACCAGCAGAGTTTCACTCACATCTAGTTTCTAGGAAACAGTTATGTGGCCTCAGACTAGTGGGGTTTTCTCAGCCGGGTCTTTCTGGAAACGCCATGCTTTTCTCAGGAAAAACCATGTCCTGTAGGCCCCCCAGACTGAGGGGTAATAGTGAGACAAGACCTCACTTCCCTTCCCAGTCCCCTACCCCTAGAAGGCCTCGAAGACACCTGAGGGTGACAATGGCGGGTTTCCTAAGTACCTACTATGTGCTATACAGTAGAAATAACTTGAATCACAATAGCAAAGTGAAGGTGGTTAAAGGAAGTTTTTTAAAAAAATAGCTGTAAGAACACAGAAAATTCAAAGGATGAAACAGACAAATATTAACCAAAAAGAGAAAAATCTGGTGTAGCCAAATGAATATCAGACTAAACAGATTTGAAGACAGAAACCGGATAAGAGATAAAGTGGGCCATCACAAAATAATTAATATTTCAATTAACCCCAAAGATATAAAACTGTTTAATTCATAACACATGAATTTATAACACAGCTTTAAAAAAGACATATACAGGGGGAGATCTATCAGAACTTGTTAGATCACATTTAAAAAAATCATCAGTAACACTTTGGCGATCTAATGCTTGCATTTAGAATCCTGTATCCAATAACTGGACAATAAACCCAGTTTTAAAGAACATAGACCACCTTTGCCTACTGATAATACACTAGGCTATAAAACAAGTATCAACAAACTCCAAAGAATCATATAAACCATGTTCTCTGACCACAGTGTTCAACATTAGAAAAACCTATAAATGAATTGCTTTCAACAACAGATTAAAGGGAAGAATTAGAATTATTTTTAATAAGTGATAGAAAAAAATAAAAGTCAACATCCATTTGCAATTAAATAGAACTCTTCACAATTAGTAATATAAACAAATTTTCTAAACCTGATATCTACAAAAAAAAAAAAAAAATCTATGGGAAGTATTTTACTAAATTCTGAAACAATAGAAGTGCTTCTTTTAAAAATAGGAATAAGATAAAGAAGAGTACTTACTGCCATTTCTATTAAACATTGCACTAGGAGTTCCAGAAAACACAATGAGACCAAAAAGAAATAAAACTAAGGATCGAAAAGGAGGAAACAAAACTGTTATGATTTAATATGACTTTCTACCTAGAAAAGCAAAATAGTCTAGAGTTAAATTATTAGACNAAATTGTGTCCATTTGAAAGCTCTTTGACAAACATTTTTTAGAATGTTGGTTGTTACTAAACTGGTGTATATACCATCATTCAAGAACCATATTTTTAAAGATGTTTTGTAGTGAAGTTTATCAACAGATAAAAAAATAACTGAGGGTTAAAAATGACAGTTTATAATATGGCCATCCACCTGTAATAACATCCTATAGTATTCTATATGTATGTCTCTAGTGAGATAATTGTTAAAATTATAAAAAAAGATTCCTTATGAGCAACTAGGTTTTATTTGTTTTTGAGTTTGTCATTACCTGGTTCTCCTAAATTAGTAATAGTTTTCTTTTTTTAGAAAAACCTCAAACTCCTGAATTTGAACATATTCACAAATAAAGATTACTGATAATCTGAAAAATAAAAATAAAAAAAAAGCATCTGCATAACTGTAATAGAAATCAGGAAAGTGGAACTTTCCCTGGTGGTCCAGTGGTTAAGGATCCACCTGCCAATTCAGGGGACATGGGTTTGATCCCTGGTCTAGGAGGGTCCCACATACCACAAGGCAACTAAGCCCCTGCATCATATCTACTGGCCTCACAACTAGAAAGGCCATGTGCTACAGCTAGGGAAGCCCACATACCTAAAGCCTGCGCTCTGCAACAAGAGAAGCCACTGCAATGGGAAGCCCGTGCACCTCACCTAGAGAGCAGCTTCCATTCGCTGCAACAAGAGAAAGCCTACACACAGCAACAAAGACCCACCACAGTTAAATACATAAATAAAATTTTAAAAAAAATCAGAAGAGTGGTTTTTTCCTGAGAAGAGGAATGTGACAAGGATCACACAGACCTGCAGGGTGACCGGCAAGTTCCCATTTCTTAACTTGGGTGGTAACTACATGAATGTCTGTATTTAGTTGCTCAGTCGTGTCCAGCTCTTTGCAACCCCATGAACCAGGCTCCTCTGTCCACGGAATTCTCCAGCCAAGAATACTGGAGGGGGTTGCCATTTCCTTCTCCAGGGGATCTTCCCAAACCAAGTACTGAACCTGGGTCTCCTTCATTGCAAGCAGATTCTTTACCATCTGGGCTACCAGGGAAGCTTTACAATTATTCTTTACATTGTATAAAAATTCTATATACTCTCCTGTATATATTATATATTTCTAATTTTTAAAATTGTTAAAGAAAAGTTTAGAAACATCTATTCCTACTGTGTTAGTGTCTTTCTAGTGCTAGCACTTGAGCCTGCTAACCTACAGAGAGCAGTCAATCTGACCCCCTTGGTGTCACTTAGGCATGACCTTTGACCTTCATCCACTCCTTCTACCCTTCATGCCTCGCTCGCTAGTGCCATTATTTCTACCAGCAGTGTGTATTTCTGGTGATTTTCTTTGATCTGGGTAACTCTTAGTTAACAACCATGAGCCAGGCACTGTTCTAAAAACTAGACACAGCGGGGAACAAGACAAGAAACCTATTCCTCAAAGAATTTACATTACATTCTAGTGCAAGTAGACACATGTGTCAATAAACAAAGAAGGTTGTTTAAGGAACTAAGTTGCATGAAATAGATAAAATAAGGTAACATGGAATCAGAAGTAGGCTTTTGGCAGGACAACGTGGGAAGGCCTTTCAGAGAAGATGATACTTGAGATGAAACATGGTTGATGAGAAGGAAGCGGTTCTTTAGAAAAGACTTCAAGATCTAAGTAACAGCAAGTGCAAAGGTTCTGAGACAGAAATCAGTTGGCCATGTCCAGGAACAGAGAGAAGCCCACTGTGGCTGGAGCACAAGAATGAAGAGAAGGAGGAGATGAGCTGGGTAGTGTCAGTTGCACCAGGGTTAGGCTTGGGAAGTCATCCTAAGAACAATGAGAAGCCGTCAGGCATTTGTCTAACACTTAGCCCAAGAGTTAGTTACAAAATTTAGAACAGCTTTTAAAATAACAGTTTAATTGAAATATACTTCACAAGCCACAAAATACACCCTTTTAAAGTAAAAATTCAATTTTTTAATTCACAGAGTTGGACAATCTTCTCTACAAACAATTTTAGAACATTTGCATCATGTTTTGTAAAAAGACAAAAACTCTATACCCAATGGCAGTCACTACCCAAAACCCCAAGCCCTAGGCAACCATGGATCTACGTTCTGTATGAATTTGCCTATTCTATATACTTCATATGCATGGAATTATACAGTATATGGTGGAGAAGGAAACGGCAGCCCAGTCCAGTATTCTTGCCTGGAGAATCCCATGGACAGAGGAGCCCAGCAGGCTACAGTCCATGGGGTCGCAAAGTTGGAAATGACTGAGTGACTAAACACCAACAACAATACAGTATATGGTGCATTGTGATTAGTTTCTTTCACTTAGCATAATCTTTTTGCTTTGGGCTCCCCCATTTTTCAGTGTAAATGCTTTCTTTCTTTATCTCTTTTCTGTTGATTAATAAGAAAGAGATGTTGAAGTCTCTGAAGGTAATTGTGAACCTGTTTACTTTTCCTTGCAATTCTAGCAGCTTTTTTCCTCTAATACACTTTGAAATTCTTTCATTACATGCATATGCTTTTAGAACTTTGTGCTTTTGATGAGTTTATCTCCTTCTTAGGGCTTTCCTGGTAGCTCAATGGTAAAGGATCAGCCAGCCAATGCAGGAGACTCAAGAAACAGATATTTGATCCCTGGGTCAGGAAGAGCCCCTGGAGGAGGACATGGCAACCCACTCCAATATTCTTGGCTGGAGAATCCCATGGACAGAGGAGCCTGGCAGGCTGCAGTCCATAGGGTCACAAAGAGTCAGACACGACTGAAGTGACTTAGACATGCCAGACATGACTGAGCATGCACGTGGCACCCTTTTCTTATTAGGAAATGGTATTCTTTATTTCTGATGATATTCTTTGCTCTGAAATCTACTTTATCTGACTCATAGAGCCATTCCAACTCTTTTTGTACTATTGATAGTATAGTGTATATATTTCCAATCCATTTACTTTTAAATTAACTTTTAAAAAATTGTATTGATTTACTTATTGGCTGTACTGAGTCTTCATTGCTATGGGCAGGCTTTCTCCGGCGTGGTGAGCGGGAACTACTCTCTAGTTGTAGAGCGTGGACTCCTTAATGTGGTGGCTTCTCTTGTTGTAGAGCATGGGTTCTGGGACGTGAGCTCAGCAGTTGTGATGCAGGACTTACTTGTCCTGCTGCATGTGGTATTGTCTCAGACTAGGGATCAAACCCTTGTCCCGAGCACTGGCAGGTGGATTCTTAATCACTGGACCAACAGGGAAGTCCCTCCATTTACTTTTTAAAGTTGAAGTATAGTCGAGTTACAATATTATATTAGTTTCAGGTGTACAATATAATGATTCAATATTTTTATAGGTTATACGCCACTTAAAATTATTACAAGATATTGGCTATATTCCATGTTACGTACTATGCGGGTGTGTGTTTAGTCGCTCAATCATGTCCGATTCTTTTGCTCTATAATTTTGCATTATTTTATACATAGTAACCTGTACCTCAATCCACTTACTTTTAAACTATTTATGATTTTTTTCAAGTGAGTTTCTTGGAGGCAGCATGTAATTGAATCTTGTTTTTATATTTAATCTAATGCTTTATGTCTTTTAGTTGAGAGTAGATAATTTACATTTAATGTGATTATTTATGTGAGTGTGTGCTAAGTTGCATGAGTCGTGTCTGACTCTGTGTGACCCCATGGACTATAGCCCACCAGGCTCCTCTGTTCATGGGATTCTCCAGGCAAGACTACTGGAGTGGGTTGTCATTCCTTTCTCCAGGGGNGCTTTTTTCCTCTAATACACTTTGAAATTCTTTCATTACATGCATATGCTTTTAGAACTTTGTGCTTTTGATGAGTTTATCTCCTTCTTAGGGCTTTCCTGGTAGCTCAATGGTAAAGGATCAGCCAGCCAATGCAGGAGACTCAAGAAACAGATATTTGATCCCTGGGTCAGGAAGAGCCCCTGGAGGAGGACATGGCAACCCACTCCAATATTCTTGGCTGGAGAATCCCATGGACAGAGGAGCCTGGCAGGCTGCAGTCCATAGGGTCACAAAGAGTCAGACACGACTGAAGTGACTTAGACATGCCAGACATGACTGAGCATGCACGTGGCACCCTTTTCTTATTAGGAAATGGTATTCTTTATTTCTGATGATATTCTTTGCTCTGAAATCTACTTTATCTGACTCATAGAGCCATTCCAACTCTTTTTGTACTATTGATAGTATAGTGTATATATTTCCAATCCATTTACTTTTAAATTAACTTTTAAAAAATTGTATTGATTTACTTATTGGCTGTACTGAGTCTTCATTGCTATGGGCAGGCTTTCTCCGGCGTGGTGAGCGGGAACTACTCTCTAGTTGTAGAGCGTGGACTCCTTAATGTGGTGGCTTCTCTTGTTGTAGAGCATGGGTTCTGGGACGTGAGCTCAGCAGTTGTGATGCAGGACTTACTTGTCCTGCTGCATGTGGTATTGTCTCAGACTAGGGATCAAACCCTTGTCCCGAGCACTGGCAGGTGGATTCTTAACCACTGGACCAACAGGGAAGTCCCTCCATTTACTTTTTAAAGTTGAAGTATAGTCGAGTTACAATATTATATTAGTTTCAGGTGTACAATATAATGATTCAATATTTTTATAGGTTATACGCCACTTAAAATTATTACAAGATATTGGCTATATTCCATGTTACGTACTATGCGGGTGTGTGTTTAGTCGCTCAATCATGTCCGATTCTTTTGCTCTATAATTTTGCATTATTTTATACATAGTAACCTGTACCTCAATCCACTTACTTTTAAACTATTTATGATTTTTTTCAAGTGAGTTTCTTGGAGGCAGCATGTAATTGAATCTTGTTTTTATATTTAATCTAATGCTTTATGTCTTTTAGTTGAGAGTAGATAATTTACATTTAATGTGATTATTTATGTGAGTGTGTGCTAAGTTGCATGAGTCGTGTCTGACTCTGTGTGACCCCATGGACTATAGCCCACCAGGCTCCTCTGTTCATGGGATTCTCCAGGCAAGACTACTGGAGTGGGTTGTCATTCCTTTCTCCAGGGGATCCTTCTGACCCCAGGATCGAACCTGCATCTCTTATGTCTCCTGCACTGGCAGGTGGGTTCTTTACCACTAGTACACCTGGGAAGCCCAGATTTTTTATATGGTTATGATTAAATCCATTGTCTTGCTATTTGATCTGTCTCTTCTTTGTTCCCCTGTATGCTCACCTGGCTTCCCTTTAAGGGCAAAATCCCACATAATCACAGTGTGTTGTGAAAAACCATCATTGAAACTTGCATTCAGTGGCTACAGAATTTTAGGTTGATAGGCATTTTCCTTCTGTACTTTCAAGTATCATTCTGCTGTCTTTTTGCTTGAATTGTTTCTTAAGGGAAATCTGTTATTATCCTTATTCTGGTTCCTTCATGTCCTTTTCCTTACACTAGTGTTTTAAGGTTTCCTTTTCATCATTGCTTTTGAGCATTTGACTATGAAACGTCTATGTACACTCTTTCACGGAGCTCACTGAGATTCCAAGATGTGTGGGTTTATAGTTTTCATCAAATTCGGGGAAGTGTTGGTCATTATTTTCAGGTATTCTTCTGTCTATCTTCTTCTGTTTCTCCAGGGTGCCAAAATACACATATATTAGACTGCTTAAAATTTTCTCAGTCAACTGATGCTCTTGTTCATTTTAAGATGTTTTCTTCTTACTCTCTGTGTTTCATTGGGGATAATTTCTATTATTGTCATTAAGCACCATGATCTTTCTTCTGAAATGCCTAATCTGCTGTTAATCCTACTCAATATATATCTCAGATATTACAATTTTCACCTCTAAACGTTTCATTTGCGTCTTTATATCTTCAATGTCTCCATCTAATATTTCAATACATATATGTAGTGATAATGACATTTTAAATGTTCTCCTCTGTTAATTTTTACACCTGGGGTAAGCCTATGTCTGTTTTATTTGATTTTTCTCATTGTAGGTTGTATTTTCCTGCTTATTTGCATTTCTGATCATCTTTATTCAATGCAAGTAATAGTGACTATTACCTTATTGAATGCTAGATATATTTTTATAAAGATTCTTGAGCTTTGTTCTAGGATGCACTTAAATGGGTTTGAAACAGTTTGATCTTCTTGGGGTATTTCTTTTAAGATGTGTTAGGCAGGACAAAAACGGCAATTCATCCAGGACTTATGATTCCCCACGACTGAGGCGAAACTCTTTTGAGCACTCTACCTGCACCCTTGTGAAATAAGTAGCTTTCCAGTCTGCCTGGTGGGAACCAACTCTACTCCAACTCTGGCCCTGTGTAAGTGACAGCTACTACTTCCTCTAATCCTTCCAGGTAGATCTTTCCCTCATCTTTGATAGTGTTATCACACTCACACCCCAATCAGCATTCAGTAAAAGAAGCAGGAGGATATCATCCAGGTCCCTGGGAGATGGTGTGACCTTCCTAAGGAATTGGAATGCTCTCTCCATTATGACTAGAGGGAAGGCAGGCATGTGGGCCCAGATGTAAGTAGGTCATTAGAAATAGTGGTTGGAATATGTATCTTAATCTGGGTTCCCCCAGCAGAGCACAAGACAAGGAGTCATCACGTGTAAGTCCTTCATTCAGGAGGGGGCCCCAGGAAACATTATTACAGGAGTCGGAGAGTGAGGCAGAGAGGGGAAGGCAGCAAATAAAGGCAACATTACCAAGCCAGTTACCACTGTGGGTAATTGGGGCTTAATGTGTGGAAGATAGTCTTAAGTTATCCCAAATTAAGAGGTGAGAGAGCTGGGTTATTTTTTCATATCCACTCCCATCAGTCCCTGGTTAACTGGAGGGCTGTAAATTTTCCAGCATTTCGGCACCTGTACGGGGCATAGGTAGGTCCCTGAGCCAGAGAAGCCCTCAGGGGAGTGGAGAGGCTGATGCCGGCAGGAGTCTGGCCAGCCGGCCCTGAAATGGAAAGGCTTTCAAGGAGCGATGCATGGGGTGCCAACGGCATCTCAGTATACACTGCAGAGGGTCACTGCCACTTCTGAGTTCAGCGTTTAGTCTATACAATACAAGGTGAGGTCATCGTCTGAGGGGAGATTTGAGAGGAGAGAAAATGTCACTCTCAGTCGGGGTGTCCTAAGTGAGATGGCATGGGCCCATGTGCTTCAGCTGTTGATAAGCCTTTGATTTTAATATAGGCCCACACATGCGTGCACACACGTGCATCTTCACCAGTGCATCCCCACTGCGCTGAGTCCACAGGGCTGTGGAAGGCACACGGCGCAGGTGTGGTGTGGGCAGCAAGAGCAAGAAACGTGGAGATGTCAGGAACTGGTTTCCCATAGGGGAAAATGGTGCTAACTTGCCTCCCAGGACAATGGTGAGAATGAAGGGAAACGGGCCCGTGAGAGCACTCTGTGAACTTAAGAGCACTACGTGCTCGCTGCCAGAGCCATCAGGCACTTGCAAGACGCCCCGGACAAAGACTCACTGAAGATACGCTTCCCAAGAAAACCCACACACGGTTACAGGCAAACCTCCGGCAGGTCAACAAAAGTCTTGATATTGAAAGTGTGGTCTGTGGTCCAGCAGCCCTGGCATGACCCGAGAGCTTGTTTCAAATGCAGAACTCAGATGCCAGCCTAGAACTGAGTCCAAATCTACTGACTCGGAAACTGCATTTTAACAAATCCTCACAGAGCTCAAATCCACCAAGCAGCAGGAGAGTCACCGGCTCTGCGCTCGGGCCAGAGCCTGCCTCTGCCCTCCCCTGCACCCGCCGCCACTTACCCCTCTGACTCCTGGGCCAGTTCGGTTGCCTCCAGGTTAGGTTTGGGGTTCTAGTCTGGATCTGCTCCAGGGAGAAGACTGAACCTGGCTTATGCCTCCTCTCACTCCTTTAGCAAGGCTGTGTACTCTCATTGCTGAGCGGGAAAATCATTATAACCATGTTCATCATGAAGACTATGAAGAAACAAGAGATGGTAGGATCATGTTCGGGATGGTATGATAATGTATTTCTGAAATTTACCTTCTGAAGAGGTTAAAATTAACAATAATAACTACAACAACAACAACAATGTCCTGTTGCTTAATTTATTTGAACTGTGGCAATCCGGAAAAGTCGTCAGTATGAAATGACTCATTCCCTGAGGGTTCTGAATAAGATTCTAAAATCACCACCCGTGGTTTTCCTGCACTTTGAAGTGACAGAACAAATGACAGCAGAGGAGGGCACTGCGCTTGGAGTCCAGAGAGGCTGATACACAAATATCTCACAACAATAACATCCTCATCCAAAAACAGCCTGCAATAAGGATGTTATTGCTGGGATTTGCTTGTGCATTTTAATGTTAATAAGCATTTGTGCACCTGTGGGCAAACCCCAGGACCAGAATGGTCTGATTTTTTTTTACACAATCAACAAATTTGTTGATGCCTCATCCATGCCAGATCCTATTCTAGGGACACAAAGAATTCAGTTCTTAGAGCAAACTTTCACGGAGCAAAAATTGGAAGCCATAATGAAAATTCAGAAGAGCTATAAAGGAGACAGATTCAACAGTAATGGGGGAAGAATTTGGAAAGTGTCTCTGGAAGTGACCTTCAGGATGGAGGGTGAGAAGGCGTTTTGGTCAATAATCAGGGTAAGTACAGTGTAGTAGGAAGGAATACAAGGCCCAGGAGCCAAAAGCGTTTGTCAGGTTTTTCCAGCTGGTTAACAATCTAATGCTATGGAGAAAAACTGAAGATAAATAGCCCTTTAGATCATTTAAAAAACCACGGATAACTCCCTGAGACCCTGACAGATTGCATTGTTGACCTCTGGGTGTGTAATAGCTTCCAGGGGCCTGCTCTGAGCTCACTACTCCCTAGTCACCCCACATCCCAATTTCCCACCATCTTTGAGTTATCCACCTATTCCATTCTCCTACTTTCTTGCCCATGGAAGATATCTACCCTCCTTCCAGCATCAGCTCTGGGGTTGCTAATGAATGAAACCATAAATTAGAAGAAAAGGAATTGATCTATTCTGGTTTGGGACAGCCTGAGGCTGAAGTACTTCTAGGAAATCCAGTTGCGGATGAGTCAAGGCAGTGGATTTTGGCTCTGGGAAGAGATAATATTATAGATATGGATTTGAGANAACAACAACAACAACAATGTCCTGTTGCTTAATTTATTTGAACTGTGGCAATCCGGAAAAGTCGTCAGTATGAAATGACTCATTCCCTGAGGGTTCTGAATAAGATTCTAAAATCACCACCCGTGGTTTTCCTGCACTTTGAAGTGACAGAACAAATGACAGCAGAGGAGGGCACTGCGCTTGGAGTCCAGAGAGGCTGATACACAAATATCTCACAACAATAACATCCTCATCCAAAAACAGCCTGCAATAAGGATGTTATTGCTGGGATTTGCTTGTGCATTTTAATGTTAATAAGCATTTGTGCACCTGTGGGCAAACCCCAGGACCAGAATGGTCTGATTTTTTTTTACACAATCAACAAATTTGTTGATGCCTCATCCATGCCAGATCCTATTCTAGGGACACAAAGAATTCAGTTCTTAGAGCAAACTTTCACGGAGCAAAAATTGGAAGCCATAATGAAAATTCAGAAGAGCTATAAAGGAGACAGATTCAACAGTAATGGGGGAAGAATTTGGAAAGTGTCTCTGGAAGTGACCTTCAGGATGGAGGGTGAGAAGGCGTTTTGGTCAATAATCAGGGTAAGTACAGTGTAGTAGGAAGGAATACAAGGCCCAGGAGCCAAAAGCGTTTGTCAGGTTTTTCCAGCTGGTTAACAATCTAATGCTATGGAGAAAAACTGAAGATAAATAGCCCTTTAGATCATTTAAAAAACCACGGATAACTCCCTGAGACCCTGACAGATTGCATTGTTGACCTCTGGGTGTGTAATAGCTTCCAGGGGCCTGCTCTGAGCTCACTACTCCCTAGTCACCCCACATCCCAATTTCCCACCATCTTTGAGTTATCCACCTATTCCATTCTCCTACTTTCTTGCCCATGGAAGATATCTACCCTCCTTCCAGCATCAGCTCTGGGGTTGCTAATGAATGAAACCATAAATTAGAAGAAAAGGAATTGATCTATTCTGGTTTGGGACAGCCTGAGGCTGAAGTACTTCTAGGAAATCCAGTTGCGGATGAGTCAAGGCAGTGGATTTTGGCTCTGGGAAGAGATAATATTATAGATATGGATTTGAGACTCAGCAGAAAATTGAAGTAAATGTTATCTCCCCACCTACCCTCCCGTTCCTGAATTTACTTATGTTGTAATGGATGAACCCAACACCTCCACAAATCCCTTCTCTTCCTACTAGTCAAGAACAGTACATGAGCAATTCTCCTCTCTCCTGCATTATAAACTTTCTTCTATCCATTGAATCAATCCCATCAGGAATCCCATTTTCTTAAGTTACAAAACAAAAAACAACAAACCTCTTGACCTCACTTGCCTTTCTAGCAATTGCTCCTCTTTATAGCAACTCACTATCTTTGAAACTCATTATCTTTATTCTGTTTTCAGTTTCCTCCTCATATTCTTCTCTAGCTTTTGTCCCTAATTCCACCACAATTGCTCATCCCAAAGTCAACAATGACTTCACATGACTAGTTCTGTGAGTTCTCATTTTGACTTAGCAGCTTTCTTTAGCTGTTTCCTAGATAATACCACCTCAGTCTCCAGCTTCACCTCCCATCCTTCTGGTCATTTCTTCTGTCCCCTTTTCTGATTCTGCCTCATCTTCCTGACCCCTATGTGCTGGACTGCCCAGGGATCAGCCCTTGCACCTCTTTTCTCCCCTACCTATTTACAGGTATCTTGAATTTAATTTATGCTAAACAGAACCCTTGATACCCTCTTTCAAAATTTGATCTTTCCAAAGTTTTTCCTACTTAAGTTAACGGCTGTTCTACTCTTCCAAACTGCTCAGGACAAAATCTTGATAGTGATGGCAGACAAATGGTAGTCAACTCCAAGCTCCCATGGTCCCACAGAAACATTGAACAATAAGCAGAAACTGTCAGAACCAATTTGTCAGACTCTGGAATATAGTCAAAGGTTTACAGCAATAACCAAATGATGAATCAAGCAAATGGCAACTTGAAAAGTATAGGATGGTTAGTAAAGGGCTGGGTGTGGGGCACAGAAATAGGAGTTACTACATAATGGGTAACGAATTTGTTGGGAATGAGGAAAAAGTTCTGGAGACAGATAGTGGTAGTGGTTGTCCAACAGTCTGAATGTACATAATGCCAATGAATTGTGTACTTAAAATGGAAAATTTTGTTCTGTATATTTTACCAGAATTTTTAAAAATGAGATAGAAAAAAAAAGGAAAGCTTTATGGCATTTTACTAGCCTTCATCCCACTCTCTCCCTCACTTGGCTTAAAGATGTCAAGTTACCAGTATCGGGGCCTGGTCCCTGGTTCTGGGAGGAGGACAGCAAACCGTATTTGCAAATTATTGTGTACATCTGTTCTAAGCTGCCTCAGGGTTATTTGAAGGACCAAAGCAAGGCACTCATTGCTCTCTCACTTAAACAAAAACTCACTCCGGCTGGAAAAGCAGCAGACATTGCTTGAAAAACACGGTATGGATGAAAGACAACCTACACACACCTGAAGAACAAGATTTGGTTGAGACATCAACCATCGATAAATCACCTAAGGACTGGGAAGACATACTAGGGAGTCATTTGTCTTTGCTTTTTGAAATTAGGGCATTCAAAAGCACCTGTATATTAGGAGAAATTTAGAAAGCCATGCACATACTTAGGAAAAGGACAGAGACCTCAAGCTTCACACTAGGATGGTCTCTAGGTTCAGTGGAAGTCTGGTTAAGTGTTGAAGGGCTGCAGCACAGTCAGTCTGCAAATATAAGGAGGTGTGTATGTGTGTGTATATTTGCTTAGCTCCTAGGGTTCAAGGAAATTTCTGTCAAAACACTAGTTTAATACATGCTGAGGAATAGAGACTTCAGTGACCACACATGAAAAAGAAAAGTTTCTAGGGGTGGAAAAGAAGTTAGAAGTCACTACACAAGTGAACCACTAGAGCCTTTAACAATCAAAATAAAAAACAAAAAATGCCAGACCAAACAAAAATCCTTCAAATCCCGGGGTAAAGGGAAAATCAGATGTCTATAGAGTTGCCATATCTTAATATTCAGAGGTTCATTTTTCAACAAAAAAAATCAAAGTATATAAATAAAGAGTAAATAAAGTACAATCCATTCAGCAGTACAAAATCAATTAACTGAAAGTCACCCAGAAAACTCAGACATTGGACTTACTGCACAAAGCCTTTAAAATAACTGTCTTAAATATGCTCAAAGAGCTAAAGAATAACATGGACAAAGAAATAAAGGAAAGTGATGTCTAAACAAGGGAGAATAACAATAAATTATAAAAAAGAACCAAACAAAAATTCTGGAGATGAAATATATAATTATTAAAATGAAAACATCATGGAAAAAGTATAAAGATTCCTAAAAATTTAAAAATAAAACTATCATATGGTGCAGCAATTCCATTACTGGGTATATATCCAAAGGAAATAAAAAGAGTATCTCTAAAAGATATTTGTACTCCATGTTCATTGCAGCATTATTCTCAATAGCCAAGACATTTGTTCATCAACAAATGAATGGATAAAGAAAGTGGGTGTGCATTGTATACATACACAGTCCAGTTCGGTTCAGTGGCCAGGTGGCCAAAGTATTAGAGTTTCAGCTTCAACATCAGTCCTTCCAATGAACACCAAGGAATGATCTCCTTTCGGTTCAGTTCAGTCGCTCAGTCGTGTCCGACTCTTTGTGACCACATGAATCACAGCACGCCAGGCCTCCCTGTCCATCACCAACTCCCGGAGTTCACTCAGACTCACGTCCATCGAGTCCGTGATGCCATCCAGCCATCTCATCCTCAGTCGTCCCCTTCTCCTCCTGCCCCCAATCCCTCCCAGCATCAGAGTCTTTTCCAATGAGTCAACTCTTTGCATCAGGTGGTCAAAGTACTGGAGTTTCAGCTTAGCATCATTCCTTCCAAACAAATCCCAGGGCTGATCTCCTTCAGAATGGACTGGTTGGATCTCCTTGCAGTCCAAGGGACTTTCAAGAGTTNTCCCTCCCAGCATCAGAGTCTTTTCCAATGAGTCAACTCTTTGCATGAGGTGGCCAAAGTACTGGCATATAGATAGACGGATATATAAACAGACAGATATAGATAGATGATAGACATATACATAGATGATAGACATATAGATAGATAGATATAGACAGATATAGAGCAGAAATATGCCTTTAGCTTCTTTAGAATCAGAAGGAAACGATATCAGAAAGAAGGGCTTTTCTTTAGAATTTGCAGTTGCTCTTCAGCGTGCCATTTTGGCCCAGTGGAGGGAGTGTTTACTTTCAGTAAGGTTCTAAAACGAGTAAGGGAAGAGCCCCTGAGTGTTTGCATCATTGTGTGCGTGTGTGTTTTTACATGCGTGTATGTTTGCTTTGGGGTGTGTGTGTGTCTAAGTTCCATGACTGCAGCGTTTGTAAGTTTTCTAATGCGTCCCAAGCACCTAGCATAGGGCCGAACCCAAGGAAAAGGTTTACTATATATTTGGTGACTACATGGTTTCAAAATCCTGCTCTGATTTTTAAAAAGAAGAATAAAAGCTCTTACTTACTGCGCATCTATTATGTGCCAGACACCTTCTAAGCTCCCACTTATTATACACAACAACCCTCTTAGAGAGAGAGTATTATTCCCTTTTTACAGATGGGAAAATTGAAACTTGTAAGAAATTAAGCAAACTGCCTAAGATAAGTTGCTTAATCTCTAAGCTATAAGAAAGGGTTTTATAATATATGGCAGTATCTAGTGGGAGGAAATGTTAAGGAAAGGCTATCAGGCATTGTAGAATACATGTATAACATATAATATGAGAAACCAGGAGTGAGTCAGGGTAAAGCAATGGGTGGGACAGAAGGAAATGGCAAGAGAATCCTCCAGGAAGTGTCCTGAAAAAGAAGAGAACCAACACTCAAGTCATTGTGCACCACGTAGAACCCTTTATCCTTAATCACCATTGAGGTTTCCCTGTTTTTGTTTGTTTGTTTGTTTTATAACACTGCTGGATTTGAACAAAACATAATTTCGAAGAACACGTGCTTTTAACCATCACCCTGTTTTAAAATCTGTGCTCCATAAACAGGATAAAAAAAACAGAAGGGTAGCATATACTTTTGTAAGTTCAAGACCATATTTAACCATACATTTATTCAACGTTAGAAAAGGAAAAAACAAATTTCCTGGTGTGTGATTATGCCATACCCCGATTTTACAGCACCTTAAAGTTGAGAGTAACAAATAAAATGATTTATAGGAACTAAATGAACAAGTGGTCACGGTTCAGAGTCATGGAAATGTTCACGCACTTGCATTTTTTAATGAGATATTAAAAAATATCCTATATTATTTAATCCATTTGTATCCTAAAGCCATTTAGTTAAACCCGAAGGAATAGAAGTCTCCTTTCTTCTCATCTCCAAGACTGAGTTCCACCCTTAGGGTTGCTACATCCTCCCCTTCAAAAAGGATCGTGATCCAGCATGTCAAGTTCAGACCCTCTCAATGGTTTTCCGTTGCCGTTACATTTAAAACAAGATTTGCAGCCAGTACTGGCATATAGATAGATGGATATATAAACAGACAGATATAGATAGATGATAGACATATAGATAGATAGATATAGACAGATATAGAGACAGAAATCTGCCTTTAGCTTCTTTAAAATCTGAAGGAAACGATATTAGAAAGAAGGGCTTTTCTTTAGAATTCTGCAATTGCTCTTCAGCGTGCCATTTTGGCCCACTGGAGGGAGTGTTTACTTTCAGTAAGGTTCTAAAACGAGTAAGGGAAGAGCCCCTGAGTGTTTCTATCATCGTGTGCACACGATCATCATCACACATCAGCACATCATCACAGCCTATTTCTCAGGTTCAGCAATGTTCTGGGTCGGCGAGCCTTTCTCATGCCCTGCACTGTGGGGAGCAGAGAGGCATCCTTAGCCTGAATCCTCTCGATGCCAGCAGAGCATCCATCTGCCTTCTCCTCCCCTCCCTGCCCCTCCCCAGGCTGTGCCAATCAAGACTGTCTCTAGGCTTTGCCATAGGTGCCCTAGGGAGCAGACTCATTCCCAGCTGAGAGCTATTTTTCTCCTTATTGTCAAAAAGTTTGACCACTGCTGAAATGATTTTCTAGATGAAGAAACTGCTTACTGGCATGATAGAGAAGAGAGAAAACGCGAAGTTTACTAAGAACATATTATTTAATCCATTTCTATCCTAAAGCCATTTAGTTGACTCAAAAACTTAAAGTTTTCCTCAAAATACGGGAAAATAAAAAAATCAGCAAGCCTGACAATTTTAAGTAATATATGTCTCACAAACTGCCCAACAGACAGAAATGAACATAGCAAAAAATGATACAATTTCACAAATGTTGCCACAACGTTTTTGAAAAAAGCACATTCACTAATTATAATCACCTGCAATTCTTTTGTTTGACATAAGTCCCTAAAAATGTAGCAAAGAAAATTAATAACCTAGGNGCAAAAAATGATACAATTTCACAAATGTTGCCACAACGTTTTTGAAAAAAGCACATTCACTAATTATAATCACCTGCAATTCTTTTGTTTGACATAAGTCCCTAAAAATGTAGCAAAGAAAATTAATAACCTAGGAAATACACAGCACCCCCAGAATGGATCTGAATATCTTATCCCCTTGCATAGATGACTCTGAATACAGAATCTGTGCATTCAAATTTGTCATTCTAGACTTTCTCTTGCCTCGCTCACAGGCTACCCTGTTACTTGGTGGAAACCCTGCAACATAAAACAATTCATCTTTTCAGAATACATCAGCAGATAAATAACCTACTCGAGGGGCTCTACAAAGAAGTTCCTTTTCTCAGGCTGTGTGGATTAGAGAAAGTGAGGCATGCTCGTCGCTAGCGCTGACCGACACCGTGAGATCACGAGGGCGAAAAGGACGTGGTTTACCCAGAGAAGGGCAGCTGCCCGGTTAGGATAAACAAGGGAGGAGCTATAAAGTGCCGACATGACCGATGGCTAGTTAGCAAACTGTTTACCCCAGAAATAAAAGCCCAAGTCAGGCAGCTACTGCACAGGTCACTAGGAATACAGACCCGTCAGGCCCTAACCCAGGCTTGACTGAAGACACTCCTTGACCAAAGGATGAGTGCCAGCAGACAGTCTGCTAGCGAAGGCTGACGTGCGGTTAAGGGGGTCCTGGCTGACAGGCTGCCGCCCAGGGGAAGCAGAAGGGGAACAAAGCAGCCAACCAAATGCGAATGGTTTACTTGTGTCCCCTGAACTCTTTTTTTAAAAAAAAATTTACAATACTGTGTCAGTTTCAGGCATACAGCAAAGTCAGTCAGTTTTGCATATACACGCATCTCCTATCTTTTTCAGATTCTTTTCTCGTACAGGTTTNGAGTCCCTTGGACTGCAAGGAGATCCAACCAGTCCATTCTGAAGGAGATCAGCCTTGGGATTTGTTTGGAAGGAATGATGCTAAGCTGAAACTCCAATAGTTTTGACCACCTCATGTGAAGAGTTGACTCATTGGAAAAGACTCTGATGCTGGGAGGGATTGGGGGAAGGAGGAGAAGGGGACAACCGAGGATGAGATGGCTGGATGGCATCCCTGACTTGACGGACATGAATCTGAGTGAACTCTGGGAGATGGTGATGAACAGGGAGGCCTGGCGTACTGCAATTCATGGGGTCGCAAAGAGTCAGACACAACTGAGCGACTGAACTGAATCAACTGAACACAAATGAAGACTGTAATGGAGGAAATGGAGAATAAAAAGGGTGTAAGACATTTGGAAAACAAATACCAAATGGCATAAGTAAATCATTCCTTCTTAATAATTACATGAAAGAAAATGGATTTAACTCTCCTTTCAAAAAGACTGGCAGACTAAATTTTAAAATATCCACTCTGCTATCCATAAGAAACTCAAATAAAGTAAAATGTAAGTGAAAGGATAGTAATATATATTCCATGGAAATGGTAGCCAAGAGAGCTAAGGTGACTATACTACTATCAGAAAAAAATAGATTTTAAGTAAAAACTGTTGAGAGAAAAAGAGGCACAATATACAATGATAAAAGGGTTGATTCATCAAGTTGCTGCTGCTGCTAAGTCTTGTCAGTCATGTCCGACTCTGTGAGGCCCCATAAATTGCAGCCCACCAGGCTCTTCTATCCCTGGGATTCTCCAGGCAAGAATACTGGAGTTGGTTGCCATGTCCTTCTCCAATGCATGAAAGTGAAGTCATTCAGTCATGTCAGACTCTTCGTGACCCCATGGACTGTAGCCTACCAGGGACCTCCATCCATGCAAAACAATTATAAGGATATATGCATCAAACAGAGCTCCAGAATATATGAGGCAAATATTAATAAAAACCAAAGAGAGAAATCGTTCCACAGTAATAGAGACTTGTGGAGACTTCATTTCACCACTTTCATCAATCATGGAAAGAATATCTATGGTAGAATAAAGAAAAAAATGAAGTAAAACTGGGACTTCCCTGGTGGTCTAGTGGTTAAGAATTTGCTTGCCAATACAGGGTACATGGGTTTGATCCTTTGTCTGGGAAGATTACACATCATGAGGCAACTAAGCCTGCGCACCACAACTGCTGAGCCTGTGCTATAGAGCCCAAGAGTCACAACTGCTGAGTCTGTGTGCTCCACAAGAGAAGCCACCACAATGAGAAAATCACATATCACTACTAGAGTAGCCCCCACTCCTTGCATCTAGAGAAAGTCTGTGTGAAGCAACAAAGATCCAGTGCAGCCAAAGGTAAATAACTAAAAATAAGTAAAACTGAAAATTCACAAATATGTGGAAATTAAACCACATTTTAAAATAACCAATGGTTGAAGAAATCACGAGAAACTAGAAAATGCCTGAGATGAATGGAAAAAAAAAAAATCCCAACATACTAAAATGCATGGAATACAGCAAAAGTAATGCATCTGGTAAATTTATAGCTGTAAATGCCTGCATTAAAAATGAAGGTCTCAAAATCAATAACCTAACTTTACATCTTGGGGAACTAGAAAAAGAAGTAAAGCTAAGCCCAAAGCTAGCAAAAGAAAGCAAATAATAGAGAACAGAATGGAGATAAGTTAAACAGAGAATAGAAAAACAATAGAATCAATGAAGTCATTTATTGGAAGAGATCAACAAAATTGGCAACACTTTAAGTTTGAGCATGTTCTGGGAGTTGGTGATGGATAGGGAAGCCTGGTGTGCTAAAGCCCTTGGGGTCACAGAGTCAGAGATGACTGAGCTGAACTGAACTGACCCCCACCTGAAAAGATGTCTATAAGGAAGATTCACATGCAATACAAACAGTTCACTAATGATAAATGATTAGTAAACACATGTTTCTCCCAAAATGCTAGAGGAACCTAGCAGTGGGGTGGGATGAATTCTCCTTGAAGAGATCTGGGCAGTCTTAGTGAAGGAGGTGAAATTCAAGCTGGACTTTGAGGAATGAGTGAGACTTTCTAACACAGCATAAACTGTGTGTGTGGTGGGGTACATAGGCAACAGACCAGGGTAGTGAAATGAATTATGAATCTAGAAACCTAAGCTGAAGTTATGGCTAAAAACCTTGAATACCAGATTCCACAGTACTGGGGAACCATTATAGACGTTAGAGAAAAAGGACATAAAGAGATGAGACTGGCATCAAAAAAGAAATGTTAAATGTTCTTCTGTTCCAATGAACCAATGTAACTCCAAATATTTTATAAAAGTATTAATTCATTTTACTGGCTCAAATGGCTTAAAACTTAAAATGACTTCTCATTGTTCTTATTAAAAATATTCAAACTTTTATAACAAGCTGTAAGATCCATATAGTTTGGTCTCTACTTTCCACCCCCGCTGTACTCACGGCGCTTGCTCTCCAAACTGCTGCCACACTGGCCTAGAAGTCCCCTCCCACCACAAGGTTTTTGTACCTGCTGCCCCCGTCTTTGCCTAGCTCAGCCCTCTTCCTTCAGATTACAGGTTAAACAATCTTTCCTGAAGGAAAACTCCCAACCTCCCCATTCATATGCTATCATGGCACTTTCTGTCACAGCATTTAACACTGAATAGATCTAGGTGTGATCTTTGATGAACATTATCTCCTTTGCAATGCTGAAGCTCCATGAGGACAAGAGCTTCTCCCCCAGCTGACAACTGTGTCCCTGATGTCCATGCAAAGCAAGCATACAGTAACTATTGATATTTTTTGGAAGAGAAAGAAAAAGTCAGAAAGAACCACTTTGAAGGAATTTTGTTCACCTATCAGTTTTTTAAAAAGTAGGAATTATAATTCATTCCATCTTCTGCTGTTTTAAGCCCCTTAGAGCTTGTCCAAACTCACATGGCTTGTCAGTAATCAAACTCAGGCTTGCTTAAAAAAAAAAAAGTGTACCTGTTTTCAGGTACACTGTATATGTAAGTAAGGAAGAGAGAAAAAGGCAAGAGTGGGCCTTCTCACAAGTACAAATGTACAGTTTTTCTTTTATACATATATATATATATATATACACACACACACATACACACACAGGTCATCAAACCTCACTTACATAAAGGCTTATAAACCTGCAAGCAGAGGCAAGACTGTTTCTCACTGTCCTTTCTTGCAAAGGCCTTGCCCATATGGTGCTTTCTCACTCTACTTCCTCTTATCAGGAGTTTGTGACACATAATTAAACTGAGTGAGTGAGTACCTCTGAGTGAAG
Source organism: Neotragus pygmaeus (assembly GCA_006410875.1). Lineage (NCBI taxonomy): Eukaryota > Metazoa > Chordata > Mammalia > Artiodactyla > Bovidae > Neotragus > Neotragus pygmaeus. The sequence continues at coordinate 1,206,468 of SJYV01051075.1, forward strand.
GCATGTTAGGCTGGCGCAATGATCATCTTAAAGACCAACGCCAAGTTCCTCTGACCTTCCAAAGATCAGTCCTGTGACTGGTGGCACAAATATACTCTTCTATGGAAAGTAGCAACTCATGGCTCAGCATGATACCTACTAGCATTTAACCTGTGAGGTTTGGTACATCACCTGTCTCTGAGCCCTCAGTTTTTTAAGTGGTAGCGGTACAAATACTAGACTTAAAAAATAGATCACTAAACTTAAAAGGCTTACAAAACAGAGCACAGCTGTGCCTGGCATTTTCACATAAACAATTTCATTTAATCTTCACAGTAATTCTACGGGATCAGAATTATGGAAAATGTGACTTCCTCAAGTTCATATGACGAATAAACAGAGGAGCCTGGAACTCAAAACTTAACTACTATTTCCTTTGCACCATCCCAGGTGCTACTGAAATCTCCTATCACAGCAGTGTATTGAAATGTATTTAAAAGCATTTTCAACTATAAAGCTCTATACATTTTTAAGGCTGTTAAGTAATTTGCTACGTTAGAGATGAAGAACAAGAACCTGATTAAGATTTTAAGGGTGATGAATTAATTTCCAGAAAACAACTTACTTTTAAGAGTAATAATATTTCTGTACTTCAAAAGTTCTCAATTTAAATAATAAAATAAGAAAATGATTTAATTAAGAAATAGGCAAAGAACATTTCTCCACAGATGTATGAATGGCCAATAAACATGAAAAAATACTCATCAGTAGCCATCAAGGAAATATGTATCAGGACCCTTCATATGTTAGCATAACTACAATTAAAATTACAGCCAGTGTTGGCCAAGACAGAGAAATTGGAGATCTCCGACACTGCTGGCAAGAATATAAAATGTGCAGTCACTGTAGAAAAGAGTTTGGCAGTTCTTCAAACTGTTACAAATACTTACCACATGATCCAGACATTGCACTCCTAGATATCTACCCAAGAGGACTGAAAACTTATGTAAAACTTGTACACAAATGTTCATAATAGCATCATTCATAAGAGCCTCAAAGTAGAAACAACACAAATGGACGAAATGTGGTATATCCACACAGTGGACTATTACTGAGCCATAAAAAAGGAATGGAGCACTGATGCACACTGCAACATGAATGAACCTTGAAAACACTACATTCAGTGAAAGAGGACAGTCATAAAAGACCACACATTACATGGTTCCATTTATATGAAATGTCCGGAACAGATAAATCCATAGGGACAGAAATGATTAGAGGATACCCAGGGCCAGGGTGGTGGTGGTTTCAGGCATACAGGGTTTCTTTGGGGGGCTATACAAATGCTCTAAAATTGACTGTAGTGATGACTGCCCAACTCTAAATATACTAAAAAACCACTGAATTGTAATACTTTAAATGGGTGAATGGTATGACGTGAAGTAATCTCAGTAAAACTGCTCATTTTTTTAAAGTTCTGTAATTTCACCATAAACTGCAACTGCTAGTATGAAGGATTTATCAAAGTTTCCTTTAAACCAAACAGGTTTTTCTTATCACTGCTTATAACAGTTGTTAGGGTTTTATTCATTTTGTAGCATTTGCATTGTAATCTTGGAATATCTTTCACATGGATGATGTAAACTTACATTTATGAACTTAAACATTGAAACAGTAAAGGATCTAACGCTAAGATTTTCAGTTAAAGGATGTCTAGAGATCCATGAATGGCATTACCATCCACCCACTAACTAAGAAACCTAAGAGTCACTCTTGTTTCTTCTTTCCTTTAGCCTTCATATCCATTTCATCAGCCAATAACCCTGCTTGTCAATTCCATAAGGGAAGGATTTTCTGTTTATTCATTATGGTACATACCTGGTGCTTTAGCCTAGCATCTAGCACATGGAAGATGTTTAATTAATATTTGTCAAATAAATTGAAATTCATGCTGTCCTTGAGATTAACAGCTTTTAAAAGAAAAATAAATTAAATCCCTCATTTGATAATTTGTTAAAATATATACTAATTTTTTAAAATGTAGACTATGGAAATTTCATCTGCCATTTTAGTTGCTGAAACATATTAAGGTTAAATTCTCAAAGGGACACAGGTATGCTATGGTGCCGGAATATGCAGAAGTAGAACATAATAACTTTATTCAAGTTTGCTGTTACCTGATCCATGAATATTTAAAAGATATTTTATTTTATAAAAACTTACATCTGTAAGTAATGGACTGACCGTTAACAAAGGGCTTAACCTGGAACACACAGATAGGCTTAGAGGCCCATGAACTCCTAAAAACTGCAAAACCTAACATGTATATCGGCATGTGAGAGTTTTCACTTTTTGGTGAGAGTTCAAAGTGTCATCAGATTTTCAAAGAAGTCTATGACCCAAAAGGTTAAAAAATTACTTAACTAGAAACAGTCACAAAGTCTTTTAAACAGGAATTTGTACAATAAAATAATACCCAACAGCTCCATCTATGGGTATAAGTCATTATCATGTAGCAGAAATAATGACAACTACAAGAAATCAGTGCATCTGTGAATGCCTGTGTTTAAATCTTCAGTGTCACTCTAGTGGGAATTTATTAACTATAGGATCACAGTTTTTTGTTTTTGTTTTTTCCAGATATAGATGTAAAAATTAGGAGACCATTGATGAGTTCTACTTTACAGTACTTCAGCACCAAAAAATTGGGCAGTTATGCTGATATATGTATATACAGTTCAACATCTGTCAGTCTTAAAATGCTTATTTATAGTGAAATCTATATAAAACCGTTAAAAACTTTTCTATTTACATTTTTTTAAAAAATGAAAAGTATAGTTTCCTTTGCCACAACTTGTCAAAACTGACTCTTACCCATTCCCACCCTCTTACCCTTCACTCTACTTGTGACAGACAGTGATCACAAGACCCATACATATTGCTTAAACAAATCATGTCCTAAAAAGGTAGAATGCTTAAAAACATTACATTTAGAACTGTAAATGAACTTTTTGTACATTTCAAAGGGGGTTAAACAAAGGTATGTAAAAGTTATTTTCAAAGTCTCAGTCCAACATGAATGTGCAATTTCAGTGTTAAGATAGCATCATATGAATAATTTGTTTTCCTGAACATAACTGAACATTTCCTTTGGACTAGAAAATATTTCTTTTCCTCTGTTTAACAATGAAACATTTTCTCGTAAGTTTTCTTAAAGGAGAAAGGGGGAGGGGGTGGGAGGTGGAAAGGGTAGACAATCCTGGGTTACAGGAAATTTATCAGAAGGAATATGCCTGCTTTGAAATGTTTACATTTAAATAAATAGAAAGCAAGTGTGCTGCCTAGAGCACAAAGGAACGACAACACAATAAATTAGCATACAACTGGTAAGAATGTACAAACCACCCAAAAAAAGCACTTCCCACTGGTTAGGGACCTGATTTCCACCATCTAACAAGGATTCTTTAATGCCAGTATCAAAGAACTAGTTATTTTATAAAATATGAACTGAGGCGATGTAAAATGTTAACCAATTCAGCACTTGCAGGGATTTGCAAAAACATACAAGATTAAAAAAAAAACAAAAACACAACTGTTTCTGACCCACTGTTTCAAAATACAAACTATTCACATTCTCGTTTTTTGATGGTGTTTGCTCAGTAGAAACCAGCCGAGGAACATTCACAGGAAAAGACTCTTTCCACTGCAAGACAAGCTTTTCCATTAGCCACGGTCCAACAGAGAGAGAATATCAGGTCTTATGTCACTGTAGATGTGCATCTTTTTTCTTTTTCTAAAAAAAAGTACATTCCCCTGTGAGTTTTATCTTGTTTTAAAATGCTACTCCTGCAGCAATTCTTGTTGAAACACTGCTGTTTCAGGGTCCACAGTCTAAGCATGGGCAAAGTGCTCTCTTTAGACATCAAAATACAAGGGCTTCCCTGGACACTTGGTAACCAAGTAGGTTTTAAAGTGCACTCCTGTGTCCAAAACACTAGGATCGCTCAGCNTCAGGGTCCACAGTCTAAGCATGGGCAAAGTGCTCTCTTTAGACATCAAAATACAAGGGCTTCCCTGGACACTTGGTAACCAAGTAGGTTTTAAAGTGCACTCCTGTGTCCAAAACACTAGGATCGCTCAGCAGAACTCTGAGAGGGGCTGGGTTCAGTTCCATCCTCTGTGCTACTGTCTATGTCCTGCTCCATGGCCGTCTCATCATCATCCAACTGCTGACTGGTGAAATTGTTCAGTTCAAGGAGCCCGCTGGGCTCTACGACCACGTTGGAGCTGGAGTGGCAAGGAATAGCATACTGGGGAATGGCCTGGAAGAGAAGACAGGAAAGAAGCTTCATGGTTAAAAAAAACAAAGGTAACAGAAGGATGTCCTCAACAATAACAAGGAAGGAAATAAGGAATCTGACATTAACTGGACAACTACTAGATGCTAGGCACTATGCTAGATGCTTAATATTATTCCCCTTTTACAAATGAGGAAACTAAGATTTAGTAAGTGACTTAATCAAGGTCACACAGTTGGTCAGGGTTAATGCTAGGATGCCAGGATTCAAATCCAAGTCCTCTACAACGCAAAGTGATCTCTCTACTCCTTGATGGTGCCTCTTCTAACAAAGGAGGTTGAAGTCCATGCCTAATTCAAGACACAGACTCTGAGGATATTTTATTTGGTCATTAAGCAAATTTTAAATGTAAATGCATCAGATTTTGCTTCTGCAAGATGAATGATTAATCCACTGATACCACAATATTTTTAAGCCCTTTGGTAGTTCAAAGGTGAACTTATTTGTTTGGGTCACATAGTAACAATCTTTATTGAAAATAAGCCTCGAGAGGACAGTCTTTTAAACAATAAAAGTACCAAAAGATAAACACATATTAGGCCATATTGCCTTGTCAGATTCTTTTTTCTCAACGTTATTATATACCTTCTTAAAAGGTATATCAGTTCATATCATACCCTTACTTAAAATTCTACAGTTGTTTCCTATTGTTCTTGCTATAAATCAAAAACCTTACTATGTCTCCAGCCTTATGCCAGACTCACTTGTGCCATAGGGTGTGTGCACTAGTTTTTCCCCTATTTCTGGAATGTCCTTCCTCTAAATCTTTATGTGGCTGGTTCCATTCTTATCATCTGCATCTTAGCTCAAATGCTTCAAGTAAAAGGCTTTGAGTAGCCTTCCTTCTATGAAGGGAAACCAGAGTACTGGGTCGATCCCACCCGTAACCTCTATTATGTTCTGTATATTTGCTTTATTGATTTATCATCTCTTTGTTTTCTTCTCATCCTTAGAATGTAAGATCCAAGACAGTCTGAACCAGAGCACAGATCCTGACTATCTTTTTCACTGCTAGATACCCAGAACTTTGAACAGGGTCTGGCACACACTGAAAGTCGCTCAGTTGTGTCTCTTTGTGACCCCAGGGACTATAGAGTCCGTGGAATTCTCTGCGCCAGAATACTGGAGTAGGTAGCCTTTCCTTTCTCGAGGGGATCTTCCCAACCCAGGGACTGAACTCAGGTCTCCTGCACTGCCAACGGATTCTTAACTTTCCCAATGAATAATGTATCTTTAACATAAAGAACCCAGGAGCAAAGTTGAATACCAGCATTTTGAAAATATACCTAACCAAAACAACCTTCCACTGAGGAGAGATGCAAATTTCATTTTAATACTATCAAGAAAACAGTGTAAGATGCCTAGGAATTGATTCTAAAGTGGTTATGTTTTTTGTCTTCCCTCACCCTCCTGCCCTTGTTCCATGCAGCTGATCACTGTGAAAAAGTCTCTGGTGGAGTCAGAATTTTAGTTCGGCTCTAGCTGTGACTTGCTGTGGACCTCTGAATAAGTCACTTCCCTTCTTAAGCTTTAGTTTAATTTTGTGTAAAATAAGATCATTAGAAAAGATATGCTTTAAATATCCCTACAGATCTAAATTCTATGAATTCTATATACATATAGACTCCTTTAAAATAGAAGATACATTCATCTTGTGTACTTCTCTATCCTTACACCTAGCACAGTGCCTGGAACACAGAGGTCAAATAATCCATGTGGAATGAATGAATAAATAAAAGAAATATAGATTATCTGTCTACAAGGTACTTAATATTAAACATGCTGAATTTTTACAGAACGTTTTTCAAGAAATCAAGGAACTTCTGCAGACTTCCTTCACTCAAGTCAGTAGGTATTTTACTGAATGAGTAAAAATCAATACTTTGGGTCAAAGCTAAGTATAACTACTGAGACCTGAAAATAAATGTTCTAACAACCTGTTAGTGATGATTATAACAAGAGTTATCCTTATTGAGTATTACTCTATATAGGACACTTAACCAGATATTTACTTAATCCTCAAAACAACTCTTTGAGCTGTTATTGTTTCCCCTTCATCACAGGAACAGAGGTTAACTGTTGCTCAAAGCCACAAAGTAGGTAAGTATTATGGGATTCAGATCTAGATATTTCTGACTCCAAACGCTTGGTCCTTAATGCTGCTCTTACCTCTGACACAGTGACACATCAACCCAGCATATAGTAAATGCTAAGAATTAGCTCAGTATTCTTGCAGAGAACCTACTCATTAGCTATCGTCTTTGATACATGAAGCAAATTACATTTTCACCCCTGTTCATGAAGTATAGAAAATAATTTCTACATAAGCTATTCAAAATAATTTTAAATTTAGCAAGTATACGAACTTAAAGAACTTAAACTCCCAGGGGCCACAGTAAGTTTTAGTAAAAATAGGAATAGCTATCATATATTGGGCAATCACTACAAGCCAGGTACTGTGCTAAGTGCTTCATCTCAACTTTATATAATCCTTATGTCAACCACGTAAAGTAGGCATTCCTTATTCCCATTTTACTGATGAGGAAACGAAGGCACAGTGAGGTTAAGTACTCTTGCCCAAAGTCACACACTGAATAGCAAAGCCACGAACCCTCCTTTTCCACCAAACCCTACCTCTTCAGTGGAGAAGGGCATGGCAACCCTCTCCAGTATTCTTGCCTGGAGAATCCCATGGACAGAGGAGACTGGTGCAGTCCCTAGGGTCACAAAGAGTCAGACACTACGGAAGCGACTTAGCAGGTAATGCTACCTCTTCAGGGGAAAAAACATGTAACAAATCCATTTGGTCAACGATTATTTAGTTCACTATTTGTTTTGACAGGGACAAAATGTTTGAATAATTCAATGGCCAGATCTATTTGCATTTAAGCATTTCCCCTATACTAAGATAAATCCTATCTGGGTTAATATCAGTCAATTTGCATTCTTTCATGGCTTGGGATCACAGGAAAGGCAAAATTTACTACAGAATAGTCTAACTCACACAATATAGTACAATAAATACTACCATCCACAGTAAATATTAGATTATCCACATTTCAATAAATCCAAATTCTCAATTAACTAAAATGTGCTGCTCTGATACCTTCCAAGCAAAAAATGACAAATGTCAAGAAAAAAACCTGAAATCTCACAAGGAGAGAGGGAAATAAAACACAACTTCTAAAAGCTAGTCTGGACCCAGTAACTCTTCAGTCTGGATTATATATGATAACAGATGAGTTATAGAATGAAGGGAATGTGAGGCATAGGAAAATCTACTGTCAATGAATAATCCATCATGTTCACCAACCTGTACTTACCAAGGAGAGTAACCATAATAAGATTTTTCAATAATATAATGATTAAAAAGCAAAGCTTTACGATTAATCCCAAGTTAGTTATAAAATTAAATTACTAAGAAACATTCTTTTACAACATGGTTCTCTAGACATTTCAGTTAATTAAGGTTTTATAGTGCTGAAAACCATAAGTTTGGATCAAGAACTGTGTTTCTACAAGGTCTCTGAAATTAACTTGAAATAGGAGTACAATCCAGTTATATCCCAGGAGTACAAACTACTTATACTCTAGGCAAAGACTGAGAAGCCCAAAATTTGACCTGGAAAGTTGCTGATTGTGTAGGTTGACTGCTGAGTCAACACTGGCAAGTGTGGCTTGCATCTATGAATCAAGTGGACACGGGCTCAGGGACCTTGACTGTCTCTAAGGTGTACTGCTGTGATAATATCTATCAATTTTCTAGGACTCTGTTCCAGAAAATAATTATAAACTTGTATATTTGTAATAGGTAATAAATCAAATTTGATAATCTCTTTGCCATTTTGGCTTGACTCTTCCTGTGACATCCCAAAACACACCAAACCCACAACCCTCAAGACACCCAAGATTTTTTGTGTTCCTTCTGATTCTTACCTGGATGATAATTTCTGCTGGGCTCTCTTCAGCTTTCTTTTGGCCTACATTCTGAATACGCATGAACTGGCCTGTCGCAGGCACTCCTGGTGCATCGATTTTCCTTGTCGTTAGGGGAGGGCCAACAGCAGATGGACTTGAACAGGACTCTCTACATTTCTGTTGCTGGGGAGTGGAATTCGCCATCCCTGCCACCACCACATGGGTGGAGGGTAATGATCCTGCTTCACCAGTGAGCACACTAGTGGCAAGAGCCTTCTTTGGGGGATCCACTACCAAATGCTCTACATTTGTATCAATCTGAGCTTCCATCAAAGACATTTTCAAAATGTCTGACACTGCTGTCTTCTCAGAGGCCTGAATGGGAGATATGCTTGTAACTGGTGATGTCAACTTAGGCACAGAACTGCCACCAGTTATCTTTGTAACTGTGGGAGGCTGGCGCCCCTCAAAAGTTATCTTTGTAACAGAGGATCCTTGGGTTATAATTGGCTGCTCCACCTGAAAACAAATTGGGGTTGTGTGTGTTACAGCTACATATCTTTGAGAAAACCTATCAAACACCCCAGACAATAATGGCAAAAGAAACATTTGTGCTGTATACTAGGAAGATATTTTGAAGCTTGGTGTTTCAATAAGAGGGCTGATGGGAAAGTATCTGGTTACCTTTAAGAAACCTAGCGAAAGAGGAGGGGTCAAAAGAACCTTTGTTCAGCCAGCCAAGGTTCATAGCAGTAAAGGAAAAAAAGTCACAGCCATCTTGTTTCCTTGGGATTTACATCCCCACACAGTACACCTTAAACCCATCTCAAATCATTTCATATCATCTTCAGCTTTTTAAAATAAAAGTAGGGTTTTTTCGATCTTTTGCTTTAAAATACGTTTATACAAACATATTCTATATATATATATGTATTTATAACACACACACATACACATACATCACTCCAAAGCCACTAATTTTCCCTAATATAATTTTTCTTTTCAATATTCACAGATAATTCCTCTGAAATCTAGAAGATAAATTCATTAACCAAATAGTGGTGGTGTAAACTACAAATGAAGATGGTCAATGAAGCTCCTTAAAAGACTGTAGTTTACTTATTAGCATTATTGCCACAGAAATAAGAGATTACAGGCACGGAAATAAATATGCCTAAAAAAATAAATTTAGGTATATCTATGCATTATTGATCAATGCTGAAGTTATTTCATTAAAAACTGCCTGGAAATTCAAGTTCTGAGGGCTATGCTTTTTTTCTTCCTATATTAATGCGTAAATTTCTTCCCTAATGTCAACCTTCTGATGGAGTAAAGTAATACCAGCGTAATGAGGCTTTTGAGTTTCCTCTTGCCAGGAGAATGCACCGCTAATCACGATAGGGTCGTGATGTTTTCATTTTTTTCCGTGAACAGAGAAGTTTAACTTTGCATGCTATCAATATTCCGTTACCTGGCTTGCCGGCTGTTTCTCTGAAGAGGCTGGGAGCGGCATTTGGCTCTGGGGGGTTTGGGGCTGCACGTAGATTTTTGGTTGGTTCGGAGCCTGCTGCAGTTTAGGGAGCTGCTGCGTGGTTTTCACTGCAAGCACCTGTACTACAGTCTGTGGGGGCTGTGCCATTAAGGTAGGAAGCTGCCTGTCTTTGGCCACCATGGGATGCTGGGTGTGCTGTACATCTGGCTTGGGCTGTGCTTGTTCTTGCTGGAGAGGGGTGAGTTTTTGATGCCTGATGGAAAGCTGGGGCATTTGCGGGAGTTTGTGCTGGAGCTGGTCTGCCTGCAGGTGGATGGTCTGCTTCTGTTTAGTCTGGAAGCACTGCAGAGTTTTCACTTGCAGCTGAGTCTGTTCCAGCTGTGGCTGGCTAAGTTTCTGCGGCTTAGCTGACTGTGACTGAGTCAGGGCAGATCGATAAAACAGGCCTGTCTGAGGGTCTAAAGTGTCCATCTCTTCAACCTCGCCCTCCTCAGTTCCAAGTTCCTCGCTGTGTTTGGTAAAAGCAGTGTGACTGCTTAATGCCTAAGTAAAAAAGGCACAAAGTAAGAATGAAATAAGAAAAACACCTATATTGCTACATTTCCTTCAAATTGGAAAAGACTTGATTATGAGAATCATTCAAAGTTTTCAGAGGGGAGAACCTAAGAAGACCAAAAAACTCTCAAGGTCTCTAAATCTAAAGGCAGCCTTAGATTGAGACTTTTAAAATTTCAACTCTTAGACATTAAGTACCGCAAAAACTGGCAAATGTACTGCAGTAAGAAAACTCTCAGAGGGCCCAGAACTTAAAAGGTAAGAAAAATAAGGATGCTCTGTAAGCACAGCACAAGATGGGAAAAGAAAAGGGTCCCTGGCTCAGGACACAGCTCCAGAGCTGTTCATCTGTCCAAAGGAAGAACGCAGCAACCCAGAAGTGAGGTATCTAGAGAAAATCCAAGGTTCAGGGACGCCCACTTGTGCTGTGCACCCATTGAGCATGGTCCAGAAGGTAGGCATTGTTCTGAGGGCCTTGCCCATCCTGGTCTCCACAGAGGGCCTCTTTGCTAAGGGTGGAGACGGGTGGCCAGGCCTACCAAGATCTGAGTGATCTGCCCCCTGCCCCAGCCCTCCTTGCCTGGGTTCCACGCCTGCCAGGCAATGGCTCTCACACACCCGGCTCCCTCCCAGGAGGGAAGGAAACTGTGGCAGCAATAAGAGCACTCCTGTCAGGAGAAACAGCGATGGCCTGATGTCAGTCACAACAGCGCTGGGAGGCGGCAGCGATCNCAGCCCTCCTTGCCTGGGTTCCACGCCTGCCAGGCAATGGCTCTCACACACCCGGCTCCCTCCCAGGAGGGAAGGAAACTGTGGCAGCAATAAGAGCACTCCTGTCAGGAGAAACAGCGATGGCCTGATGTCAGTCACAACAGCGCTGGGAGGCGGCAGCGATCGTGAGTGACTTGGTTAGAGCAGCTGTCCGACCTCCCCAGGTGTCTTGAGAAAAGTCAATGTCAGAACAGCCAGATGAGGGCTAGACTCCAGGCTGAGAGCTGACACCCAGCAAAATCTCTGGCCATCTGCTTTCCCTCAGTGACAGAAGATCCATCCCAGTCCCATCCTTCCCACTGCTTTATCAAATGCTACACATCTACTTAGACTTTAAAACTCTGAAATCAAATCGAAACTCTCCCCTATCTCATAATGACCTTGCATAAACAGGTTTTTAATTCAACAATTTCTTCATGCCTTTCGAGTAGTTTGCCTGTAATTATGGTCAACTGCTACCAGTTGAGTAATGATAATTTATATGGCTACTAATGATAAGTCATGCTCAAATCTGATATTTATGATACCACTTTATAATAGAGGCAGGATTTTTTAGATTTAAATCCTGGTTCTGCCATCCAGAATAGGTTATTTAATTTCTATGGGCATGAGTTTCCTCATTTGTAAGAGGGATGATATAATCACCTTGCAGGCTCATAGCAAGAATTAAATAAGTTAAAGCATTTAAAGCTCAAAGCATAGTATCTGGCACAAAATCAGTATATCAATGTATTTTTTACCTTTTCCCCATTACCCTTGGTACCACATTCTCTGTTTTATATTAATTCATTTTCCTTCCTGTTCAGTCTCTTCTTCAGTTGGTCACATTCAATAAAAGAAGTCAAATAATATTTACCTAGTTATTTTTAATGCTCCCATAAGGATTCATTATGAAAGCAAAAAAGTAAAACAAATGAAAAACTCAACATCAAACAGCTTAAAGAAGCCAACTTCTATTTCATTTGAAAATCTTGCCTCAGTGATAAACCCTTGCATAACAAGAAAATACACAGAAACAGTGACCAATTCTAATGTCATAGATTCATCTAGATAGCTTTACCCTTTTCAAACGTTAAGAGTTCACAGAAGATCCAAGAATATTATTTCTTAATTACTTTCTGGTGTTAAGACTCTCAGTTCATTTCCTTTACTTACCCCTCACAGATGAAAAGAACTACACTAACACTCTTTAACTCAGTTATTTCCCCTCTTATAATAGAAGATGAAACTGAATCTTATTTCAGGAAGGAAGCAGCTATAGAAGGTAGAAGCAAAAAGAAGAGATACAACCTGCTGCATTATGTGGGTGATTGCTCCAGGGGAAGAAGCTGGGATGGACTTCACCACGACGGATGTCTGTGTTGCAGTCTGTGACTGAGCCACATGCTGGAGGAGGGTCCGCTGAGGCTGGGAGGGCTGTTGGGGCTGGGAGCGGTGGCTGACTGAAAATAGAGGAGGTGATGATATTTCTCCAGAAATCACCACAGCATCTGTAACCAGTAGTCATTTTAAACAACTGTCTGTGAGATTGCATCACAGAGAGAAAGTGTGGTACTAGGAGGCAGAAGACCAGAGTCTGCCCATTTATGAGCTGTGTAACTCTGAGAAAGTCACTTATCTTCTCTGAGACTCTGTGTCCTCATCTGTAAAATGGGAATAACAGAGCTATTATAAGGATGAGATGAGAAATTATGTGGAAGCACTGTGAAAACTATTATCACAAAGGAGGAACAAGTCCCTTAAAGCTATATCCTCCTGTGAGTTGTGTTCTTTCTCCAGTGACCTTTACCCCATTAAGGTAACAAAACAACAATCAATTTCTGCAATCAAATTCTACTACTACTACTACTACTACTACTACTACTACTACTAAGTCGCTTCAGTCATGTCCAACTCTGTGCAATCCCATAGACGGCAGCCCACCAGGCTCCGCTGTCCCTGGGATTCTCCAGGCAAGAATATTGGAGTGGGTTGCTATTTCTTTCTCCAATGCATGAAAGGAAAAGTGAAAGTGAAGTCGCTCAGTCGTGTCCGACTCTTAGTGACCCCATGGACTGCAGCCCACCAGGCTCCTCCGTCCATGGGATTTTCCAGGCGAGAGTACTGGAGTGGGTTGCCACTGCCTTCTCCAAATCAAATCCCAGACTAATATTTTTAAGGATAGTGAGACAGTACAAGTTTTTAACCTTTTGATCCCAGTTCTAAATGTAATACAAAAACCAGAAGCATTCACTCCTTTATATACAANGTACTGGAGTGGGTTGCCACTGCCTTCTCCAAATCAAATCCCAGACTAATATTTTTAAGGATAGTGAGACAGTACAAGTTTTTAACCTTTTGATCCCAGTTCTAAATGTAATACAAAAACCAGAAGCATTCACTCCTTTATATACAAAAGACACTCTCATATCTTAAAGATTTAGGAGGTCAAGGTGATACTACAGAAGGAGAACTGGATCAATAGTCACAACTAGATTCTGTCCCACTCTGCCACCAATCAGCTATGTGAAGTTGAAGAGGTCACTTAAACTCTTTGTTATTCTAAAGTTCATAGGTTTTACTTTTGTTTTTTATTGGGATAAAATTTTATTTCTTAGAAGAGGACCAAATGAAGTAATGAATTGAAAATTGTCCTTAGATTGTTAAGTACCAAAATATAAAGTTAACAAAATAACAGAAAAGTTAGTGTTCTTTCATGTTCTCAAATTCAGCTCATTGAAAACAAATGAGTAAGAGTACAGTTCAGGAAATAATTCCACCTCTTAGTCTCTTCTGGAAGGTCCCATGGAGTAAACTATACATTTAAACTACACATCTATGTTGATGCCAAACTAGCACTTTTAATCAGCCTCAATTTCAACTTTTTAAACAGTATAAATACTCAACACTTCTTATTCTACAGAGCTTTAAAAATGTCTATAGTTATTGGAAACCAACTTTTTGAATCAGAAACAGATAAAAATAAAACTGTAAAATTAGCTAAGGATTTTGAGAATATCAAAACCTCTCAATAATCCATGGTTCTAATTCTCATATATCTTGATCTACAATTTCAAGTAGTAGTGGTTCCATACTTAGAAAAGTCATAGTCAAATGCCCAAGGATAAGATGATCACTACAAAATCAATGTAAAAGTGCCATTGTGAGTACAGAACTTTAAAACTATCCAGTGAAATACAAATAAGCTTCATTTTTATAACACATTTTATCTATATTCAAAAATGCCATTTTTCTTTCTTTTTTGAATATTTTTCTAATATTTATTTATTTGGCTGCACTGAGTCCCAGTACTGCATGCAGGATGCTTGATCCTCGTTGCAGCATGCAGGATCTTTTTAGTTGCAGCATGTGGGATCTAGTTCCCTGACCAGGAATTAAACTCAGGCCTCCTACATTGGAAGCTCTGAGCTCAGAGTGTCTGCCACTAGACCACCAAGGAAGTCCCACAAATGCAGTTTTTCTATTGTTGCTATATACATGCCTACATGTGATATGAGGTTACAGGTGGCACCCCTAGTACTCTTTTATAAATGCACTAATGTATCTTACTGCATTTCACAATAAGCTTTATATATACATTTTAAATTATATGAGTTAATACAATCTTTCAAATGTGCTCAATGAAACTGGAAAAAAGGGAGTCATGCTTTGTATTAAAATAACAAATATTGAAATAATTTATAATACAACTGAATAAGAGAAAAAACAAATCATACAAATAATATTAAAATTAAGCAAGCAAATCAGTGAAGCTTTTTACTGACAGAAGTATCATCAGAAATGAATGACATTTGAAAAATAATAAATATAATTTCTGATGAAATTATCAGATTATACGGAACATTTTTACTGCCCACACTAATCTTTATAGATTCCATAGATGATCAACTGAAACCATTTAAGAATAATCCTCAAGATACTATAAATTCAAGATACTAAAATCTCTTCATAGTAATTCCCCAGAGTGTAGGTAAGTTAAAGAAAAATAACATCCACTGCAGAACAATACAAGAGGGTCAGGAAGTTGACTTTGAAGTAGGAAAAAAAAAAAAACCACTCACTGAGGCTGAGGATATGACTGGAGAAGATTATAGAAGGAAGGTCACAGAGTAGATATTTGGAAAACAGCTGAAGTGACCTTTAACTGGGCCATGTAAACACCATAAAACAGTCACTTATTTCTTTAAACAACTCTTATTTTTCCAATGTCAGACTGCTCATTTCTGAGAAAGAATCCCACTACTCTGCAAAAGGAAAGTCTCTCTCCCTTTTACTGAGTAGAGCTTACCTTTCCTCTACCAGATCAGAGTAGAGCGCATCCATTAAGTGGTTTGCCCCCAAAACAATCATCTTTTATCTTCAGTTACTTTTACTACAAATGGATGCACACCACTTACCTAGAAGGGGAAAAGCAACCTCTGTCCCCTCATCAGTGCGTTCTGAAAAGGACAAGTAAGGGAAGATATCATAGGTCTTTTTATCTATTTACTGTTTGATAATCTAGTCTATCCCCAGAGGTTATTATTGATTTTCCCAACATACTGCCCTCTGCTTTTTGCTAAGTATCTCTAAAGAAAGATGCTAGATAGATTTTCCCTTTTGGCAATTTTAATCCATTAGTCTTAACAATATCTCCCAAAATTATGCCGAAAAATTCCTTTTCCACTTTGGTATTTACATCCTTCAAATATTTGCAACTTTCTGTTCTCTTATGCTTAAGAAAACAGAAGACAGGTGTTCTATATATACTGCCTCATAAGTCATCTCTCCTAAGCCTAATTATTCATGTTACTACTCTCTGAACTCCTCCAAATCGCAAAGTAATATACTGCCCACAACAGAAAGCAGTATTCCAGGTGTGGTCTCACCAGAAATATGAAAGAACCTATTATCCTTCCTGCTTCACTTCTCTACATATACCATCCAAAAACATCATCAGTGTTTTGCTGCCAGACCACATAAATACCTAATGTGCTTTCCATCACAACTCTTAACTATTTACAAGGATTTAAAATTTTCCACATTTTTTTCTTTACATTAAAATGGGGGAGGAGGGTTGGATTTTATACTTTCTTTCACCCCTGACCCACTTCCCTAAAACTAAAAAATTCAAATATATATGAGTATTTATCCCCCCATATTCTATCCTCTCACTACCAGTGCTGCCTGATGTTCACAGATATTCTTTGAGGCCAACTANTTACATTAAAATGGGGGAGGAGGGTTGGATTTTATACTTTCTTTCACCCCTGACCCACTTCCCTAAAACTAAAAAATTCAAATATATATGAGTATTTATCCCCCCATATTCTATCCTCTCACTACCAGTGCTGCCTGATGTTCACAGATATTCTTTGAGGCCAACTACAGTTTTATATTACTTGCAAACTTTGTAAAATCTATCAATTTTCTCCCTCTAATCATTAAAGACAGGGTGAATCCCAAGACAATGTGAATCTGCTCTCAGAGAAAACTGGAAGAGATAGAGAAATATAAAAAATATATTTTCCCCCAATCATCCCATGAAATCCAGAAAGGTAGCACTCCTACCTTAATACTACTTTTTAAAACGACACCTACCAGTAGTGATGTATTCAGCAACTAGTTCTGACTCTACCACCGCAATTGATGGACTTTCAGGAGAATGTCTCTTTTCCTGGGTCATCTGAATAGGCACTGCCATTTGACTCAGGTCAATAGTGGGTTGTCTTGGTTTAGATTCCAATTTTTCCTTCACTGTATAAAAAAGTCAGGGGAAGAATTAACTTTATTACAAACAAGTATTAATACCAGAGTTGTCCATGGAAAAATGAACAAGACCTCTGGGGTGCTACATGGGCAGTGACTAAGAAGAAAGAAGATAGGAAGTTGAAAACAAAAGAGCAGACTACTGGATGGCTACACAGTGCACAACTTGTACAAGCATACTCAGTAGCGCAGCAAGAACGCACATGCGTTCAGACTAAAATCTGCCCCCTGTTATCACTAGGCCAAACAACTGGATCTGTTTCCCTTGTACACACTCCCTTTAGAACACTTCCTTTACCCTTAGTCAAGGCAGTACCTGGTATTCTTCAGTTCACCAACCTGAAAACAAAGGGTGAGTAAGCACTACTTAGCATTATTTGCTCCAGGATACAACTGCCTGGAAGAGCACAACACAGTGACTGGTTTAATTTGATCTATTAAAAATTCAAGATAATTCCCAAAGAAATGTTACATTTTTATGACTCTTGAAGAATAAAAATATTCATTGTTAGGAAAATATGTTCCTGCAAAAATGTCTATGGAATGGTCTGGAATCAAGAATAGTTTCCATGGATAGAATAACTTTCTAAATTATCACTTTTTCTACAAACTTATTTGGTTTCTACCCTCTATAAGGCATTAACGGAAATATTTGAGTATGTCAAAGACAAGGAGCTAAGGAAATGCCTAAAGCCAAAAATAACACCAATTAAAAAATCCAAGACTTAAAATAAATGCTAGTATTCTTTGGGTAATATAGAGTGGATGTTACAACAAACAGTAAATAATTAAATCCAGTAAGTAATCATTCAGATTATTCTCACCAAGTATAAAATGTGATAAAATCAAGATAATCATTTAAAGAAAGTAAAACAAAACCAAAGGAATACAAAAGTCACCCCACAAGTAGAGAGGACACTGAACTGGGAATCAAGACATGAAATCTCACTCTGCCATTAGCCAACTGGATAACCTCCCTAGGTCTCAGTATGTTTATCCATAATGAAATGGTTGGACGAGATCATCACTAAGGTCCCCCAAGGACTCTGACAATATCTGGTCTATTATAATAGAAAAGTCAGTATAACTAACACAGTTTTGCCTAGAGTTTATAGAAGATATTTAGTAACTGGAAATACTGATTGGATCTTGCTAAATGAGAACAGCTTTGCATGGAAGTTCAGGTTGTTAAATTATACAAAGAAGTATGAAGATAAAAAAACAAATTAGAATGTTAGCAAGGTCCTTAATGTTTTAAGACCACAAAACTGCTCCACCAATATCAAGCAGGATGGTAGGGGCCCTCCAATTTGCCTTCTACTATTCTTGAATATAATTGGCAAATGTACTGCATTTATCTTTGTGCTTAGAAATCGATAGACCTACTCCTTTCTGGTGACAAGAGGCAACAGGACTGTCCACTTTAAGCTGGAGAGATAGAAGTAAAGAACTGTGCTATTTTTTCTTCTTTCTTCTGATAGAAATGACAGACTACAGTCTATCTATCCTTCAATACTCCTGTGAACATCTTAATGAATTGACAAGTGAACAGACTGAACCAATGATTATAGACAAGTCCAGAGGGGGGAAATGTGCTCAAATAATAACAAAGAAAATATAACAGTAGTAGTACTTTAGCACAACCCATCTCTAGAGAAAACATGCTTCATTCAGCTGAGCATGTGAATTCATACCTGTTGTCTGTTGGAGTTCTAACAGAGCTTTGATTGTTGAAGTAGCTGATTGTGATTCACTGGATACATCCTGATAAATTATGGTGGGGCTAGTCTCCATTGCAATCTCATGTTCTGACCAATCCTGACGCCGGGAAGCAATTACATGAACTACAGGCTGGGAATCTGTTTTATATTAGTTAAAAAAAAAAAACCCTATAAACAAAGTTTCTCTTAAAAAAAAAAAAAAACAATTTGTTCTTTTAAAAAAATCTTTGTTTTACTACAAACTTCATGCTTTATCTCCCCCAAAAGACTGTAAGCTCCCAGAGGACATAATGTCTTTCATGTCTGTATTCATTTATTTATTCATTCATTGATTCAACAGACTGGGCACCTATGTGTGAGTCTACATTTGGCACTGAGGATATAAAGGAGCTCACAGAATAATCAAAGGATGCTCAAGAAGCACACAGTCTGGTTGGAGAGACAGACATGTAAAGAGACAAATTACAATTCACTGTTATAACTGCTATAATAAATAGGTGTGCATTTCTGTAGGTGGGTGGATATCCATGTACCATAAGAACGAAATGCGGTATGAGTCTTATTTTCCTCAATGCACCTAAAAATGTGTTCTGTATTACAACCTGAGCATTCAGTCAACACTTACTGGAGTTACTGAAAGGAAATCCTGTCCACTGACAAGAAAAATGGANTATCCATGTACCATAAGAACGAAATGCGGTATGAGTCTTATTTTCCTCAATGCACCTAAAAATGTGTTCTGTATTACAACCTGAGCATTCAGTCAACACTTACTGGAGTTACTGAAAGGAAATCCTGTCCACTGACAAGAAAAATGGATAAATGATCTAGAAGCAGCATGATATAATAGGACACATATGACATTCAGAATTCAAAGTCTTAGGTTAGTCCCAGCTCCAGCAATTACCAGCAAGTTGATTCTCTGGGTCTTAGTATCATTATTTCTAAAATGGCGACAATAAAATTAACTCTCTACCTCATAGGATTTCTGAGGATATAATGAAATAATATTTGTAAAAGAGCTTTATAAACTATGAAGGACAACAGAAATGTTTTATTTTTGTTGTGTTGTTCTGGTTGTGGCCTGAAAATTTCTCAATTCTAAGCCTTTTTGTTAGTTTCAAAATAAATTATAGCCCTAATTAACTCAAGGTTTATTATATCCATGCTATATAAGTATGCATGTAAATATTAGACACATAAAATCAAACAACAAATTATTTGAGTTTTCCATCTACGGAATAAGTTGATGGAACAAGTAGTATAAGTATAGTACACTACACTACTGTTAAGTTCCTAAACTCCTTGGTCCAAGATACCACATAGAAATTACATAGGCTATAAAAGCATGACTCCTACTCCCAAGTTTAGATTCTAATGGAGGAGACATAAAGTAAGTGTGTGTGTGTGTGTGTGTGTGTGTGTGTGTGTGTGTGGCTTTGTATCCTGGGATAAAGTCAAATGATTAGATTCTAATGGAGGAGACATAAAGTAAGAGAGAGAGTGTGTGTGTGTGTGTGTGTGTGTGTGTGGCTTTGTATCCTGAGATAAAGTCAAATGATTAGATTCTAATGGAGGAGACATAAAGTAAGAGTGTGTGTGTGTGTGTGTGTGTGTGTGTCCTGGGATAAAGTCAAATGATTAGGGCAATTATATAATAGAAAGAAAAAGACTACTAACAGTTGGAATGGTCATTGAAAGCATCACAGAAAATAATTCATGCAGCCCCAAAACCAAGAATAAGTACAACTTAAGTTCACTCTTCTATGAATTTTATATTTTTGAAAACCACAAAGTTGTTCGAAAAGGTTGAAGCAGCAGGAATGACTCTTCAAAAACAAAAAAAAACCCTATCTTCCCCTCCAAAATAAATAAATATACAAAATATCTGGAGTTTTTATTTACCATAAAAACAAAAACTGTATTTCTGCTCCCTACCTTATCCTCTAAACTCTAGGTAGACTATATGCCACACCAGGGATGTACAATTTCCACTAAACTCAAAAAAAACTAGATGATTAAAGAACAACATCATGTAGTAATATCAAATGCCATGTGAGGCCTGTAGCAGTTTTTCTTTAAAATTCTAAGAGCATATATAAGAAATTAAACTTAAAGAGAACTGATTATATTAGGGAATCCTTCACTTTATATAAACTTAGTTCTCAATTTTAAGAATCTCTCATGATGCTGTAAGTACCCTTTGGTTAGATGCAAGGACCTACAGGCAAAGAATGACTTTGCAACCCAACTCTGTAAAATACACATATTAACTACCCAGAAGAAAGCAAAACCTGCATTGGTAGAGAGAGAAGGTAAAACAAGACTGGAAAAAGAAAACACATTTCTACAAGGAGCACCTAATCAGACACATCACCCCACATAACATCATCCCATAGGGACCGGGGAGACTGGTTTTTCTCCTTTTGCCCATACCCAAAAAGTGCAGCTGACCATACAAAGCATCAATGCAGCAATGGTGTGACACAGAATGAGTGTGAACCTAAACGTGAAAAACATTCCTTGAGTGATTTTCCTCTCCACTGTTGGCTCACGCTTAGACGAGATAAATCTACTGCCTACCAAATCTGATGCTGAGGTCAGAGTGCAATGACTGAGACAGCAGGAGCCTGATACAACAGTTCCATTGGATTATGCAGTGTGCATCCATCCAGACTTCCCCACCTCTCTTGGGGATGGTGGCCTACTGACCCTCAGATATCCTTCCCCATAGGTCATTTAACAAATATTTACTGGGCATATACTACATGTTATGTACTAGAGATATACACTATCCAAAGGCAGATTCAGGCATCTCTATGGAAGAATGTCTCTTACGTCTTTACTATAAAAAACTTCTATCACATTTACATAGAATTATAAGACCTCTAAGGCTTCCCTGGTAACTCAGCTGATAAAGAATCCACCTGCAATGCGGGTGACCTGGGTTTGATCCCTGGGTTGGAAAGATCCCCTGGAGAAGGGAATGGCTACCCATTCCAATATTCTGGCCTGGAGAATTCCACAGACTATATATTAGTCCATGGGATCGCAAAGAGTCAGACACGACTGAGCTACTTTCAATTTTCATGAGACCTCTCAGCTAGAAAAAATAAAATCTAAAAGTATGTTTAATACTATCATTGATCTTATGTTAAAATCTTCAAAATATCACCAGCAGTCCAGGAATCTAGCACTAGAGAACTCACTGTTTTCCAAGGCAGTTTCCTTCCATCTTTGCACAGTTATGACAATTAGAAAATTTTCTTGTATGGAGTGGAAACAGGTCTTCTGATTGCTACTCAACAGTTCTAGTTTTGCCCATGTACCTATCAAAGACCAATTCTTTTCCCTCTTCTATGTCACAGTCCTTAAGATAACTGACAACAGTTCCTATGTCCCCCACAACCCAACCCAATCTTCATCTTCTCTTCTCTATGATAAATGTCCTGTCTCCACCTACTGCTCTTCATAAAAATGATTCCCAGATGCTGCACGCACCTAATCCATCTATTCTATACTAAACCCAAGATATCTGTATCTTTTCCATGATGTAATAGGTATCTTCCCTTTGAAATACTGTCATAAAAAACAAAGCCTTCACAGTATTTAACTGCTTACACAGCTTTCCCCCAAATGTTCCTTAAAGAACATTAGTTCTTTAAGATGTTTTGCAAAAGAAGGGTTCCATGCTCAAAAAAGTTGGGGGGCATTTTATATTATATATGCCACTCTTCATCTTTCACAATATATATCACCATATGATGACTCTGAAAAGTTCTGCAATAAGTATTGGTATGTTTTGCTTAACCTTCATTCATTCCTTACCCTCACCATGACCTGCTGAGATCATGAAGCTTCTGGAAAAATAATCCTAGAAACCAAGTTACTTAAAACAATGTCTTTATAGGATGCATTTTCATATTTGCCTCATACATGTTCCATCTTAAATCACTACCCTTGGTTTTGTCTCCTTTTTCTCTTCCATTTTACTTCACAAAATCTTGTATTCTAGCTAGTCTACTCAAAACCTTTTATGGAAATAAAGTTTTTCTTTTAACATTTTTTTCTTTCTTTAAAAAAAAAAAAGGAACCCAATAAGCCCAATAACCCTGTTCCCAAGTGAAAAAGAGAAAAAAAGAAGATGCAAATAGGAAGGAAAGCTGAGGAGTTGTGGAAGGCATGTGGCCCAATTTTCATTTAGCCACCTAGGCAAGTATGACCCTGAACTATTAGAGTTGGTCATCTAGCTGTCTATCAGTATGTAAAAATACTGCAGGTGTATAGAACTTAAAAGTCCCACCCACTAGGTTAGGAGAAACCCCAGAAAGGAAAAAATGTTTTGGACTCAGGAAACAAAAATGAATTTATAAGGCTGAAGCTTAACCCTGTGCCACAGCTGGTGTTACAGTTGCTGTTTTGTTTGTTCATTCAGAGAAACTTTTACTGAGTGTCTACTTCAAGCTAGTTAACCTCTTCACTAAACACTGAACATACAGAGATGAGTATGATACTTGCCTCTAAGAAGTTAGTAGCCTAGTGGAAGAGAAAATAATTATATTTTTAAACAAACAAAAAAGGTACAAAATAAAATGATCAATGATAAACTAGCTGCTAGTACAAAGCAATTTTGGAAGCCAAGTATAGGAGTATGAACCCTCCCAGGGTGATTAAGGAAAAGTGCCATAACAAGGTGAAGATGAAGGTCTCTATTCTAGCCTGTGAGAAGACAGTTTAGAAATAATGTATAAGGCCTAAACTGCTTCTCCTTTCAGGCAGGGAATGGTGGGAAAAGTTTAGAAACCACAAATAGAATCAAGGAATCCTTTGGCATAAAAAGACATCTTTATTCTAAGACTTGTATAAAAGAAGTCACTAGAAAAAGGATATGAAGTCAAGAAAAGTTGATCTATTCTTACAGTAGAATGCCATCTATCAGCTAGGTAACAAATAAAAGACTTTAGAAAATTATCACTGGATGCTAAAACTAGTAGATAAAGGTGAGGGATATGATATTTATAGTTTCAAACCATCTCCCCATATATTACCATTAATCTCAAAGGGACATATGGTAATTTCATAATGCAAAAAAAAAAGGGGAGGGGGAAGGCATTAACCAAGAGATCAACATTAACATCATCAATATTGGGACAAACTGACATCAGTGCCTTCTGATAAGATAAAGCTAAGAATACACCACATCTGTGGAAATCATGCTGAATTAAATGGGAAACATCAGACAATGCAACTAAATGTAGTGCATAGTACTGATGTGGACTGTGGATTGGTGGTGGGGGTAGGTTGCTATAGTGGCAAAACTATAAAGACCATGATTGGACACTTGATGACATCTGAATGGATTGTAGATTATAGAACTAAAACTTTAAATCGTGATTTTGATAACTGTATTTTCGTTATGAAGAGACTAACCCTTAAGAAATATAAGCTGACAAATATAAGTATTTAGAGATAAAGGGCATGACGTCTACAACTTGTTCTCAAATGGTTAAAAAATTAAAAAATTATAAACACACAGGGGGCAGCACAGAAAGAGAATCAACAACAAAGTAAATAGGGCAAAATATAAATAAGTGGTGAATCTAGTAAAAGACTATACACAGAAGTTCTTTCTATTCCTGTAACTTTTTATAAATTTGAAATTACATTAACAGTACTAAACAGAGGTGGGCTAAAAACTACAAAAATAATATAAAGGAAAAAAGGGACTGTTATATAGTGCTTATATTCCCAAGAGGTATGAAAACCAAACTTGAGTCTTAGACTTAGCAAAACCTTTATCCCTTTCTCTTATAACACAGCATATATATTCCCACAGCATATGTAGTCCCTTGTCTTTGGAGAACGCACTAAAAAACTATACAGTGAAATGGGGAAAGGAGTAAGTGAAGATTATAAAAATTGGCTTTAGGGAACTCCCTGGTGGCCCAATAGTTAAGAAACCACCTTGCAAGGCACGGGACATGGGTTTGATCTCTAGTAGTTCTCAGGGAACTATGATCCCACATGCTGTGGAGCAACTAAACCTGCATGTCACAGCTACTGAGCCCACACGCTCTGGCATCTGTGTGCCACAATTAGAGAGTTGTGCAGCACAACAAATATTCTGCATGACACAACTGAGACCTAGCACAGCCAAATAAAAAGCAAATAAATAAATATTTTTTAAAACTGGCTTTATAGTTAACTATATTAGATATTCCTCTTTGGTGGTTTTTTTCTGTATTATAAAATATTTTAAAAAGAAGTAATATGCAATGAAAGATAAATAGCAAAAGTAAAAATAAATGATACCATATATAATAACAGATCAAAGAGCAAGAAATTTACACTCAATCACTTCCAAAAATAGTCAAACTTTTGTCCCTTTCTTAGAATGAAAACTAAAGGCTCCCTAATGAAATGGCATGTTAGGGAAGTAATGACTGGCTTATGGCTCCTTTAGGAAAAAACCAGCAATTTCAAAGGTAACCTGAGATTGTGTATATATAATTTACTGCTCAGTTCCCATTTCAGCACCAATTCATAACCTAAACATTTTACCTGCCTTTTATGAAAATATTTCTCAAAGGAAAAAACAGCTGGAATTATTCAAATAAATACAGACTTAAAAATAAAAGAGGAAAAAAGAATCTTATTGTTAAAGAATAGAATCTATACACATCAAATCAGTAAGTCTAAAAGAAATAGAGTAAATATCACCCCACTGTAATCAGACATAAACTGATTCATAACCAATATAGAATGATAAATTAAACCTTACTAAATTGATTCAGAAAATATTACTATTACTGATAATATCCTGAAGAAAATTATCCATTTTCTAAAATGAGAGCCATACTCATTTGCTAAAATCAATATTTTATTTTTTTATCAGTGAGTTTCCAAAGACCATTTCAAATGCTATCTCCTTCATGAAGCTTTCCCATAAAGCTTACTACATAGTATAAAATTTAAAATAAATGTTCAAATTGAATTAATGGAATAATTAGCAATATGAACCATTAGTAAGACTAATCTGGGATGATTCCACTAAAGACTTAAAATAATAATGCCTGTACAATATAAAGAAACTGTATTGAAAAAGTGAAGATGCTAAGAAAGCATCCAGAGAGAATAAAGTGGACATGAGGAGAGGAAACAGAGTGATGAGGAATGATCAAAGAAAGATAAACAGTTCTGTTTCAACAGATCAGCGCTTATAAGTACAGGCATAAATATACTACCTGGGTAGTTAAGGTAACTGACACACACACGGGTACTAGATTTGTTGTTGTTGTTCAGTTGCTCAGTCATGTCCAACTCTTTGCAACTCCATGAACTGTAGCATGCCAGGCCTCCCTGTCCTTCACTATCTCCCTGAGTTTGCTCAAACTCATGTCCATTTAGTCAGTGATGCCATCCAACCAACTCATCCTCCGTCACCCACTTCTCCTCTTGTCCTCAATCTTTCCCAGCATCAGGGTCTAGATTTGTACAAAGTCTCAAAGTTTATGATCAATATGGGTGGTTAAGGTAACTGACAGACACAGGTACTAGATTTGTAGAAAATCTCAAAGCTTATGATCATTGAGTTTATTTCAGGTGACTCTCTACTGCTGCTGCTGCTGCTGCTAAGTCGCTTCAGTCATGTCCGACTCTGTGCGATCCCACAGACGGCACCCCACCAGGCTCCACCGTCCCTAGGATTCTCCAGGCAAGAACACTGGAGTGGGTTGCCATTTCCTTCTCCAATGCGTGAAAGTGAAAAGTGAAAGTGAAGTCACTCAGTCGAGTCCGACTCTTTGCGACCCCATGGACTACAGCCCACCAGGCTTCTCCATCCATGGGATTCTCCAGGCAAGAGTGATGGAGTGGGTTGCCATTGCCTTCTCCAAGTGACTCCCTACAACAACATAATTAAAATAGCACTAACTATAATTAGTTTCCCTACTATGGAGCCTGGTTTCATATCACCGTCCTTATAATTAGGACAACCACACAACTAGCATCTAAACTGGAATACCTATGAAAGTGAAAGAGAATGCTATTATTCTAGAACAGAAATAAACTAAGACTTATTCCATGCAAACTGCAATGTATGAACACCCACATACAGCCCACTTATAGGCCCATCTCTGGCCACCATGATCCTTTCTCAAGGTTCAGCAAAAATAATTTCAAAAGGTACATTCACTTTCTTGCACACTTCTACCTACTCAAAGCAAACAAAAGGAATCACAGCTCTATCCAGTTTGATAATACCTATTTGCCAAAATCATCACCTAGTTTATGAATTATTTGATGAACATATGCCAGGCAAGAAAGAATGGTAAGCCTTACCAAAAACAAAATGTCTGCTCACATCAAACAAAAGACAATAAAATCAAAAGAACTGACAAGTCAAAGTATACATGCTTGTTTGAGATCCTTAGATTCAACTATTTTAGAACTAGGGCATTATCTCAGCAATAATTATATAAATCAGAAGTAAAATGAGACTTACCTTGGGAACTTTGGGAGGACTCTGTAGAAGAGGAACTACTATCTGTATAACTCTGTGGTTCTTCCTTTCCTTCTTGAATAGATGAATTACCAGCCTCTGCCACCCTGGATGCTTGTTGCAATGTTTCTGTGACCAGTTGCCTTGTTTGTTCACTAACAACTGTGGCCTGAAATGTCACTGGTTTGGGTTTAATAAGAACCTAGAAGACAAGTAGAAATACAACCAGTATAAATTTTTGAGCATTTAAAATATATTTAACTTCTAGATCATAATAAAACAAATATTTTCCTGACTTGGAGAACAGTACTCTGTCCATTTATTATACTTTGGGCACAGCATTGATCATCACAGACAAATTCAATCTATGAATCAATTATACCAGGCCACATATACATTTCATGCTACAACAGCTACAATCCTGACACGAGCCTTTGCCTTGTTTTTTCTTGCCTATAACGACTTCAGGAATCATTTTACAATCTGCAGTTATATAGTAGAATGATACCACAAGCTAAGGACAGCAGAACAGAAAGACACAAGGAGCCTAGATTCCCAGGGGAAGTGTGTGTGTTTGTGTGTGTGACAGAATTTAAGTATTTATGTATACCATACATAGTCAGCATAAGAGGAAAGATTCCCTCAGATCTCCCATGAAGTGTGTGTGTGTGATAGAATTTAAGTATTAATGTATCCTTTACATAGTCAGCATAAGAGGAAAGATTTCCTCAGATCTCCCAGGAGAATTTTTGAGTCACAATAACAGTCCAGGATTTCCTTCCTCTAAATATTTATCAACGTAATAAAAATAAAACCCTAATTTGTTTAAGCCACTGTTCTTCAGGTTTCTTTTTGGAAACCAAATGAAATTCCTAATTAACACACCTGCACAAAGTAATCTTGCTTAGGACCTAAGTCATCTTTTAAGAAATCTCCAAAGGGACACTAATTTAGACAACTGGGTGTGTGTGCATGCTCGGTCATTTCCGACTCTTTGTGACCCTATGGACTGTAGCCCACCAGGCTCCTCTCTCCATGGGAATCTCCAGGCAACGATACTGGAGTGGGTTGCCATTCCCTCCTCCAGCGGATCTTCCCCACCCAGGGATTGAGCCTGCATCTCCTGCATTGCAGGCAGATGCTTTACTGCTGAGCCACAATTTAGACAACTACTATAGTCAATAAGGAACATGTGACAGATCAACCTTGGCAAAGGTCAAACCGCAGACAGTAGAACAAGTGAAATGGAAAGAAAGTTTCCCATTGAATCATTCAATTCAAAGTGTGGACTCCAGGAGTTAACTTCAATGGGGTACATGGAATGAAAATGTTACTTTACCACAATTACTTTTTACTTCTCCATTTATAAGAATCTAAATCTTTCAGACTCTATTAAGTCACCCATTTCCAAAAATTCAAGAATGAAAACATGGGTTATGACAAAGATGATGGAGTAAATGTAACTGTTACCATTGAATTTAAAGCAATTTGACCTTATTAGAAAAATCACACAACTAATGGTTTTGATATATAAACTATCTGGCTATAATATTGAGGGAACTGACTCTAAAGGCAAACTATTAGTTTATAGATAAATTATTATCTTTTACAAAAATTCTAAAATAGCATTTTTCAACCAAAGCTGACATCATTTCCTTTTATATTCTCAAGAAAGTAAAGTACCTGCAAAATAAACAGTAGCCCAGCGACACAAGATTAAATCCAGAGCCTCAATTTCCCAGATAAATTTCTAGAAAAGCTCCCTTATCATTTGCTGGTTGAAAAATGAACAGATTTCTACTTTCTCCATTATTTAGGTTTCAAGGAAATAAAATTTATAAGTAAATATCTCAAGTGCTTTCAAAGGTCATATAAGCTTACAAAACCATTCTTTGACAGATTATGAATAACTACTATCCTCTGTCAATCATCTACTTCTCAAATAACAACATACACCTTCAGCAAATTTTACTCCAAGGGGATTCTATTCTCTAACTTTTGCTCATGACATGACACAAATATTTAATTTTTCTTAAGTACTGAAAAGAGAAACACAGGTTTTGAAAACAGATGGTTATAAACAATCATAACTTTTAATAATCTGGTTCTTTAAATGTTACTCATCTTTTTGTTCAGATTTCTACCTTGGAATTTTAGGAATTTGAAATATACCAGAGGCAAGAAAAATCACCATATCTTAGCATACCTGTGTTTTCCCTTGCTGCCCATAAACAATTTTTGTTGGGATGATTTTAGCTGCTGGTTGAACTGTGGAACC
This sequence comes from Neotragus pygmaeus, assembly GCA_006410875.1. Classification (NCBI taxonomy): domain Eukaryota; kingdom Metazoa; phylum Chordata; class Mammalia; order Artiodactyla; family Bovidae; genus Neotragus; species Neotragus pygmaeus. The sequence goes on from SJYV01051075.1 coordinate 1,235,788, forward strand.
TATACCTTTTGGCTGAGTTACAATCATTTTGGTGATGGGTCTTGTAGCAGTGATAATAGCTGGCTTTGCTCCTGTTGGCACCGTCTGAATAGTCTTTTCTCCCTAAATTGAAGTCAGTAAATACATGAGATTTACATACATTTAAATGGGAAAAAAAACTCCTTTTACTGAAAAATCATAGAAAAGTTTTACCAGGATGATGGGGAAAGGGTTGCAAATTGTGCAACAAAGTATAAGCTTCCAGGTGATCAAAAATGTTAGACCTAGTCGAAATGACCTTAGAAGTCATCTGACCAACCTTCTGTCCAAAGAAGGCAGTAAATATTTCTTGGTGAGTGAATTTTAAAAATTATCTTATTTAAGAATACTTAGTTATTCTCTGTCAGTCACAGAATATATACTAAAAGAGTCAAAAATTATAGAGTATATACTAAAATGTTACTCTAAGTGTTGAAACTACAGGTCATGCTCCCCCAATGTTCATCTTTATATGACAGTTTATATGAAATAAACATATGTGTAATAAAAAAATTACTGTGCATTCTACCAACAGCTAAATGTTCACATACAAAATAAACTAAGTTTCCCAAATACGAAGTAATAAGGCTATATAGCAGAATGCCTATGTGAAATGGTATGGGCAAGAAATGTAATCAGCAGTGATATTAACATTTTTTTCTGAAGTTACACTGGAAAATACAAAGAAAAAACTTAGGACATTTCCCACATTAGCATGTTACTAATACCACTTTAGTCTATTAACTAGATAGTTTAAGCCCATTAACTTTTCACCATTTTCTACATTTTCATCTGCTTTATTTTTAAGTACTATTTTCTGATCATTTATGGAGTCAATACTTGAGCTTAACAAATTAAATTCAAATACAGTCATTTTACTAAAGTACAAAAATTTTTTAAATTAAAATCCATAAAATGAAAAAGGAAAACATCTAAAATTTTTTCACCTTATCAGTTTTTCTTTTCAGTCACCATCATCTAAATGTGTGGCCACTGAAATTTAGCAGCCAGTAAAAACAAAACACCTAGGTGAACTGGCAAGAAGGTAATTACTCTGTGAATTTAGGTTAAATGATTACAAACTTCACAAGTTTAAATATCTGCTGCAATAATCTAAGGAAAGCATGGAGTGTCTGCCAACCATGTGATTACTTATTTTAATACATAACACACCCTTCACGGCAGCATCTCTGGAAAGAACTCTATAATCATTTGCCAAGAGCTGCTAGTTTGCAAGTGGGCGTGACCTTTTATTAAGAAGCTCAATGGGCCCTATCCAAGTAAAATCATAAAGACCCATTCAAAACAAACTAGCAGGCTTCTTTTTTGAAAAAGCTCTTCTGGTTGTGTGTGTGCATACATGCACAGGTGTGTGTGTGTGTGTACATGCACAGGTAAGCAAGTTACAAGTAAAGGTGCATGTACATACGTGGTGAAGACGATGGTCTTATACCCTGATCTTGTTTGACTATCATTTCTTGCATCAAACTTTTTGCTATTAGATATATATGGCAGCTAGTACTCATATATACTATTTTTATATCTATATGACCATAGGACCCAGAGTACATGGTACCCCTCTCTTTTAATATCAAGTTCCATGAAATTACAAACCATGTAATTTCTGAAAATCTGTATTCTAATTCTGGCTTTATTTTTGGCTTACTATGTGAACTGAGCTAGGAACAATCTACGCTTTCCTACGTGATGAAAAAATCTAATACTAGACACCCACCAGCACTGTAAAGACTATGATGGCAAGGAAGCCATTAGAGATCAACTACAATGAAGCATAGTGTTCTTTTTTCTAACAAAGTAGAGATACTACCAAACCTCTATAGTTAAGTACAAAGAATAATAACAGTAAGAAAAAACAATTTATTGAGGACTTATGTGCCAGGTACTGTTTTAAGCACTTTTAAAACAGTTACCAGTTAGTTAGTCATTACTCAACAAACTCACTGGTAGAGATCATCATCCCCAGTGCACAAATGAGGCAGTTATGGACGAGAGAAGTTGAGTAAGTTAGCCAAACCACTATGATACTAAGAGACAAAGCCTAGGTTTGGCTAACTTCAAAGCTTTTAACCTCGTAACAATTGCCTTCAGAACTATAAATGCATCTTTAATTTACTTGATTTTTTCCCCACTAGTTCAGAGAAGTAAAAGTGAAAGTAACAAATCCTTATCATTAATTTAGTCTTAGCACCAAATATTTCTCTTTGCCTAGCCTACGTCCAATACTAGACTGATATCTACTGGCCATAAGCAGGAATAAAACTGTCCACTGATGGAGTTCCCTCTGAGTTAAGCTGGTAGAATCTTCCATCTGAACTAAGCTAAGACTGAAATCATGGTCATAAGCAACATAGCCATGAGCAACATATTTTAGAAATTACTGTAAAAAGTGGCATCAGTAGGTGGTATTTTTTACATCACAGTAGGAGTAAATCAAGCCATTCTAGCCATTGTGGGTTCTAGAGTCCTTAGACAATTATTTATATAGCTGGTCTTTAAAATCCTTAGTGGACTGCTGAGTCTGTAGTTCAAGCTCTTACTTACTCCAGCATTTAGCAACGTTGTGACAACGTTTTTGCCGGGGAGGCCTTGAATGGTCGTTCCTTTTCCTGTAGTCTTTTGCACAACAATCACATTGGGCTTGGAAGTCATGGGGATTGTAGTGATTTTGGTAGTCGTTCCTTAGAGAAGGGGGGAGAAAAGGAGGCCTGAGTTAAGGACTAGTGATATTTGGTTATTTCTATTTATGTTGTACACAATTAAATACATGTAGTCAGTGTCAACCCAGATGATGTCAAAGCTGTCATGAGGATGAAAATGAAGGTCTTGGAATAATAAATTACAAGTTGTCCTAGAACGAAAGAATATTAAGAATCGATTCTTACAGCATTCATCTTTTTGGAATCTGAAGACCTACATAACAAACTCAGAATCTAAATATATCACCATCTGCTTCCCTATTGATCTTCTTCTGACTAGTTAATTGGAACAAATTAGACTATTTCATGACAAATATTTCTCCCAAACTCAATAGCATTACCTGCGTGACTAGTATGACAGGAAAACACTTCAAAAACAGAACATAAAAAAGGGTAAATGTATATCAAAATTCTCATATAACACTAGACTATAGAGAAAATTTATGAAAAAGAAATGTCATTTATTTTTATGAGAACAAAAAAGAAAATAAACACTAGTCCCAGACCAAGTCAGATGAAAAGTGTACTCATAATTTGCAACACTCTGAAAAGTCTGAGGATGAAACCCTTATATACTTAATATATAAATTTATATTTTTAATCACTAAGATCCATATAATCGATTTATATCTACTGATCCAAACATATTAGTATCTTACCCTCTCCCACACATCCTTCCACAATATGTTTCTCTTCTATCAAATTTATCTTCCTATCATATTCCATACCCTGCTGCTGCTGCTGCTAAGTCGCTTCAGTCATGTCCAACTCTGTGCGACCTCAGAGACAGCAGCCCACCAGGCTCCCCTGTCCCTGGGATTCTCCAGGCAAGAACACTGGAGTGGGTTGCCATTTCCATTTCCAATGTATGAAAGTGAAAAGTGAAAGTGAAGTTGCTCAGTCGTGTCTGACTCTTAGCGACCCCATGGACCGCAGCCTACCAGGTTCCTCCGTCCATGTGATTTTCCAGGCAAGAGTACTGGAGTGGGTTGCCACTGCCTTCTCCAGTCATACCCTATATTCTTCTAATTGTTCAAATTGGAAATCCTGGTGCAAATCTTTGATTCTTGCCTTGTCTTCACTCTGCATCCTCTAACAAAAAGAAGCCCCTTAGCTCCAACCGTATTTTTTTATACCACTGACTCCTCAGTGTTTAGCACACACCGTATTGCAATTACTCAAGTTATCATTCAATGAGTATACGAATGAACTAAATTTGTCATAACAAATGTCTTCTTTCAAAATGTTATCAATGTCAGCTCAACAGACAGGCCCACATCTCTCTTGATTTCCGGTATCTTCTCCCTATTTCAAGCTTCTCTGTCATGCAAATAGCTCTGATGTATCCTGCCATAGCAAACATTCTTAAAAAAAAAAAAAAAAAAACCTCATTTCATCATGCCATGAACCAACAACATGTGAAACTGGTCAAAAACCTTCCAAATCCTAATATTTAGTTTCAACTTCCCTTCTTGGGTTTCAAAATCCTTTGTAATTTGATCTTATTTGTTCCCACTGCACAATGTACACCATAAACTCTATAGTTTAACGAGTAATTTCTTTTATTATGGCTTCCTATTATCTACCACCAAAGACCAAACTCTTCAGCTTAGCCCTCCAGGTTCCATCAGACTCTAATTTTCAGGATTACCCAATATATATCTCTTCTTCAGAGTGCTGATTTCCACATCAGTCCTTGAGCATACTAGACCCAATGAACCCTTTATACCTATAATTTCCTCTGGCTATGCAAACAGGCAAATCATATTTTTCTTCTACAGGCTTGCATATCATTTAGCAAATGACTATGCACAGAATGGATACACATTAAATACATGACTGATTAATATACTCTTGAGAAGAAAAATTGAAATTTTATTATTTTCTACTGGGAAACCTTAGCATTCTCTACTAGTTTCAGAAATAAGATTGATAAGAATAAGAATGTTCTAGTTATGTGTCAATTTTTGGCAATCTTGTTACAATATAATATACTTGCCATCATCTAATGCCTCATCAGTCTGAGGTAACATGCTCAGGTTACATAAAAAAGCACTTTTGTCCATGGGCCAGTTTCACAAATATTTTTTCCTGTATCTGTGGTCTGTGAATAGTAAGCTGTTAAAAGCCACAAAAACCAAGCCGTCTATTATTTACTTATATCAACTTTAACTCTTATTAACTCCAATTCCTCATGTGATTGACTATGATGCCTTCTCTGACAATGCTCCCTCATCAAATATTTGGTTAATAAAAAAGTATTTTTAGAAAATAAGTGTTAAATACTAGCTCAAGGAAATGTAAACCAAGCTTTAACTTTATAGCAAAGTATAAGGGTCACATTTTTGACAAAACTTACTTAACAAATGAATTATCTTTATAACTATGAAAATATTAAATCCTTTCTACTACAGGTGTGTCAGTTTGTGAGACAGCTGCAAACCAAGTTCGCTGGCTTAACAAAATGGGAGGCAGTGTGTTAGAAAACCGAAGAAAAAGGCATAACACAAGGAAAAGCAAGTATAGCATTATATTAAGATAGAATACGATTTATAACTAGAACTATCAAATTATAAAAATTTAAAATTCTAATAGTATATTTTTGTATCTCAGGGGATATCTATTATATTGAAGTAAGAAGTATTACTCATTAAAAAAAAAAAGTCTTCCTCTATACTTTCATGGTATTCAGCCTATAGTTCTCATGTTACAAGAGAATGTATGAAGTTCACTTGCTTAGCACTCTGTAGGGCACAGAATGTCCCTTGTGTACATCACTGTGTATCACAGCACCCAACCACACATCTAGCTCATAGCATATTAGAGAACTCACCTAGACATACAGTCCTTACTTATAAAGAGTCAAAATACAATAGGTGCAAATAACTGTGAATCACATTTGGATCATAGGCTATGACACTGATGCATTCCAGAGATTCCTATTCAAAAATAAGATGCCTGTAAAACTTTAAGCATTATGGAACGTAGGCTTAAAGAACACAAATTTAATTGTCCTAGATTTTATTATTCACTGATTCTTAAAGCACTCTGGCAATTCTGGTTTTGGGGGTAATTTTTTACATGTTACTCTGCTCAAAGAATGAACAAATGAGTGAACCAATGAACAAATATATACAAACACTAGCCCCTTGCCTGGACATTGTACTAAAGACAAGGGGAATCAAAATCCAGTCCTGCCATTGTCACAGGTTCCATAAGTCCTTAGATTCAAGATAATGAGTTTACTTCTAAAGGATCCATCTTCTGCATAAAACAGACATAATTTTTCAACCAACTTTCAACAAAACTCACCAACAGATTTGCATATCTGATAATTCTACATACATCTATATACACACACATATAAGTAAATATTTGACTGCATAAATGAAAAAACTGCAAAAACAGTCATGACTTCAACTTAACTGCTTGTTCTAATAAAAATAAAAACTTGATCTTTCTAAAGTCCTTTGGAAGCATGAATTTGCCTTCCAGGACATTATACAAAGGAAATAAGAATTTCATATAATAATTTATGTATAATATTCTTCATAGGATTATCAATGAGAAAAAAATTGTTAAGTAACCTAAAACATTCAGCAGTGAATAAACAGTTAAATTATGGTGCATTATAGGAGAGAATATTGTATAGTCATTAATCTGGGGTGTGAGGTATCAAAATACATTTAATGGAATGAGAAAATCATATTATTATATGAAAAAAGATTAAAACTGATTATATAGATCTAAATTTAATTTTTAAAATATACATATATGCACAAAAACATTTATACAGAAATCTAAATAGAAAAAGGAATAAACAGCAATATACACAGATTATTTCCCTAGATGGCAAAAATTATAGGTTTTTAGTTTTCTTTGTTACCTTTCTGTATTTTCCAAATTCCCCACAATAAACATACAAGTATTATTTTTTTAAAAAAAACCTTCTATTCTTAAAGCCAGATGTATGAGTATATTTTAAGAAAAGCATTTCTTTTTTGTTGTGGGGGTGGTGAGGGCATTGACTCTAGCATCCAGCATCTGATCATAGATGAAGGCAGAAAACTGTCTAAATTCATTCAACCTGGTTTATTGGTTTCTATGAAAAGACAGGGATTGAAAATTTAAAAACTGACCAATAATCCCAGTATCATGGAGCGAGAATATAATAAGAAACACTGACATGTAACATAAGGATTAGTTTTAAAGTACTCAGAAATGAGAGAAGTTCTTCAGAATGAAAGTGCCAAATAGTGAAGTAGAGGTAGAGGCAAAACGAACTCCACCCAATGAATAAAGCTACTTCAACTGTGAGTCCACTATATCCTGCAGTGCTGAAAAAGGTTACGAACTCTTCCTCTATGTATCTATATACTTGAAATAGCAACTAACCACCAGTTACTTTATATTTTAGAACAAAGGTAGATGATATGTTTACAAGTGTAGGGTATATACTTCACTGCCTCTTTGCTTCTAGGAAAATGTGCTTGTGTATACTGCTCTAACCTCATACAAAGCAGCTAAATCATAAATAAGGTTTGAAAACAAGAGGCTTCACGACATTCCTTCAAGCTATATGGTATTAAGAACTTATACCTAAGTAAGGAAATACCCTATGGTCATAAAAAGTTATACACTAATAAAAAACATGACTACTTTTTAAAAAATGTTTAAGTGTGTGCTCTATACTATTTAAAGATATTGTCAGGTAATAAATTACAATCTGAGTTTTAACTGTGTTATTTAAAATATCCTCTTAAAATCTGGAGTATGATGATTCTTTCCCTACTGGTTTCACCCTCCTTAGTTTGGCAAACATCAAAGTTTCTCACTTACACTTAAAAAGTAGAGCCAAAGTTAGCAGCTTTAAATACAGAGCTTTATGCCAATACCACAACCTGTCTTGTTTTTTTTTTCACTCCTTGAGTTATCAGCAACATCATATTACCTCCAGGAACTTCAATTCCTTCACTTTAAAATGTCAAAACAACTCACTGGGGGCATACAAAATACGGCTAGTCTACAAAAATGGTAGACAGTAAAAGTCCACAGGGCTTGCCTGGTCAGAGATTATTCACATCATTTTAATTAAAAAACAATATTCAATGANACTTTAAAATGTCAAAACAACTCACTGGGGGCATACAAAATACGGCTAGTCTACAAAAATGGTAGACAGTAAAAGTCCACAGGGCTTGCCTGGTCAGAGATTATTCACATCATTTTAATTAAAAAACAATATTCAATGAAAATAGATACCATGTTAACATTCCACTTCAGGGTACACAACTCAAATATTGCAGGAATAAATGAGCCATTAAAAACCAGGTAAGGTTCTAAAATACCAATAAATATTAGCTTTCATTATCTGAGTTAAATATTTTTAAAAAGTAAAAAGCCATTATAAATGGTGAAAAGCACATAAAAATATTCAAGTATTTTTATTTTTAATAAGCTAAATGACATTAGTAATTGAAACTATGAGATATGATCCCACAAACATACATAGACAAATAAATACTAGTTAGTAATTGAGATTATGATCCCACAAACATATTTATTAGACAAATAAATACTAGTTCTTTCACTGTCTAGTTCATGTGGCTTTGGACAGGTCAAGTTCATCTTTTGAAATGTAAAACACATCTCTACCTATAAACTGAAGATGATACCAACTATTTCAGAGTTTTGAGGTAGAAGTGAACTGATAAATGGGACAATATTTTATAAATGAAACATTTATGCAAATGTAAACTATAATCCTTTCATTCTGATTAAAAGCAACTAAATGTTCCATTTAAAAACTTTTAACATGTAAAGATTTTATACTGGAATTAAAAAACTGTACTCAATCACTAGACCTAAGGACTAAAAACAAAGTTCTAGATTTCTAAGCAGAAAACTGAAATCAAACAGTGTCCTTTGACAGTGAAATGTTTTTTCCTCTTATTGGTCACCTGTACCTTTAACATATTTCAGATATACCTACCAGAAACTATATTACTGCTAATTATCTTGCCCCCCAAGGTAGCTAATGATTTGGGTACTACTGTAATAATGCTACCACTGGTAGTTTTCACGTAGGTTGCAGCTCCAGGGGTTGCAGCCATCCGACCTATAGATGGGCTCACTGTTGGCCGAGTATAGGTTGCCTGTGTGCCTATAAAAAGGGAAAAGCCAAGAAAAAAACTTGTCATCACTTTTAGAAGAATGACAATTTATACAGTTTAACTGTAATTCAATGTAATCTAAATCTACATTGCTTTAACTTGAAAATGGAATTCCAAGGTGTCAAGCCATTAAGTAACAATTTACAGCCAGTTTTCAATGCACATAGCAAGAACTACAGCCAACTCAATTTGAATTAACTTTACACATAAAATTTTGTGATGTGTTGCATCAAATTACTAACCCCAAGAAAAAGTATAACTAACTCTGTTCCCTTCTTCCACTACCCTTCTTCCACTAGCTTGGTGCCAAAAGAAACTTAAATTTAATTATCTTTCCTGCCAGAGCATTTTAGATATTTCTGTTCTAGATTTCAAGGTCTCTGCATCTGTTTTATGCTCTCAGTGCCAAATCCAATGTCAGCACTCAGCAAATAAAGCAGTATATTGTTTGCCTAAAATTTTATAAACTTTTACTGTTTTGTACTCTGCTACCCTCTAAATACATATTCCATCATTAAAGAGTTATCCCATCATTTTACTAGAGATTAAAGTTGTAGCTGCCAAGAGTTGCCAGGAATATATTTTTACTGAGAAAATTCACTATTTACATATTTCCTCAACTTTAACTGACCTGTTAGAATATTTTTCTTTGTATCTCTCAAAAAGATTTTACACTCTTCCCCACTATTTTTAGGACGTTTTCCTTCCCCCAAACAGGAACTAAAAATTAACCAGATTAGCCTATTGTAGCATCTTACACACCTGGTAACTCAGAAATACTTTTCCTAAGTTTCTAAAACTGTTCCTAAGAACAGTTAGTTTGGGGGAGAAAGAAGATAATTCAGGTAACACCTTCTTCAACTGAGAACATTTTTTTCGTAATTAGGTTCAGAAGTCACTGTAATAATCATTTTCAAAACCCCCCTAAAACTGGTTTTATCCAGTTAGTATTTACCATTTTAAAATACAATTACTACCCAAAAAAAGGAAGAAGGAGAGGAACATTAAGTAGAATTAGTTTAAACTGATTACAACATACATCTAAATCAGAAAAATAAATACAGTACAAAATAAATATGCTATGAAGATAAACAGCTTGAATTAATTATAACTGGAAAATATTTCAACTTTAGCTTTTGTTTTAAAATTTGCAGAAACATTTATTCTAATATAGATACATAAGCATACATTATTTTTCACTACCTTTCCCTAACATGAGGAATCACATCTTTGTACAAAATGGAGAAAAGTTTTGGGTGAAGAATGATAGAGTCAATAAAAGAAAAACTGTTTTTAAAGCATAGGCTTTGCAAGAAGATTAAGCATTGTAGAATGGCAGTTTTCAGGGATTGGAAGAAGGTGGGAATGGAGAGTTATTGTCTAATGGGCAGTTTCAGTTTGGGAAGACAAAAATGTTTTGGAGCTAGATAGTTGTAATGGCTGCAAAACAACATTAACGTACTTAATGCCAATGAACTGTACACTTAAAAATGGTGAAAATGATAAATTTCATGTTATATTTTATCACAACCTTTTTAAAAAATGTTTTGGGAGTCAAACAGACCTGGATTCAAATTCCAGTCCTGTCTTTTATAGACTGTGTGGCCGTGTGATGTAGGTAACATAAGTCTCTGCTTTGTCTCTGAAAATGGAGACATTAAAGCTTAAGGGAGATTAAGGGTAATGTTTATACACACTTTTACATAATGGCCAACAGGTGATAGCTTATAAACTTGAGAAGGGAATCATTTTACACTCTTCAGATTCTATCATCTAAATCTGTTGTTGTTAAGTCATGTCCGATTCTTTGGGACCCCATGGACCACAGTATGCCAGGTTTCCCTGTCCTTCACTATCTCTTGGAGTTTGCTCAGACTCATGTCTATTGAGTCAGTGATCCCATCCAACATTCTCATCTCATCATCTAAATTTGGCCCTTTTCAAAAAGTCTGGTAAGAGTTACACAAATTTAAAATAACAGCAATGGATAATACTAACATTAATTTATAGTAATGGCTATTATAGTAATAGCTAGTAAAGCACTCTCCTGGGGATTTAACATACCAGATTTAGTAAAGGTATTATGATCACATAGAAATAGACAACGGAAAAGACTGAGAGGAATTAAACTGGTCAAAGTCACAAAGGATGGTACGATTTCAAATATTCTATGCTGTTACTTCCTTGGGTATTAGTCTGGATGCTCTCATAACTGGGTAAAATGGCATCCAATGCTTCTCTCAGTCAGACTAACATTTACCATACAATAATGTAACAAAGATTCTCAGCCTTGTCAGGGTGAGATTCTCTTGGGCTGGGACTGTGTTTTCATTCACTCAACAAATGCTAACTGAACACCTACTTACAGATCAGTTCTACATACATATGGTGAATAACTCAGACACAGTCCCTTATCCTCATGGAGCTCATGAGCTAATAAAGTAATTAACATCAAACAAATTGACAAAAAAGTACCTAAGTAATTAGAAATTGTAGTATGTGTTACAAGGAAAAGAAGAGGACCATGATAACAGCATAGAGCTAACTAGAGTTGGGAGGAGGGAAGAGTCAAGAGAGGCCTCTTTGAAGAATTGTCTCCTGATTTCTATATTCCCAATGTCAAGCAAATTACTGGGTCAGAGAAATTACTCAGTGAGTATGATGAATGAATGGACTGATGCTCAAGATAACTTACCAGTAGGAGTGGTTACCAGTTTAGTTGTCATAATTGCACCATTACTGCTAACCACCATAATAGGGGAATTGCTACTGGTAGGCAGAGTTGCTGTCACTGGTTTGGGTAAGATTTTACTTGGTTGAACTTGTTGTGTGATGATTTTAACACCTTTGAAAGAAGAAAGATAAATCTCAATACAAATTATTTTTCAATAACGTGCTTTATATCAACCCAAGAGGGCAGCAGTTACACACATTTACTGAGTCTTAACTAAAAAGAAGCTTTCTTTCATATTGATGAATTATACTCTTTTAACTTTTATCCCTCAAACTCCTATCTTTCCAAATTTCTTTGATTCAGGAATATAATTAAAATACTACAAAAACTATTTAACAAGTTCTTAATGAAAAATGATTTTTGTCTCTGATTACATCATATGAGAGCTTTCCAAACAAATTAGCCATTGATCTTAACTTTCATAGACAATCTGTGTTCTATGCAAATACTTGGGATGAAAGGATTAGGATAAGAAGACAAAAATAAAAGTTATTGTAGCTTTTTTATTTTCTCTACTCTATCAAAGATTTTTCTAATCTCTTAAGATTACAAAAAGCAAGAACATTTTCTTTTTGAACCTTTTATTTTTAAACTTATTTTAAAGTATTTAAATATCTCACTTTGTTAAAAGTAAAGAATATGCTGTTATTGAACCTACATAAAATACATATGTGGACAAGAATTTGAAAACAATATATAAAAATAAAATTAAAATATTAGGGTGGTGATGTTATATTTTTTATACATTTTTCAAATTTATTTAAATGTTATTGTTACATTGATTTTCCAAATTTCAGATGTCCATTTAAAAGAAATCTCTCATGCTAACAACAAATTTAAGTCCTAACAGCTCTTAACTAAGGAAGGAAAATTTTGGTAACACTTTTCCTCCACTAAACTTCACTGAAATAATTCATGGAATAGAATATATTTCAATTGACAACTAAAATTTTTATTACTTTTTTGGATGGTGATTTAGGTTAAGATATGAGGTAGCAAACAAATATATTTATTTAATAGCCTTAAAAAAATATAAAATATTTATACCCAATAAAGAAGTTAAAATAATAACATCTAGGCATAATTAGTCAAATTACTTAATGATCTTTATGACTCAGCTTTCCATTCATAAAATAAAGATAATATTAGTATATATACCTTCTAGGATTGTTGTGAAGATTAATTACGGGAAAATTGTGAACTGCCTAATACATAGCAAGGATTCAACAGAAAAAAAAAGTATTACTACTGTATAAACAAATTCTGATTATAATAAATCATAAACTATAAAGTTATAGGGGAAAAATGATTTTAGAATTATCTCATTAATGAGTTACAACAATGCTTAAGATACATAAAGAAGATAACTCCCATGCTTTTAAAACCATTCCTCTCATTGTTGCAGTAAACAGAAAAAAAGAGGAATTAAGTTTTTTCTTTCCCTTTCCTGAGAACAAAGAAGATAAAGAGAACAGTCAGCAGGCCTGATCATTCCTACTTATTACTTTAACTGTTCTTAATCTGTTGTTGTTCAGTCACTCATTCGTGTCTGACTATTTGCGACCCCATTGACTACAGAAAGCATGCCAGGCTTCCCTGTACTTCACTATTTCCTGGAATTTGCTCAAACTCATGTCCATTGAGTCAGTGATGCCATACAACCATCTCATCCTCTGTCAGCACCTTCTTCTCTTGCCCTCAATCTTTCCCAGCATCAAGGTCTTTACCAATGAGTCTACTCTTTGCATCAGGTGGCCAAAGGATTGGAGTTTTAGCATCAGTCCTTTCAATGAATATTCAGGGTTGATTTCCTTTAGGATTGATTGGTTTGATCTCCTTGCTATCCAAAGTCCAAGTCAAGAGTCTTCTCCAGCACTGTAATTCAAAAGCATCAATCCTAATCTCTAGTCTGTAACTAACAGACTGCTTTTCTGCCCCCTAACTCGACATGAGCTACATTTTGCACCTATTATCCTTTGACTGTGTGTGAATTACATCCTGAATCTGGTGTTCATCTTTATAGCACTCACTTCATAGACCGCCCCTCATAGTTCTTCTCTTTTTGCACTACAGAAAGAAGGCTACAGGGCTACCAAACTCCCAGATTCAATTACTGGGTTACCTGATGCCACACTATCATTGTTTCTTGAAACAATGCAAGAGGAAGAATACAAGATCCTTACACCATTGTTCCTCATCAATGACTCCTGACTGCAAGCCCTCATCTTATATAAGCTCCTAGACTCCTCATAGAAGTGGAGGCTCAGTTCTTGTTACAAGATCCTTACACCATTGTTCCTCATCAATGACTCCTGACTGCAAGCCCTCATCTTATATAAGCTCCTAGACTCCTCATAGAAGTGGAGGCTCAGTTCTTGAGACACGAGGCTGTTGTGTCATCCTCTGCTGTTGCTGATAAGTCACTTCAGTCATGTCCGACTCTGTGCGACCCAATAGAAGGCAGCCCACCAGGCTCTCCCATCCCTGGGATTCTCCAGGTAAGAACACTGGAGTGGGTTGCCACTTCCTTCTCCAATGCATGAAAGTGAAAAGTGAAAGTGAATCGCTCAGTCATGTCGACTCTTAGCGACCCCATGGACTGCAGCCTATCAGGCTCCTCCGCCCTCTGCTGGCTAAGGATTAAAGCCACCTTTCTAATTCCTCCAAACTCTGTCTTCATATTTTTTTTATTCGGCTTCAGAGGGCAGAGAAAGCCAAGATTTTGGCCCTAACATCACCAAAATAAAACAAAACAAAGTGTGGTGTGCTCAACTGCTCAGTTATGTCCAACATTTTGCGACCAGATGAACTGTAGCCAACCAGGCTCCTCTCTGCATGGGATTTTTTAGACAAGAATACTAGAGTCAGTTGCTATTTTCTCCTCCAGGGAATCTTCCCAACCCAGGGATGGAACCTGCATCTTCTGTGTCTCCTATACTGGCAGGCAGATTCTTTACCACTGAGCCACCTGGGAAGCCAACTGTGTGGTTCAGTTCAGTTCAGTCGCTCAGTCGTGTCCGACTGTGACCCCATGAACCACAGCATGCCAGGCCTTCCTGTCCATCACCAACTCCCGGAGTCCATCCAAACACATGTCCATCGAGTCAGTGATGCCATCCAACCATCTTATCCTTTGTCGTCCCCTTCTCTTCCTGCCCTCAATCTTTCCCAGCATCAGGGTCTTTTCAAATGAGTCAGCTCTTTGCATCAGGTGGCCAAAGTACTGGAGTTTCAGCTTCAACATCAGCCCTTCCAATGAACACCCAGGACTGATCTCCTTTAGAATGGACTGGTTGGATCTTCTTGCAGTCCAAGGGACTCTCAAGAGTCTTCTCCAACACCATAGCTCAAAAGCATCAATTCTTCGGTGCTCAGCTTTCTTTATAGTCCAACTCTCACATCCATACATGACCACTGGAAAAACCATAGCCTTGACTAGATGGACCTTTGTTGGCAAAGTAATGTCTCTGCTTTTTAATATGCTGTCTGCTGCTGCTGCTGCTAAGCCGCTTCAGTCATGTCCGACCCTGTGGGACCCCAAAGACGGCAGCCCACCAGGCTCCGCCGTCGCTGGGATTCTCCAGGCAAGAACACTGTAGTGGGTTGCCATTTTCTTCTCCAATGGATGAAAATGAAAAGTGAAAGTGAAGTCGCTCAGCCATGTCCGACTCTGTGTGATGCCATGGACTGTAGCCTACGAGGCTCCTCCGTCCATGGGAGTTTCCAGGCAAGAGTACTGGAGTGGGGTGCCATTGCCTTCTCTTGGTCATAACTTTCCTTCCAAGGAGTAAGCGTCTTTTAATTTCATGGCTGCAATCACCATCTGCAGTGATTTTAGAGCCCAGAAATATAAAGTCAGCCACTGTTTCCCCATCTATTTGCCATGAAGTGATGGGACCAGATGCCATGATCTTAGTTTTCTGAATGTTGAGCTTTAAGCCAACTTTTTCACTCTCCTCTTTGTGTGGTAATGGATGTTAATTAAACTTATTGAGGTCATTTCATGACACATGCATATATCAATCATTATGTTATACACCTCAAACTAACAATATGTTATATGTCAATTATACTTCAATTTAAGCAAATGACAAAAACCATTCCAGAGATTGACTTCTGACAAGAAAGCATGAGGAGCTCTGCTGACAATGAAACTGGTGAAAATGATTAAGAAATAAAATAAAATAAAACCAACCAATGAAAGGCTCTGGCAACAGTCCCAAGACCAAACAAAAAACACCTATTCAAGAATACATCTGGTAAGACAGGGAAGATCTCTAATATTTAAACTAAGAGCTGTTCCTCCTCATTCCTCTTACAGGTGAAGCAAGGACTCCTCTCCAGACTGCCACAGTCAAGGGCACAGAGTTTCCTCCTCCAGCTCCTAGAGGGCTTTCTTCTGAGGAGTAGAAGGACTTCAGCTTATCTCATCCTGCTCCCTGGTACCTGCTGCTAAGTCACAGGCCACTGCAGTCAAGAGGTGGCTACTCCCTTCTGCCCAGCCCCCAATCCATGGCTCTATCTTGGGCAAAAAGCCTCTGAGAATATTGGGCTCGTGACCACTCCTGCTCTGGCTTGTAAGACAGTGGCTCCACCACCGGGGAAAGCAAGGCAAGAGGATCTCAGGCTGCTTGCCCACTCTCCCACACTTGGCTTCACTGAGTGCTGTCAGCTCATAGAGCAGGGGTAACATTCAGAGAAAAGCCTGCCATGACCCTACCCCGAGNACTAAGATCATGGCATCCAGTCCCATCACTTCATGGCAAATAGATAGGGAAACAATGGAAACAGTGACAGACTGTATTTTCTTGGGCTCCAAAATCATTGCGGACAGAGACTATAGTCATAAAATTAAAAGATGCTTGCTACTTGGAAGAAAAGCTTTGATAAACCTAGATATTGTATTAAAAAGAAGAGCCATTACTTCACCAACAAAGGTCCATCTAGTCAAAGCTATAGTTTTTCCAGTAGTCATTTATGAATGTGAGAGTTGGACCATAAAGAAGGCTGGGTGCCACAGAATTGATGTTTTTGAAGTGTGGTGCTGGAGAAGACTCTTGGGAGTCCCTTGGATTGCAAGGAGATCAAATCAGTCAATCCTAAAGAAAATCAACCCTGAATATTCATTGGAAGGACAGATACTAAAGCTGAAGTTCCAATCCTTTGGTCATGTGATGTGAAGAGTCAACTCATTGGAAAAGACCTTGATGCTAGGAAAAATTGAGGGAAGGAGAAGAGGGCTGTTAGGAGAAGCACATTGACTGAAATCACCCACCCTGGCCAGGCAGGCACCATAGTAATCATCTATTTGAGTTATTTTATGACAGGAGGTCCTTGCAAGGAACACGGAACTAATAAGCCACCAGTAATCACAAGAGTTTGGGAAAGGTCAAAAGGAGACACCATGAGTCCAAATACCTCCCAGTATCCTTCTTGCTGGGATCCATCTTGGCTGAGCAATCCTTGCACCACCAGGAAGGACTCTGAATCAGAATGATTGGCCAAAGACAACCAGGAAGCTAACCCCACCACCATAAAACCAGAGACTGCAAGCCACGTGGCAAAGCACTTCTCCTGGGTTCCTTTAGTCTGCTGCCCTCCGCCAAGCAATCTCTTTCCCAATAAAATCTCTTGGTTTGTCAGCTCATGTCTCCTTGGACAATTCATTTCCAAGTGTTAAACAAGAGCCCACTCTCGGGCCCTGGAAGGGGTTTCCCATTCCTGCAACAGGGTAACAGAGGATGAGATGGTTTGATGATATCATCGACTCAATGGACATGAGTTTCAACAAACTCCAGGAGAGAGTGAAGAACAGGGAAGCCTGGCATGCTGCAGTCCATGGGGTCGCAGAGTCGGGCTCCACTTAGCAACTGAAAAACAGCGGAGAAGTTCAAGCCTAAGGGTATCTCAAAACAGTGGAAGATGTGATGAAAGGCAATTCTATAAGTAGAATCATGGATTTGATTAAGATAGACTATAGGCCAGACAGTTTATAGAAGAGAGCCGAACAGTAAGGCAGCTGAGGGAAACCCTCCTGTGGTAAGAA
The DNA here is from genome assembly GCA_006410875.1 of Neotragus pygmaeus. NCBI lineage: Eukaryota > Metazoa > Chordata > Mammalia > Artiodactyla > Bovidae > Neotragus > Neotragus pygmaeus. The sequence continues at coordinate 1,253,476 of SJYV01051075.1, forward strand.
CAAGTATCAAAAATAGACCTTTGAAATTATTCCTTCAAAGAAGCCACAATTTGCAACAGTTTACAGAGCAACTTATGCTCCAGAGCATTGTTGGATACAAAAGAGAAATCAGTTATTGAAGTTTAAAAACTAGATGTGGTCAGGAAAAAAGAAGAGCCATACCAATACCACTGTCTTCTCTGAATGACTGAGCATACCTGGAGCTGTATCTCCCTAAGGAACAATAGTCAGGGCTTCCAGTCACTAAACAACAAATAACCATGCAAATAACAGTAACAAATCACGAATGAGAGTAGAGGAAGACCTGTACCCAGTTACAACATACAATGTCCATTATTTATATATACAATCTAAAATGTCAATGTAAATGTCTAAAATGTCCAGTTTTCAACAAAAACATCAGGAGGCAGGCAAAAAAACAGGAAAATATGGCCCACACAGGGGAAAAAAAGCAGTCAACAGAAACTGAGAGCAACCACATGTCAGATTTAACAACAACAAAAAGGCTTCAAAATAGCCATTACACATATGTTCACAGAACTGGAGGAAAGCATGATTACAGAAGTAAAAGAAGGTATGATAACAAAGTTGCATCAAATAAAGAATATTAATTAAGCATTAGAAATTATAAAAAAGAATCAAATGGAAAATGTAGAGCTGAAAAGTATAGTAATTGAAATAAAAAATTCACTAGAAGGGCTTAAGAGTAGATTTGAACTGGCAGAAAAATGAATTAACAAATTTGAAGATAGATCAGTTACAGATTATGCAAGCTGAAGAATAGAAAGAAAAAAGAATGCAAAAAATGAACATAAATGTGAAACATCAGTAAGTACACAACACATATGTAACTACAAAAAGGAAGGAACACAGAGAAAAGGGGACATTCAAAGAAATAATGGCTGAAAATGTCCCAAATTTACTGAAGAGCAGTAACTTACACATCAGGAAGCTGGACAAACACTAAAGAAGATAAATACGAAGAGATCCACAAACGGGCATACCATACTTAAAATGCTGAAGTCAAAGACATGGAGGAAATCTAGAAAGCATCAAGAGAACAACAATTTTTCATTTACAAGGGAACTGCATAGGGGTTCGAAACTGACTTTTCAATGGAAACAATGGAGGCCAAGAGGCAGTAGAAATATGTGTTCAAAGTATCAGAGAAAATCCGTCAACCAAGAATCTGATATTCAGCAAAGCTGTCTTTCAAATATTACAGATGAAATAGTCTTAACCAAATAAATGAAAAATGAAGCGAATTTGTTGCTAACTGACCACTTTACAACAGACACTGAAAGAAGTTCTGTGAATAGAAGGAACTAGAAACAAAACAATGATATTCACTCTTGCCAGTTATATTCAAAATTTTACCATTCTAGTTAGGGAAATCAGGCAAGAAACAGAAATACAAGGCATCCTGATTGTAACAGAAGAAACTATCCCTATTTGCAGATGATTTGATATTTCATATAGAAAATCCTAAGGAATTCACTAAAAACTATTAGGACTAAAAGTGAGTTTAGCTAAGTTGCAGATGTAAAATCAATAGATTTAGTTGCATTTCTATACAAATCCAAATAACTAGAAAAAATACTTTAACAAAAGTGTAAAGTTAATACACTGAAAACCATTCATTTCAACACTGTTGAAAAAAATTAAAGATCTAAATAAACACAGAAACATCCCATGTTCATGGATCAGAAGATTTAATATTATAAACATGGTAATACGCCTCAGCTGATCNAACAAAAGTGTAAAGTTAATACACTGAAAACCATTCATTTCAACACTGTTGAAAAAAATTAAAGATCTAAATAAACACAGAAACATCCCATGTTCATGGATCAGAAGATTTAATATTATAAACATGGTAATACGCCTCAGCTGATCTATAGATTCAAAGCAAACCCATGAGATTTTCAGCTTTCTCCTTTGTAGAAATTGACAAGCTGATTTCAAAATTCATACAGAATTGCAAGGGACTCAGAACAGCCAAAACATCTTTTAAAAAACAACAGAACAGGAATATTCACACTTCCTGATTTCAAAACTTAATATAAACCAATGGTAATCAAATCAGCACAGAGACAGACATATAATGGAATACAATTGAGAATCCCGAAATAAAGTCATACATGCTTTCAGTGGATTTTCCACCAAGGGTACTGAGACCATTGAATGAAGGGGGAACAGTCTTTTTAAAAAATGATATTGGGATACTCAAAGCTCAATATGCAAAAAATGAAGTGGGATCCTTACTTCACACCATTACAAAATTAATCAAAACAGATCAAAGATCTAAATTTAAGAGGCAAAATTATCAATCTCTTAGGAAAAACTTAAGGATAATCTTCATAACCTAGGATCTGGCAAAAGATTCTTAAATAAGATACCAAAAGTACAAGCAACACAAGAAAAAAAATCAACTGTACATAATCAAAATTAAAGACGTTTGTGCTTCAAAGGACATCATCAAGAAATGAAAAAACGACCCACAGAATTGGAGGAAATGTTGGCAGTTCATGTATCTGATAAAGGCTTCATAGCTAAAATATGTATAGCAAAAAAAAAAAACCTTTCAATTCAATAATAAAAAGACAAATAACTCAATTTAAAAATGGCAAAGGATATAAATAGAAATTTCTCCACGGTAGATATAAAAAGGGCCAATAACCACATAAAAAGACACTCAACACTATTAGTCACCAGAGAAACACAAATCAAAACCACAACGAAATATCACTTCACACAAACTACAGTTGCTAGAATCCAAAAATCAGAGACAAACAAGTGTTATCAATGGACAAGTGGATAAACAGAATGTGAAAATATTATTTGGCCATAAGAAGGAATGAAATACTAATACATGCTATTTCATAAATGAACCTTGAAATCATTGTGAAATAAAAGAAGCCAGTCACGAAAGTTCACACATTAAATGACTGCATTCACATAAAAACCCAGAATACAGAAATCTAGAGACAGAAAGTAGATAGTGGTTGCTTAAGGCTAAGAGGTTGTCATGGTGGGACTTCTTTTCAAAGTGATGAAAATATTCTAAAAATCAACTGTGGTGATGCTTGCACATATCTGAATATAATGAGTGAATGAAAGCTGCTCGATCATGTCTCTTTGTGACCCCATGGCTGTAGCCCACCAGGCTCCTCTGTCCATGGAATTCTCCAGCCGATACTGGAGTGGGCAGCCATTCCATTCTCCAAGGGATCTTTCTGACCCAGCAACTGAACCCAGGTCTCCTACACTGTAGGCAGATTCTTTACCATCTGAGCCACCAAGGATATACTACCTACCATGAAATAGTACTCTAAATGGGTTGAATGGTATGTGAATTCTCTCAATAGAGCTCTTAAAAAAAAAAATTCCAGAGCATTTTGAAAAGGAAAACTTTACAATTTTTTCTTGAAAGCACATATACCATTGAGACTAAAGCCTGACAGAGACTGCAGGCAAAAAGAAAACAAGAGATCAATTTCCCTATGACTACTGATACATTGTACTATCCATACCTCATACTAGCTGTGAGGCAGTGGCCAAAGTGGTACAAAGTTCCAGTCAAAAGGTACAAACTTACAGTTAAAAGATACGTAAGTGCTGGGGAAGTAATGTACAGCGTGATGACTATAGTTAACAGTACTGCACTATATACTGCAAGTCCCTGAGAGTAAATCTTAAAAGTTCTCATCACAAGAAAAAACACTGCAACTATGTATAGTGATGATGCCTATTGTAGTAATCATTTTTTAATATATACATATATCATCAAATCATTATGCTACATATAAAGCTAATACAATGTTATATCAATTACATCTTAAAAAATAATAAGATGTTCCTATCAGAAAAGTAAACAAAAAATTGAAAATATCAGGATCTCCCAAAGTCCTGTTCTACTCTGAAATAAAATATAGATTCTATGGAGGAAAAAAAAATCCATTTTCTTTTCTTAAAGATATTAAATATGTTATAAGGCTTTTAATCTCCTTAAATCTTAGACTCTGTCCTATCTGCCTTTCTATTCAATACCTTTATGATTCAGTAACTTACGTTATTGTCTCCTACCCCTGAGTTCCCACTGTGCTAGAGATGATTTCAATAAAGTGTTACACCACATTCTTCACTGTACACAGTGTCTTTTAATCTTAGTACCTCTGCCTAGCACCTAGCAACTCATGACAAATTCATAATATGACCTCTAACACAAGACTCCCCAGACTAATTTTTCCACTGCTCACTTCTCATAACCCCAGTGGGCTCCAGAGTATAATTCTAAAATCTGGGAATTTGTTTCCTCTGCTTCCTTTCTCTCTCCTGAAAGTTCACTGAAGAAAACCTCTTCCTGCTGTGCAAAATGCTTTTTCATTCTTCTCTAGTCCCAAGCATCAGTTTTCTCTAAATAAATATCCCCAACATGAGGGCCTCAGAATATACTTTGGAATTAAAAGTCTTGTGCTTAAGGAGCCTATATGTGGAAGTAAATCCATATATATTATTACAATCTTCAGAGAACTGGTGACTGGGGAAGAATTACCGTCTCCTGTAAACATTTTTCCATTTACCTGACTCCTGTTTGATTTGAATGGTAGGCTTGATACCAGGAGGCAAAGGAGACTGCTGAGGCTGTTGCTGATGAGATACTGGAGAAGGCTGGGCCACCTGTTGCTGTGTCTGTTGCTGCACTTGATGTAACTGCTGCTTAGGAGACTGCTGATGCTGTTTAGGAAACTGTGCAAGAATCTGAGTTGGGGCACCCACTAAGCTTTTGGGAGAAGGAAGTCTGGTTGATGCCATTTTGATTGCTGACGTAGATACACCTATAGAAAAGTAAGGAAAAGAACATTTAAAATTAAAGCATAATTAAAGCTACTTCTGGTTATTATAGTAGGTAATAGTTCAAAACTAGGTAAATCGATAAAAACAATGATTATTCAACACCTAGTGTCAGATATAATGTATGTAGTATTTTACATATCTGATATCTAGTCCTCAAACTTTGCAAGAGAGGCATCATTGCTTCAACACTCAAAAAACTAATTCATTTTCCCTTGGTGAAGAGTCAAAACAAAAATATAAGCCAGCATATTCTCTCACATCTCTCAATAGGTTTTTCTCTTAGAAAATATAGATTCTCAATGTGAATAAAAGAACAAAAGCAAACTAAATTTGGTTTTATTTTTTGCAAACTAAGTTTTGAATACAGGTTTTTAAATATTGCTTTTCAGGTTTTAATGAGTCAATTTAAAATGGCATTAGCAAAATAATTCATACTGAAACATTCACCTTTTATTATTTAGTATGGCAAAGCAGCTTTTCTGTATCTCACTTCCAATAAAGTAAATATCAGTTGTTTCTTGAGAACTGGATCATTAAATAATCATGTGGAAAGGTACAAGTGGGCATACTATTTAACACATCCATAGCAAAAAATTCTCGTGATAAGAGGTTTTAAGAAATTTTTCAGTGCAATGCTAGTATAAGCAAGCATGCACAGGAAGAAAATACCAACAATTTTCACTACAGATGTTATGAGTTTGAGAAAAATTATTCCTTCTCCTAGATTTTTCATCAGTAATTCTACAATTCATCAATACCATAATAGGACTATTATCTGTAATGAAGAGAAATTGATAAATTAATAGCCTAATTATAAAAATCTAATTATCAAACAGGCTATTTCATACCTTCCTCCCCCACAGCCCTATTATGACATTTATATTGCATTATAGAAAAAAATCTAAATATCACATTTGTATGTAAAATATTTCTGGAGAATAATAAAAATGAAGAAGAAATCTTAAGACACTCTGACTCAGTTTTCCTGTATGTTGAGTTTACCTCGCACTATAATTCTCTAAGGGTTGTTTAACGGATCAGGTAAAACCATAGATTGAGGAATAATTTTAAGAGAAGACAAAAGAAAGATGCAGTTAGAATCAGCTCGAGGGCTTACTCATCTTATTTACACATTATTCTTCCACCTTGCTCACCTCCATCCCTCCCTGACTGCTAGGATTTTGGTGACATGTGTCTGCTATATTGCTTAGTTTTACTAAACTAGATTATCTCTGGAGCCCCTTTCAAGAGCCAACGTTTTAAAACTTAATCAAGTGTTATTCAAGTGAAAGACAGTATTTTTAAACTATCTGAAAACTTTAATCTTTATATTGCATTAATGAACTCTTGTATTAACTGAGGTAAACTGTGCACATGAGTAACCTCCTAACTAATCTATGTTCTCTATATCCTTTTATATAGGACCACATTTGAGTTGACAGGGTTGAGGGATTCGTAAGAAGATTTCATGAAACAGAAAAGGAAACTGGGAAGTGCATTCAAGGCCAGACTAAAAAAATAAATATAGTAAAGAGCACAGGAGTATTAGTGTATACAATAAAATAGGAAGTACCATGTTACTTATGTTGAAGTGCAATCAAGGAGGAAAATAAAAGCAGAAGACTGTCACAATATTAGGTAAGGTAATTCATCAAGTCTATAAAACATTATTAGAAGAATGAGAGAAAAGAAATTTCTCTCACCAAAGAGAAAAGACAATGGCAAGAGGATTTATCTGAGAAACAATAAAAAGTAGAAAAATAATAGTAATCAACCTGAGTAATAAATAATAGTCCATTCTTCGCTTAATGAAGAACAAGAGTCAGATGAATTTAAGAGATAAGATTAAAAAAAGTTATTATGACTTATAGTCTGATAAATACTGTATGAAAACTAGAGAGAATAAAAGGGAAGAATCATGTTGTGATACACACTGAAGTATTTATAACTGAAATTATGATATTTAGGATTTGCTTCAAAATATTCCAGGTCAGGGATATGTAGAGGAAAATAGCATATAGATGAAACAAGACTGACCATGTGCTGCTCATCGCTGAAGCTGGGTAATGGGCACATGGGTATTCATTTTACTATTCTATCTACTTATGTGCTTGGAATTTTCCATAATAAAAAAGAAAATTTCAGTTATCCTATTTCATATATAACCAATTCAGCATAAACATTCTAATTTGTATAATTTAGGACTTCTTATATTCTAAACATGCAGTTCCTCTCCATACACATGAGCCAACCATACACAATTCCCCTACACTCTACTTTTAGAGCCAGTCAAATGATATCACTTAAATAGCAGAAAGCAAAGAGCCTCTTAATGAAGGTGAAAGAGGAAAGTGAAAACTCTGGCTTAAAACTCAACACTCAGAAAACCAAGATCATGGCATTTGATCCCATCACTTCATGGCAAATAGATGGGGAAACAGTGGAAACAGAGACAGACTATTTTTCTGTGCTCCAAAATCACTGCAGATGGTGACTGCAGCCATGAAATTAAAAGATGCTTGCTCCTTGGAAGAAAAGCTATGACAAGCCTAGACAGCGTATTAAAAAGCAGAGACATCACTTTGCTGACAAAAGTCCACATAGTCAAAGCTATGATTTTTTTCAGTAGTCACGTNGTATTATAATACACTTTAAAAATCAGTTTAATAAATCAGTTCTACATTTTGTTATGTTCTAGTTTTTCTTCACATGCACATGTTCTCTTTTACAGTCATAATAACATGTAAACACAATTTCGCTATCCTACTTTTAATTATCTTGAGGAATAGCCTAGCTTGCTATTTAGTTTCCAATGCTTTTCTGGTCACGGCCAAACCATTTATCACTGGTCATGATCATGGCCAAATGAATTACATAATCAATAGAATGATTTACATTCTTACTGATCTTTTTATGTACATTTAAATTATTTCCCATTTTTCAGTCTTTTAAATGATGGCCATAAGCACATGCATAGAATCTTTTCCTATTTTTGGTAATTATTTCCCTAGATTATGTTCCCAGAAGTAGTATTACTCCAGAGATGTAAACATTCGAATCCAAGAGAAGTTTTAGCAATTTATATTGCTAAAAATCATTTACCAGTTCCACCATTTTTCCACCCATATTCTAGTTTTCAAATTTCATGCATAAACTCTACCCTATTATAGTTTTAATTTGCATCACAGTAAGATGTAGTAAAGTTGAACATTTTCTCATGCCGGTTTATTACTTGTGTTTCCTCTTGGTGAATTATTGATTCGTGTTCTTGGCCCATTTACATTAAAGTTGGTGCTTTCCTTTCAATTTTTATGAGCTTTTTGTGCGATACTGAGAGAAACCTCTCTGGTTTATTTGATGAAAATATTTCTCACAGTTGGCTTGCCTTTGAGTTATAATATTTATTTTATAGACCCTCAAAACATTTCCCACTGAGATTCATTCAATTCACTGAAATTCTAGAATGCATAATTCCACTACATATATGTTGCCTACTCCTTTTGTTGATGGTTTTACATGTTTTTATACTTAATATTAACTTTTTAATACCACTGGACTTGTTCTGACATATAGTCAAGAATTTTACTTAAAATCTTTGAAACTTTGAGAATTAATATGGAACTCAAGTTCTTCATCTATTAAAAAAATTTTTAAGTCACCTACTTCTCTTACTCCAAGATCTTCTAATAGACTATTGAGTGGACAAATACATGATTGTCCAGGATACCCCCACCATTGTTCAGGATTCTTCAACCATGCTATGTCAGTTACCAGTTCATTAGCTCTCAGTTCCCCAGTATTACCTGCTTCTCAGTGTAATATTAGGCATTTGTTTTGTGCAGAATGCAAGATGTTAAGCTGACTCTGTAGAGGAAGCAGGAAGGGACTCTTCTGCCACTTCTGGCAGCCGCACCACTGGTCAGCAGAGAGGGTGTGAGAATGACCAGCGGTCTCTACCCCATCCCCACCCCAACCCCAACTTATGCCTAAACCACACGGCTCCTTGATGATGTCTCAGCCCCAGTCCTACCTGGTGGCTGCCTTCCTGCAGCTCTCTCAGCATGGACACCTAGTGCCACAGCCAATCCTGCCTGTACTGGTGCTCCAACTCCATCTGCTTCCCTATGCCCTCACCCCCCCTAGATTTGTCTCCTGGGACTTTTGGTGCCACAACTCTCTGACACAAGCATCAGAGCTCTAGGTCTCCTCCTCATACCAGTGCCCTCGATTTCTTTGCACACCTGTGTGGCTTACCCCATCTACATTCTGCAAGTTGCTTCCTGCTGGTCCAACAACTGCAGATCAGCTCTGCTGCTGCTGCTAAGTCACTTCAGTCATGTCCGACTCTGTGCGACCCCACAGACGGCAGCCCATTGGGCTCCGTCATCCCTGGGATTCTCCAGGCAAGAATCCTGGAGTGGGTTGCCATTTCCTTCTCCAATGCATGAACGTGAAAAGTGAAAAGTGAAGTCACCCAGGCCTATGCAAACCAGTGATCTTCTCTGCCACCCATTGGCCTGCAGTTATGCCAGATCCAACAAGGTCCAAATTCTAGCCTTGGGGAGAAGGGGTTCCACTCCAAGTTTGTCTTTCCTTGGTTACTCCCCTTCAGCCCTGGGGTGTCATGTAGATTCTCTCATATCTCATGGTTACCCTTTTATCATAGTTTAATGATCTTTATAATAATCTCCTCCTGTCTAAATTATTGTGTGGTTTCTGCCTCTTGATTAGATCCAAACTGATATAGGGATATCTTTTATATTTTTATCTAGAGAAGAGGATCAGAAATTTTAAATTAAATACTAACTGGATAGTAAGTATTCTAGGCTTTCAGGCCAGATGGTCTCTGTCAAAAAATCCAACACTCATTCATGTTAAAAAAACAAAATAAAACCCAAAACTCTCAGAAAATTAGGAATAAAAGGAAACTTCCTCAAGTTGATAAAAGTCATCTTAGAAAAACTTACAGTTAGAAGTTAGAAAAGCTTACAGATAAAATCATACTTAAATTTGAAGAGATCAGGAACAAAGCAAGATCAGGAACAAAGACGCTTTCAGTGTCTGTACTAAAAGTCCTAGCCAGTAAAATACTGAATTAGGAATAAGAGGAAACTTCCTCAAGTTGATAAAAGTCATCTTAGAAAAATTTAGTTAGAAGTTAGAAAAGCTTACAGATAAAATCATACTTAAATTTGAAGAGATCAGGAACAAAGCAAGATCAGGAACAAAGACGCTTTCAGTGTCTGTACTAAAAGTCCTAGCCAGTAAAATACTGAATTAGGAATAAGAGGAAACTTCCTCAAGTTGATAAAAGTCATCTTAGAAAAATTTAGTTAGAAGTTAGAAAAGCTTACAGATAAAATCATACTTAAATTTGAAGAGATCAGGAACAAAGCAAGATCAGGAACAAAGACGCTTTCAGTGTCTGTACTAAAAGTCCTAGCCAGTAAAATACTGAATTAGGAATAAGAGGAAACTTCCTCAAGTTGATAAAAGTCATCTTAGAAAAATTTAGTTAGAAGTTAGAAAAGCTTACAGATAAAATCATACTTAAATTTGAAGAGATCAGGAACAAAGCAAGATCAGGAACAAAGACGCTTTCAGTGTCTGTACTAAAAGTCCTAGCCAGTAAAATACTGAATTAGGAATAAGAGGAAACTTCCTCAAGTTGATAAAAGTCATCTTAGAAAAATTTAGTTAGAAGTTAGAAAAGCTTACAGATAAAATCATACTTAAATTTGAAGAGATAGGGAACAAAGCAAGATCAGGAACAAAGACGCTTTCAGTGTCTGTATTGAAAATCCTAGCCAGTAAAATACTGAAAAACAGAATGTGGCACAAAGATGAGAAGAATGTAACTGCCATTACTCAAAGACAGCATGATTGTATATGCAGAAAATCCAATTTACAAAAATATTAGAACTAATAAGTAAATTTAATAAGATTGCAGGACACAAAGTTAATATACAAAACTCAATTGTACTTCTATATAATCTAGCAAAAAACAATTGAAAATGAAGTATTATTTACAATTGCATCATAGACATAATTCTTTATTCTATGTGTAAGACTTGTAAAACATTGCTAAGAAAAATTACTAAATAAATGTAAATATATACCACGTCATGGCATATGTTTATGAAATCTCAATAATTTAAAGATTTCCCCTCATATTAATCTATAGATTTCATGCAGTCTCAAAGCCCATATATGTATGTGTGTGTGTGTGTGTGTGTGTACAACTAATTTTTTGATAAAGGTGTCAAGGCAATACAGTGTGGAAAGAAATTCACTTTTAAGAAATGTAGTGAAAAAATCAGGATGTGTATGAATAAAACAAATCTCAATTCCTATTTCACTCTACACAGGAAACTTAATTTGAGATGGATCATAGACATATGAAAGCTGCAATCAGATGCATAGAAACAAAAAACCAGAATATTTTCATGTTCGTGCAGTAGGCAAAATTTTTTTAGACAAGACCAAAAGTTACTAACCATAAAAAAACACAATAAATTATACTTCACCAAAAAGTTTCTTCTAATCAAGAGATACCATCAAGAAAATGAAGGGGATAGTCTACAAAATTAATTGTACATGCCCTTCAATAACATATAGACTGACAGATGGGCAGACAGACAAGTAGACTGAGGGACTGTTTCAGATTAAAGAAGTCTAACGATAAATGACAACTAAACGCAATGTGATTTTGGTTTGGATCCTTGACTCCAGCAATTTTTCTGTCAAGGATGTCATGAAACAACCAATGAATTCTGAACAAGACTGTAGTTTAATAATAATTGTGTATCACTGTTAATTTACTGATTTTGATAATTGTATTGTGATTAAGAGGATGTTCTTGTATTTAGAAAACACTGAAGTATGAAATAAAGAAGTAACATCTCTGTTACTTAGTGTTAAATGGTTCAGAAAAAATAATTAGTATGTGTGTGTGTGAGAGAGAGAAAAAGTTGACATGGTGGTTGGTAAAATAACATTTATGGGTCCTGGGTGAAGGGTATATGGAAATTTTTTGGACTATTTTTGCAACTTTTCTGTAAGTCTTATTTCATAATAAATATTTAAAAAGGAAATGTATACACATAAAATATTCACAATACATATATCTGACAAAGGAATTATTTCCAAAATATATAAAATTTATATAAAACAATAATAAAAAGACAACCCAATTAAAAAATGGGAAAAGTATTTGAACAGACATTTCACCAAAGAATATATAGGGATGACAAATATACAAATGAAACGTACTCTGTCATTAGTAATCAAATTACAAATTGGAAATGTAAATTAAAACCACAGTGAAATACTACTGCACACCCATTAGAATGACTGATGAAAAAGTTAAAGTGAATATGGAGAGAATATAGAGAAACAAGCACACAGTTGGTGGGAATGTACAATGATGCATTTGTACTTTAGAGAACAATTTGACACTTTCTTATGATAAAAGTACCCCAACCTCATGATCTTGCATTTCTGCTCTTAGATATCTTTTTCTCAAGAGAGATGAAAACATACATCATCAAAATGGTTTGTACACAAATGTTCATAGCAACTTTGGTTATAATAGCTCCAAATTGGAAATAAATCAAATGTCCATCAATACATGAAGGGATAAACAGATTGTGATTTATTCAAACATGGAACATTACTCAGGTCTAACTTACTTGATATGATGAGGTGGCCCCTGTGGAATGGAGGTGTTTGAAAGCTGCTGATGAAGGGAACATGGTTTGCTTTGTCCCTCTTAGAGTTATGACACAGCGCAACAAGGAGTCACAGGCACCTAGAATTTCAACCCCTTGAGTGGAGGCTGAGCTCATGAAGTAAAGGTTTCTAGGGGAAGTGATTCAGAACCTCTGGGATGACTTCACACAGTTTATTATTCACAAGATCAGAGTGACATTTAAATCATGCAGATGTACTCTGCTTATTTGAGTGGACTCAGCACACATTGGCAGTGCCACAGAGCAATAAATAACACATTTTAGAGGAAACAAGGGTATTTTACATTTCCATTTGACTCTTTGTGATGCGGCTTTTGAATTTGCCTTCTCTATTGAATTTCAATTTCTCACCAAGTGGCTGTATAAAGGAATTTTTTTTTTCTTTTGCCTCTCCCCTACCTCCTTCATTATATTTCAGTCTTTCTCCTTCCTCTCCCTCTTCTTCACTTCTCTTCTCTGTTCCACCTCCTCCCTACTCTGGCTTGTACCTACAGTCTGGGGTGAGAGTACAACCACCATTTTCTCCTGCCTGGTGTGAATTCAAATCCTCTGTGTGTTGGATGGGTCCCATGGTTACTACAAATGCTTGTTTTGGTTGTGGAAGGAGAATGAGGAGAGAGATTGTAAGAAGCAGATCTGGGAGGTTCTTGAGGGAATTTTGGATGCAGGAGTCTCCTCCCACACACCTGACCCCATTCCTCAAACCTGCTCATTGTACAGATAAGAAAACTGAGGCCCATAGTGGGGAGTAATGAGCTCAAGTTGTTGTTTAATCAAGGAGTGTTATTGGCACACTTGGCTTTTTTTTCCTCTTTTTTTTTTTTTTTGCATTGATCTCTGAGGAAGGCTTTGTTATTTCTCCTTGCTCTTCTTTGGAATTTGGTATTCGAATGGTATATCTTTCCTTTTCTCCTTTGCCTTTCACTTCTCTTTTTTTCTCAGCTATTTCTAAGGCCTCTCAGACAACCATTTTGCCTTTTTGCATTTCTTTTTCTTGGGGATGGTCTTGATCACTGCCTCCTGTTCAATGTCACTCCTGTACAACCTCCATCCATAGTTCTTCAGGCACTCTGTCTATCAGATCTAGTCCCTTGAATCTATTTCTCACTTCCACTGTATAATCATAAGGGATTTGATTTAGGTCATACCTGAATAGGCTAGTGGTTTTCCATCCTTTTTTCAATTTAAGTCTGAATTTGGCATTAAGGAGTTCATGATCTGAGCCACAGTCAGCTCCTGGTCTTGCTTTTGCTGACTGTATAGAGCTTCTCCATCTTTGTCTGCAAAGAATATAATCAATCTGATTTCGGTTTTGACCATCTGGTGATTTTCATGTATAGAGTCTTCTCTTGTCTTGTTGGAAGACAGTGTTTGTTATGACCAGTGTGTTGTCTTGGCGAAACTCTGTTAGCCTTTGACCTGCTTTGTTTTGTACTCCAAGCCCAAATTTTCCTGTTACTCCAGGTAACAGATATCTTAACTTCCCTAAAAATATTTAGAGAAAATATCTTAACTTCCCTAAGATTTCAGTTTCTTCATTTGTAAAGTTCAGATACTATGACCTAATAAGAGATGACATTGGTAAAGCTCCTGGGCCTCCCTGGTGGCTCAGATGGTAAAGAATCTGCCTGCAATGTGAGAGAACTGGGTTCGATCCCTGGGTTGGGAAGATTCCCTGGAGGAGGGTATGGCAACCCACTCTAGTATTCTTGCCTGGAGAATCCCATGGACAGAGGAGGCTGGTGGGCTACAGTCCATGGGGGTCACAGAGAGTTGGATAAGACTGAGCGACTAAGTACACACACTCAAAGCTCCTAGGTTAGAGCTTCACCCGAGCTGAATCCAGGTGAACATGAACAGATGTTAGTTCATTTCGCTCTGCTTTGTATGCACTGCCCGACCCAGTTGGACAAGATGCCACCCCCAACCTCTCATTTCTCTTACTACCTAAGCACATCAGTGATTCTTTTTTGTTTTGTTTTTATCTTTTTAAAATTTTTTATTGGGGTCTAGAGGATGTGTTGGGAAACATCTCTGTAAGTTATGCCCCACTAGGGAGATGTCCATTCTAATTTTCCTGAGATAGCTTTTGGAGCTTTTTTTTTTTTCTCCTGAAACTGCTGCTATTGTTGGGAGCAGCCTCTTCAGATCCTCTGCTGGGTGGCTCCTCCTTGGAAGAAAATTTCTTCTTTTTCTTAGGGACTCTCTTGTTTTCTGACTTTTCAGGATCACCAACTGGTTCCTTTTGGGGGAAAGACTTCCTCTTGGGAAGACCTCCACTGCCAGTGGTCTATCCAAGATGTCTACTAACCAGCTCCTCCTTGGAAAAAGATTTCCTTTTCTTGGATTTGGAGAAGAAGGCAGATAAGTCTTTCATTCCATTCTCCCAAGAAGCCTCCTGGAACTTTTGTTTTTTCTTCTTTTGGGTCTTTCACTTTTCTCCTCACACTCCTCTGGGGCGCTACTGTTTTCTGAAGATGTCAGGGTAATTGTAGCCAGCCTTTTCTCTTCCTTCTTCCAGAGTTTCTTCTCCTATTTCTCCAGTTTCTTAGTAATCTCAGCAGTGACTTCCTCTTCCTGAACATTGCCTCCTTCAAGACATCCAGATTTCTCGAAATCTCTCCAATCAGTGAGGAAATTCTTTAGTGTGTGTGTGTGTGTGTGTGTGTGTGTGTGTGTGTTTAAAGCTTATCATGTAGTGAGACCAGAAGTCATCTCCACAATACAGATACAACCAAAGCCTATTAAACAGAGTGAAGATATCTGACCAGACTGGGGACCAAACATATATCCTTGACTTTATTGGGCTCAGGCGCAGGCTGTGTGTATGGCACCTATGCCTCAAGTATCAGGGACCATTTCTAGTTCCAACTCTTCCTGGGTAGAGCATAGCCTCCCTGATGCAGATAGGTGCCTGTCATTCTCCATTCGGTCTCTTAAAATAAGGGACAAAGCAATAATGTGGAGGTTGCTTCATGTATTTGGCTGAATCCCAGTTTGCAGGATTAAATTTTACCTCCCTGGATTCTCCCTGCAGTTCCTCTTGGATCGAGTGTCCTTGGCTTCCTGTCCTAAACTGCTGGAGGGTGAGTGGTGGGCAGCTGGTAAACATCTGCCACTGCATTCCACCTTCATTAGAGAGGTGAACAAAGTGATATATGTGTGAATTCTCCCCAATGTGTGTGTTTGTGTGCACTTGGATAAAATTTCACTTTTAAGGCCCTTCTTGGAGTCTTGAGGATAAAAGGCAGTATGGAGTTGAGCTGTCATTTTTATAGCGAGTCCCTGTATTGCTTTGGCAGATATAATGTTTCCCAGGCATATAACTTTTTTTTTTTTTTTAATTTAAAGAGGCAGGCTAGAGCACATTCCAGCTTGGAAGATTTTCCTTTCTGGATGCTGGTTTCCTTCTCCAAGTCCTTGGGAAAATGCTGCCACATGTATCTCTGGGAGGATTGACTTCCTAGAAAAGAGTGTATAGAACTCTTATAAAGATTTAATTCTTAGGGGTTCTCTAATTCTTTCTGGAAAAACAGCTCACTACTCAAAGTGAACTCTGTGGGGTGGAGAACCTTGATGGGAAGGCTGAAGCCAGGACCAAAGACGCTGAGTACCCATTTGCTGGTGGTGCTGGTGGTGCTTGTGGTACATTGCAGGCTGTAGAGCTCACAGCCGGAGGGGAAGAATATCTCTCACAGACTTGGTTTAAATTTTGATTCCATTTCTTCTTGTGTGTCCTTGAGCACTTACTATCATCCTTGAAATCAGGACCACATCCCTGAACTACAAGATTAAGTGAGATAGTGTATAGCAGTGGTTCTGAACTCAGCCCACTTTGTCTCCCAGGAGACATTCAACATTGCTTGAAGACATTCTTGGTTGTCACAGCTGAAGGGTGCGTTGGCATATAGCGGCAGAGGCCAGGGTGCTGCTAAACATCCTATGTGCACGCATGCTCAGCTCCTCCACCCGTGTCCAACTCTGTGAGATCCTGCAGATCGTTGCCTGCCAGATTCCCCTGTCCACAAAATTCTCCAGGGAAGAATATTGGGGTGGGTTGCCATGCCCTCCTCCAGGGGATCTTCCTGACCTGAGGATTGAACTCTTGTCTCTTAAATCAGTGTCCACTTCTTTGCAACCCCATGGACTATAGCCTGCCAAGTTCCTTTGTCCATGAGATTTCCCAGGCAACAATATTGCAGTGGGTAGCTGTTCCTTTCTCCAGAGGATCTTCCCAATCTAGGGACTGAACTTAGGTCTCCTGCATTACAAGCAGATTCTTTACTGTCCAAGCCACCAGGGAAGCCCAAACATCCTACAGTGCACAGGATAACCCCACACACAAACTCCCCCAAATGTCAAGGTTTGGAGACCCTCGTGTATGTGACCACTTGGGCCACAATTCCCTCCCTGTCCTCTTCCTTTGGTCTATAAGTTCCTCCCCAGGCATGCTCCCTCTGAGGACCCCCCAGGAATTTTAGATGTTTCTTTGGCTGGTTTGGTCTCCCGTTCTTCACAGTGGTTATTTTGGAGATCTCCACCTTTGTTAGACCTCATATCCCACCAAATCTTTCCATTCACTCTTAGTGGATGACAAAATGACAGAGAAAATAGACATTTGATGAGATTTCACCCAATTTTCTGCTTCCAAACCCACTGACCTATCTTATTTAGCCTTTCTTCTTTATCACTGAAGTCTGGATTTTCTACTGATACTGGGTGGAGATGCCTTCACCTTAGAGAAGTGAGCCCAGCCTTGTCCTAGGGATGACGTTTCAGTTCTAACTTTAGGTAATATTATGCATCAAGAAGTCTTCTAGGGGTCTTCTAAAAATATTATTATCTCATTTAAAATGGAGGTATAAGAGGACAAATTCCTGCCCTGTGCCAATTCATTCTTCCTGACGTGAATTGGTCATAGAAGTATTGATTCTTACAGCTGCCACAGCCATCTTGTAATGAGGCAAAGGTGAAGCAAATCATAGAGTTCTGCCAACAAAAAACAACAAAAAAAAGTGTTGAAACCTGCCAACACTGAGCTGCTTAACTAATGGTTAAGCTATTCCCTGATTTCTAAAATATGAGTTCATGTCACAATCCTACAGGATTTAAGCCTGAAATGTTTTCTAACAGATATACATGTTTCATTCTTGTTCGAGTGTAATGCCTCCTGGATCCTATTGCCATTGATCTCCCTCAGGAGTCTCCTCTATCATAATTTCCTTCCTCTCTTCTATATATCTTTAACCTTTCTTTCCTATTGGCTTCTTCTTATGAGTATCAAGACATGTTTAAGACCTCCCAGGTGGCACTAGTGGTAATGAACCCCCCTGCTGATGCAGGAGACATAAGAGACTCGGGTTTGATCCCTGGGTTGGGAAGATCCCTTGGAGAAGGGCATGGCAACCCATACTAATATTCTTTCCTGGAGAATCCCATGGACAGAGGAGCCTAGTGAGCTACAGTCCTTAGGGTTGGAAAGAGTTGGACACGACTGAAGTGACTTAGCACAGCACAGAGCACAAGGCTTTCTCACCTGGAAAAACAACATCATTCCCAAAACTCCTCCCAAACTCATCTCCTTTCAGGTACTTCTCTGTCTTAACTGTCATGGGAAGTTCTTGGTAAGTTTTGTCTGAACTTGCTATCTTCTCCTTTCTCACCTGCCTGTCAACCCTGGCAATCTGGATCCCCATGGAACTTACTCATATCACCAAGAAAAGACTTCTACTGCCCTATCCAATAAATACTTCTCAAATCTTATCTCATCCTGGCAAGCCCTCTCTTCCCTGGCTTCTGTGACACTGTGTTCTCTGTGAGGTTTCCTCCCACCTGTCCAGCTGACATTCAGTCTCCTGTATTGCGTCCCTTTCTTCTGCCCACATCATAGCAGGTTCTCTGCCAGCTTTCCTGTCTCCCCACTTGCTCCTACTCTCAGAAAAATCTCACTGATAGTCCAGCAGCTGTTTATCATCGATATGCTCCCAAACTTCTATCTCTAATCCAGAACTTCACTGATTTGAAACCCACATATTAGTTTGCTCTTTTCCAACTCTACATGGATATCTTCCAAGAACTTCAAACTTGACATACTCCAAATTAATCTCAATGTCTTTCCTCGAAATTTCAGATCAGCCAGTGATGGCACATTTTCTCCTAGAGGCCTAAGCCAGATACTTAGGAACCACTATTGACTGCTTCCTGATTCCTTTTCTGACCTTTACTCCAGTTTTTCTTGAACGTTGTATGACATATTCTCTAAACATCTTTCTGTTTTCTCTGGTCCCCTATAATCCCTCCTTTAGTTAAGTTCCTACAACTCTTTCCTAGCCTGTCTCCCTGTATCTATCTTGTGGTTATTTAATCGCTCAGTCATGTCCAACTTTTTTGTGACCCTATGGACTATAGCCCACCAGGCTCTTCTGTCCATGGGATTCTCCAGGCAAGAATATTGGAGTGGGTTGTCATTCCTTCTCCACGGGGTCTTGCCCTGCTCCAACTCATTCGGCTTTCTAAAAATGCAAATCTGATCATGTGTGTCACTCTCTTGCTTAAAATTCTGCATTGGCTTATAAGACATGATCCAAACTCATTCCTGTGATTGATAAGGCTCTGCTGTCTGGTCACATCTTCCCTAGCACTCTCTGAGGGATAGTAGGCATCAGTTCAACTTCTTTCAGACTCTCCCACTCCCACCTCCTCTGCCCTACCCTACCCCAGCCTAGATGATTCTATTTGTCTCTGAGAGATGAGATGTCACCTGCGTCTCACAAGTTCTCTTAACTTATCTGCCTGGAGTCACTCCATGTCTCATGTCTCCTTCCCCTCTTAGAACATTGAGCTCACTGAACTCAAGTCCTTTATGTGTCTGTATCTCTGATAAACTGTAAGCTCCATGAGAGCAGTCCTTCTGTCTAAGCTGTTTGCCATTTGTAGATGCTCATTGAATATTTGTGGAGCGACAAGAAAAACAAGATAAGTGAGCAGCTATGGATGTGTCAAGGTTCCTCCATCACACCATCAGATGACAGCTCTCCCTGTAACAGACCCTCTTTCTACTTGACCACATTGCTCTGCTGTGTCTCACTTTTCACCCATCACCTTCTAAAGTCCACATGCATTTTCTGCCCACCTTCACATATGCAATATTTCCAAGTTTCATTTAATTCCTAGGACAATTATGAGACGGTATTATTACTTTCTGTGTAGAAATAAAATTCAGAGAGGTGAAGTTATCTTCCAGAGGTCACACAGCTGAAAAGTAACATAGCCAGAATTCAAATGTTTATTCTTTAAGCCCTGTTCTCCTCCAACCACAATAATGAAAATCTTGTCAAGGTGCTTTATTTGCAGTATTGTTTAGCTGTTTATGTGAATTCATTGTATATTGCTACCTAGAGTGTTGGGACAATGGAACTGGTCTTTTCTTAACTAATTTGGTCAGTAATTTCTCAGTATATGCTTGTTCGTAGCACAACTGACAGTTTTAACTTGGAGGTGCCTGCGATTTCTGGGTAGAGGGTTCGGGAAGAGAAGTGATCTTTAGGGTTGATTTCAAGACTCCGCCTGGTTTCCTGAAGTTTGCATGGCCTAGAAAGTTAGCATCCAGCTTTGTGTTTCTGCTGCTTTGGTCATGATTGGGTGCTTTGTAAACAGAGCTCCAGGGCTGCTCAATACTACAAGTGGTAGCTCTGTCAGCATCCAGGGGTTCCTGGGGGAATATGTCTCTAGCATTTGGATTCTACACATTTCCCTTGAGGAATTTAATACTAACCTATCTGTCATCACTGTTTCTCAAGAAAAAGCCACAGTTGTGAGTGTGTGTGCTCAATAGTGTTCAATACTGTCCAACTCTTTGTGACCTCACGGACTGTAGCCTGCCAGGCTCCTCTGTCCATGAGCTTCTCCAAGCAAGAATACTAGAGTGGGTTGCCATTTCTTTCTCCAGAGAATTGACCCAGAGATCAGACCTTCATTCAACTTTCTTGAGTCTCCTGCATTGGCAGGCAGGTTCTTTACCATTAGACTTCCCTCATTTGTCCTTTTATTTATTCACCAAATATCTATATAGATATATATATCTGGTGGCTCAGAGATTAAAGCGTCTGCCTGGAATGTGGGAGACCCGGGTTCTATCCCTGGGTTGGGAAGATCCCCTGGAGAAGGAAATGGCAACCCACTCCAGTACTCCTGCCTGGAGAATCCCATGGACGGAGGAGCCTGGTAGGCTATAGTCCATGGGGTTGCAAAGAGTTGGACACGACTGAGTGACTTCACTTTCACCTTCATATATATATATAACCACTGCAGACTTTGCATATCTACTGGGAACACAGATCACAAACAATTACAATGACTGAAAAAATTCTGGGGGTGGAGTGTTAGTAGAGGCTCTCTGGAGGAAATAATGACCTAGCTGAGATCAGGAGGGTTTGGAGACATTATCCAGCGGCAGTGTGGCAAGCACTGTGGCAGGCACTGGAAGGGGATGCAAGAGAATCCCAAGCGTTGATCCCTCCCAAGCTTGTTAATTTTAACAAAATGAAGTTAAAAGGGCAAGGCAGCCTGCTATGAAATGGTTAAGACACACTGATGAGCAGTGGCTATTAAGTACCCAAATGGATGGGCTAGATTTAAAATGCTAAACAGTGCCAACAAGTTGAAATCACTGGGTTTAAGGGATCAGGAAACTGGAGAGATCTCAGTTTGATGAAAGGCTCAGGATGAGAGCCTCACCACCTAAGGCTACCTCCTGAGGAAGTGAGTTCCCCATCTTTGGGAGTATTCAATCAGGTCCAGAGGGCCACTTATGGACAAGNAAACTGGAGAGATCTCAGTTTGATGAAAGGCTCAGGATGAGAGCCTCACCACCTAAGGCTACCTCCTGAGGAAGTGAGTTCCCCATCTTTGGGAGTATTCAATCAGGTCCAGAGGGCCACTTATGGACAAGGTCGGGTGGTCGGGGAAGTGGCAGAATTCATATATGAAGGAGAACAGTGTGTTCTGAACTTCACTTGTTAAAATACCTCTCATGATTTTTGTTATACTTAACTGTATCTTATGATTTAATCACTGTTTCAGTTGAAAAGATATATTTAAAAAGGAAGACAGTGAAAATTATTTGGGCTTCTCTGGTGGTGCTGCTTGTAAAGAAGAAGCGAAGCGGAGTGAAGCGAAGTGAAAGAGGCTCAGTCTTGTCTGATTCTTTGAGACCCCATGGACTGTCCATGGTATTCTCCAGGCCATAATATTGGAGTGGAAAACCTTTCCCTTCTCCAGGAGATCTTCCCAACCCAGGGGTAGAACCCAGGTCTCTGGCATTGCAGGTGGATTCTTTACCAGCTGACAAAGGAAGCTCTTGAAAAGAACCTGCCTGCTAATGCAGGAGATGTAAGAGACAGGGGTTCCATCCCTGGGTTGGGAAGATTCCCCTGGAGGAAGGCATGGCAACCCACTCAAACATCCTTGCCTGGAGAATCCCACACACAGAGGAGCCTGGCAGGCTACAGTCCATAGGGTCGCATAGAGTTGGGCATGACTAAAGTGACTTAGTGGGCACACACTTGCATCATTTAAAGTGTAAATTATCTCCAAAATCTTAACATTTATTAAGCAAAAGAGAGTAGCAAGATGTAAAGGAGTGTGATGGATCCCATCACTTGTGTAAAAGATGTATATATATTTAATATATGTATGAACAAGTTTATATATATATATTTATTTATCACTTATTCCTAGAAAATTTGAAGTTATAAAATAGCTGGTAATGCTGTTTGTCTCTGGAATGGGATACTAACAGTTCAGAGCACATATTACCTGTTCAAAAAATTGAATGAATAAGAACATTTAAAAAATCAGTATTGATCATGTGTCCCTTTTGTATATTAGAATGTCTGCTGTATGTCCACAGAAAGAAGACTTGAGAGGCAAACACCAACAGGATGCCTTTCTTTATTTTTCTATATTTTCTAAAATTAATCCAGGAAACATATACAGTGGGTTTTGATTTTAAAATTGTGTTCGATGACACTATTGTATAATGAAGAATAAAGCAAACAAGAATAAGAGGTAGAAGAAAGTAGCAAGCGGTCCACACAGATTGAGGGGCAAGATGGGAAGAATCATGGCCTTGAGGCACCTTTGTGATCCAAGAGGGAGTTTCAGCCTGATTGGAAAAGATTGGACCAGGGAT
Source organism: Neotragus pygmaeus (assembly GCA_006410875.1). Classification (NCBI taxonomy): domain Eukaryota; kingdom Metazoa; phylum Chordata; class Mammalia; order Artiodactyla; family Bovidae; genus Neotragus; species Neotragus pygmaeus. The sequence continues at coordinate 1,276,276 of SJYV01051075.1, forward strand.
TGGGGTGGTGGATTCATGCAAGGGATCAGACACTGACCTCCTAGTTCTACAGTGAGGGGTTGTGGGGTAGGGAATTGCTTTGGCTAAAGAAGGAACCCTGGAGGCTGAGAGTGGAGCAGCATNAGGAGATCAAACCAGTCAATCCTAAAGGAAATTAACCCTGAATATTCATTGGAAGGACTGATGCTGAAGTTGAAGCTCCAATCCTTGTCCACGTGATTAGAAAAGCCAACTCATCGGAAAAGACCCTGATGTTGGGAACTGAGGGCAATAGAAGCGGGTAACAGAGGATAAGATGGCTGGACAGCATCACTGACTCAATGGACATGAGCTTGAGCAAACGCCAGGAGATAGCACGACAGGGAAGCCTGGTGTGCTGCAGTCCATGGGGTCACAAAGAGTCAGATACAACTTAGCAAATGCACAACAACAACTACACTTATTAACATGGAGTCCTCCACCAGGTCTTATTGTTACAAAGACTCTTCCCCCTCCACCACCAGCTGCCCCTAGAAGAATAACCAGAAACAGATACATCAGCTCTAAAATAGTTTGTCTTTAGTTCCCAAAAGCAGTGGACACTGACTGCCATAGTGCCCCAGGTACCTACAAAGAAGTTACCGAAGAAGCCCTGCACTCAGAATCACAACTGCAGTTTATATATTACTTCTGCTAACATTTACCTTTTTCTAAGAAAATCCCTTAATTTCTTAGTACTTATATCTAAATTAAATATTTCAAACAAAAACTCAAAATAATCATACAGTTTCCTTGGAGTATCTACATTTGGAAAGTTTATTTTTATATCTCTCATGCTCTATTGAATTCCACTGAATTTAGGAGAAATCTCTGAGATGTCTTGTCTAGCTCTCCTATGATGACTTAGGGCTCAAAAATATACAGGATGCTAAGAAACAAAGGAGAAAATAGGGAAGTCAAAGTCACAGGTTCCCAAGAGATTCAGAATATACCTGGAGAAAATTAAGAATGAAAAATGGAAGCATGGAATATTCATTTGCCTAAAGCTATTTCAATAATAACGAAGAGAAATACCAGTCAAACCAGTCAATCCTAAAGGAAATCAACCCTGAATATTCAGTGGAAAGACTGATGCTGAAGCTGAAGCTCCAATACTTGTGCCACCTGATGCAAAGAGCCAACTCACTGGAAAAGACCCTGATGCTGGGAAAGATTAAAGACGGGAAGAGAAGGGGACGACAGAGGACAAGATGGTTGGATAGCAACACCGACTCAATGGACATGAGTGTGAGAAAACTCTGGGAGATGATGAAGGACAGGGAACCCTGAAATGCTGTAGTCCATGGGGTCACAAACAGTTGGACACAACTGGGTGATTGAACAACAACAAGAGAAATACCTTTCTTTTCTCAAATAACAATTTCACAAAGGGGAAATGTGTGTGTGTTGTGGGGGGGGATTAAATCAGAAGCTTGTGATGAACACTACTATATATAAAACAGATAATCAACAAGGATCTATTATATAGCACAGGGAACTCTATTCAATATTCTGTGATAATCTATAAGAGAAAAGAAACTAAAAAAGAATGAATCTATGTATAACTGAATCACTTTGGTGTACACCTGAAACTAACACACTGTATATCAATTATATGGCAATAAAATTAAAATATTATGAAAAAAAATTCCATACACTACAGGGACAGAATTTTGTGATGAGTTACCACTTACCTTGTGCTACTGTTGACATGACCACAGACGGTGTGGAAGAAACCACAGCTGTTACTGCGACTGTATTGGGAATAGGTGACGGTGTAGAACTGCTGCTGCCACTGCTGCTACTACTGACCAGAGAGGACTGTGAAGCGGTTATAACCACTGGTGGCTTCTGAGTTGTGGAAGCAATGACTGATGTTGGTACAAGCTTAGTGACTGCTGCATAGTTATGGGATTTGGAGAGAATGTTGGGCACGAAGGTTGAACTTGGTGATGTGGTCACTATAATAACCTAAGGAAGGTAAAATAAGTTATTTTCATGTACCTATCATACTACTAATGTATCTAGACTCACAGTTATATACAATTTAAAAATAGCTTATGAAACACAATGAAGCAATTCAAGAAAAAGAAATTTACAACTAAAATTATGAAAGCTTTCCTTTACTAGTGATCACCAAAATGTATTTAAAAGAAACATCTTTTACTAACCAAACATTTTAAAAGACAAAATTCAATGCTGTACAAGATGCAGCATTTCAATATGTTCAGGGAGTATAAACTGGAATAATTTTTCTAGAAAATAATTTGGATAGTCATTCATTTATAAATATTTGTTGAGCATCTACTATGTGCCAGGCATGGTTCTAGAGGCTGAGGCTAGTGGAATGAACAAANTGCTGTACAAGATGCAGCATTTCAATATGTTCAGGGAGTATAAACTGGAATAATTTTTCTAGAAAATAATTTGGATAGTCATTCATTTATAAATATTTGTTGAGCATCTACTATGTGCCAGGCATGGTTCTAGAGGCTGAGGCTAGTGGAATGAACAAAACAGAAAAATTTCTAATTTCCATTAAACTACAGTCCAGTAGGGGAGAAAAACAGTAAACAAATAGAAAAGTAAATATATGTCATGTTGAGATAAATGGAAGACACAATAAAGCAGGGTAGAAAACAAAAGAAAAAGGGGGTGGTATACGGTTTTTTATAAAATGTTCAATGAAGATCTCTCTGACAAGGTGATATATAAGCAGAAACTAGAAGTAGGGGTTGAATCACACTGCTACCTAGAGGAAGAACATCCAATGGAACAGGGAACAGCAAATACTAAGCTCCTGAGGGACAAACAAGCTTGGTATGTTCAAGAAACCTCAAGGACCTAATAAATTGGATTGGAATTTATAAGACAGAGAGTAGTAGCAGACTTAGTAAAGTAACAGGGGACTAGATGATGTAAGATCATGTTGATATGTATATCCTTGATATGATATGATGAAAACGGCATTTTATCTCTGTGGTCTTCCTTCTAAAACCCCATAATCATAATCTAATCATAAGAAAAACATGAGATAAATTGAAGAAGTGTGGCATACTACAAAATATCTAACTAGTCCTCAAAACTGTCAAGGTCCTCAAACACAAGGAAAGCATGAAAAACTTTCACAACCAAGAGGAGTCTAAGAAGGCATGACAAGAAAATGTAATGTGGTATCCTGGAACAGAAAAAGACAATAGGTAAAAACTAAAGAAATCTGAATAAACCATGAACTTTATTAATATTAATGCGTCAATACTGGTTTATTAACTAGAGTAAATGTACCATATTAACACAAAATGTTAAGAACAGGGGAAACTGTATGCAGAGTATATGAGAACTCTCTGTACTGTTTTTTCAATTTTCCTATAAATCCAAATCTGTTCTAAAAAGTAAAGTACTTTTTAAAAAGCATTACTCAATTTGCTAGGTGAAAAGTACAGCCAGGCAGAGACAGGAGAAACAGGGAGACAAATTAGGAGGCTCTTGAAAACCAAGCAGAGAAGATGGTGACCAAAATGTCTGTAGTAGAACTGACGAAAAGTGAACAAATTCTGAATATATTTAAAGATAAATCCAACTGGATTTGCTCACAGACACAGAAAATGAAGGAAAAAAGAGGCAGGATAGAGACCTCAAGGTTAACCACTAGGACTTGAAAAATGTAGGTGACAGAGGAGAAAGCATTTCAGAAAGAGGAAACAGGACGGCGCAAAAGATCAGAGGTAGGAATTAGTCTGATCTATTTAAAAACAGAAAAGAGAGCCAGTGCAGCAACAGCATACAGGGCAAGGAAGGGTGACAAAAGGAAGCAGGGGCCAGAGCAAATTTGCAAACCAGAGTAAAGAATCTAAACTTTATACTAAGTATAATGGGAAGCCACGGGAAGATTTTAAGTAAAGAAACAACAAAACCTGATTTATAGTTTAAAATATCATTCTAGTTGCTAGGTGATGAGAGAGAGAGTGGAAGCAGTGAGACTAGTAAAGAAGTCACTGCAGTAGACTAGGCAAGAAATGGTAGAGGCTGCTCGGACTAGGGTGTGAGCAGTCAAAGAGAAGTGATCAGATTCAGATCATTTTAAGACACAGAGTCAACAAGACTTGCTGATTTATGGAAATGGCAGAGTTGAGGAAAAGAAGAGAATCAAGATTAGCTCCTAGAGCTAATACACACTGGTTTATTGAAATCTCCTAACAATCTTACCACAGAGATTACTATTATTATCCCCATTTTACAGCTGAGAACACAAAACCACTTATAAATATGTAATATCAGCTTTATTCTAGGCAAGTATAATGGTAGTTTAGTGATACCCCAAACGATACTGAGTGAATATTTCCTCTTTAACCAGAATTACTTTTTACCTACCTAGGACAGAAAATTGTTTTGAAAAACCCAAAGAATTTAAGGGAGAAATCCTTTTTAAAAATTTTTATATCAGTCCTAAAGAATGTCTGAAATTAAATCAGTCGGTCAAACTTACTAATGTCTGTACTCAGTACTGACATCTCAAAGAGGCTTTGATGTCATATCATTATCATTATATATTCCAGTGTTAGAGAATTCTAAGTAGTGTCCATTACTTTAAGAAGTTTGTTGATTATTTGAGGAGTCAAGAAGAGACATACAAGTCTTGACCAGCAAAAACCTCTATAGAGTTGACCAGCATACTTCTATATAGACTCAATCACAAACATCTACATAGCACTATTACAAACACAACCATTAGCCATCATATAAACTGAGAAGTAGACCAATATGGTAAAAAGCCCCGAAGTTAAGAGTCAAATGAACGTGAGAACTCTGGGTAGAGAATCTCCGCTACTAACAAATGGTAGGGCCCCGGATATGTGAAAATCTCTATGTTCCAATTTTCATCTATAAAATAGGGATAATAATACTTACCTTACAAACCATTATAAGGATTAAGTGAGATAATGATGTGAAGCATCTAACATAGTGCTAGGCACATAGCAGGTGGTCAATATTTGGCAGTTTACAAATATTTACAAATATTTGGCAGTTTACAAATGGTACTTAGTAGTATCTTATTACTACTACTTAATAAATGTTAGAAGGATAACAGTAAAGCTGTTATAGATCAAATCAACCTGGAAATTAATTTTTTAATATATCAAATTAATGTGGAAATTTATTTTAATGTACTCTACTTTTGTTTCATTAAAAAATTTTATATATCTTTTTCCCAAATTCTGATACCACTGAGAATCCAAAGAACTCAGTTACTACCAACTAGCCAAGCCAATTAATAGTAGTAACAGCAATGGTAGGTTTCATATTTGCCAATTCTGATCTAATAGCAGTACCTTCCTAGAGCACAGTTTTTAGAGGGACTCTGCGGCACAGATGAGGATTCTCCAAGGCTTGGCAGGAAAGTATGCCACACTTAACGGGCAATATCTGTCATGAGTAGGGAAAGGGAAGCATTCATACTTGGGTCAAATATTTTTCATTTTAGAACTAGAGTATACATGTAGACTTCTAATATTAAGACAATAACATTTCAGCAAAATAAATATAGAATCTTTGAAAGCATGTTTTAGATTATAGGTGTAAATGATAAAATATATTTTGAGATTTCAGTCTACAAGCTAATTTCTGATTTGAAAAGGGGTTATCCAAAATTAGAGATCCACTTTGAAGAAAATTTACTTGTACTTCAGTTATGTGTTACAATAAGGAAAACAAAGGGATTCTGAAACCGAGAGAACCAAACAGTGTTTATTCAGGCCATAATTCAAATTACTGACCTTCTAGCACTCACAAAAACTCCTTAAGAGTGCTGGGACTTGCACCCTAAGGATAAAATGAAAAATATCAATCAAGCATGTGAAAGCATAAAGCTATATTCTGTTGCTTTGTTTATATAAGTGCTGTACCAATGTTATACTTAAAATGAAGGCCCCACATTAACACAGGTGGAAATTTGTCTACCCTGAAAATACATGACCTATTTGAATTTGAATCAAGTCCACAAATTCATAAATAATTATACGTAATGTAAAGCAATTCCTAAGTTGACTTCCATAGAATTTGTGAGAAATCCAAGGTGAATAGAATAATGGTAACAGCTTTACAGAGATTTCAAAAAAATCCAATTATCCAGCAAAAGGACAACAAAATCATACCAAAAATCCAGTGTATCTATTAGTCCTACCCACATTCAGCTTCTCCAAGAAATAACAAAATTAATGGCACTGAATACACATGAAAGAAAAGGGTATAGTTTTGCACCTAAAACAAAACAGATACTAAATACTTAGTAAATATTTGTGGAATGAGTAAGTCTTAATTTTGTTTTTTTTGGCTGTGCTGGGCCTTCGTTGCTGGGCAGGCTTTCTCAAGGTGTGGCAAGTGGGGGCTACTCTAGTTGCAGTGCATGGGCTTCTCATGGCAATGGCTTCTCTCGTGGAACACAGGCTCCAGGGCACGCAGGCTTCAGCAGGTGTGGCACGTGGACTCAGTAGTTATGGCTCCCAGGCTCTAGAGCCCAGGTTCAGTAGTTGCAGTAAACGGGCTTAGTTGCTAAATGGCATGTGGGATCTTCTGGGAGCCAGAATTGAACCCATGTCTCCTGCACTGGCAGGTGGATTCTTTACCATTGAGCCACCATGAAAGCCACTTTAATTTGTTTTACATGTTTATTCAACATAGTAGGATAAATCTAAGGTTATAAGTCTGGAATATTATGGGATGACTCATGCATGACTTTGGAGATAAATATGTCTTCTTATGAGTATTATAAGTCTGACAACCCCAACTATCCATTTTCAATTGACAATTCAGAAGAAAAGGAAAAATTAAAATTAAAAAGTCTACCAATTTCACTTAAAGGTGAGCCCCCATCTATTGTAAGAATTTTTATATAGGTTTACTAAGAAGACTGGAAAGTTAATTTAAATGTCAGGTGACATTTACTGAGTATTCATCATATGTACTATGTTAAGTACTTTCCACGAATCATCTCAATTAATTAAGTAGTAAGCACTATTATTATCTTTGTTTTTAAAGGAAACTGAGGCTCAAGAGAGATTGAGAGAGACTACTAGAACCATATATACTTATTCATTCAACAAATATTAGTTAACACCTACTGCATGTCAGGCACTATTCTAAACACTAGGAAATAGTAATGAATAAGACCAAGTCTCTACCTTCAGTAACTTATACTGTATGGGAGAAATAGAAAATAAACAAATAAGGAACATAATGTCAACCAGTTATAAGTATAATGAACAGAAGTATAATAAGACAGAATAAGGACATAAAAGGACATAGACTAGAGGTGGGTGCTCTTTTAGCTATAACTTTGCTACATTATTTCTCAAATATCAAAAGAGCAGAAGATAAGAGGGAGACGAGAAGAGAATTACTGATAAAATGGATCCAGCAAAGAAGGTAGTAAAAATTTACAGAAGTATATTTAAATATTCTTGGAGTATAGCAGACTAAAGATACCTAATATACAGCTAGCCAAGAAAACCATAATTAAAATGTATAAAAATTGATATTCAGAAAGATTACCCTGGAGCCATCAAATACAAAAATTATGTTCAGTGTTACATTTAAAAAGTCAGCAAAAATAGTCAATTTCTATATATTTAGGGAGAGGCTTAGTGAAATAAATTCATTATTTGAAACAGTTCATTCCCAATAGTATAAATAAATTTTTTTTTTTTAAGTTCACTGACTTGACTTATAGGTTTATCTCTTCCAGTAAAATATTTTTACATAAGTCTACCAAAAAAGATTAGAAAGTTAATGTTAGGTAACAATGCTTTCCATTAAAACACCAGCAAGGGAAGGGACCTAACATTTTTTGAGTACATACATTTTGTGTACTTTAAAATACCCAGTCTCAGGAATTCCCTGGTGGTCCAGTGGCTAAGACTCTGTGTTCCTGATACAGGGGGGCTGGGTTCGATCCCTGGTCAGGGAACTAGTTCCCACGTGCCACAACTAAGACTCTATGCAGCCAAATAAATAAAAATAAATATTAAAAATAAAATAAAATACCCAGTCTCATTTAATCTTCACAATAACCTTATAAAATAGGTATTATCCTCATCTCACAGATGGATAAACAGATTTAGAAAGGCTAATTATCTCAGGTCATACTGGAAGAGCTGGGGTTCTAACCCAGGCCTCTTTGACTACAAAACTCCTTACCTGATTTTTAATACTAAACTATGATGCCTCATCCTAAGACTGAAGACAGAATTATATGCCACAGATCAACTCATTATCATTTCTAGTTTATCAAGAAAACTAAAATTTTTGTATATTATATAATGACATCTTTCCAAGAAACTCAAGGAGCTCCTTTAAATGAAAGTGATCATGGATCTGAAGATTTAAAAGTAGGAAAGACAAACTATTGAAAACAAGAATTCACCTCTACTCCTTCCCCCAAATCCCTCTAAAACAGTATGAAGGGATTTTTCCGAAGAGGCACACAAACCCAAAAGGTTAAAATAGAAAGGAGACAACAGCTACCAAGTTTTTGAAAAGTGGAAAACAGAGAAGTAATAACCAATCAAGCATACTCAAAAAACTGAACATCTTAAGACCAGCAAGCAGACAAACAAAAAATACGACAACTTTCAGAGAATCCCAGAAAGACTCAGGAACTTGAGAGTACCAGATGCTTCTGAAGTGGGGATAACAGAGGGATTAAAAAAATGGATATCAGTTCAAAACCTGTTTAAGCGGCATTAAAATCCCCAGCTATCCTCCCCTATCCAAAGGAAAACTAAAAACTTATTCTCTTGAGGGAGAGATTGAATCCAAGGGAATTTGATGATACAAGGCTGAGGAGAGTAAGTGCTATGGTGAAAACAAAGGGGTTTGGTAAAGTCTATGTACTGAATGATTAGCCTATCCAGGCCTCTCCCTCCCTTCGTTTCCAAAATATTAGCAGACAGGCTTATTACTGTAGGTGAAGACTAGAAGATTCTTCTCTAAAGAATCTGTCCAGTCCATGAAAAAGTCTTAATGAGAATGACAACTGGTGGAGGTAAAGTGGTACTGAGTGTTTATCAACACAACAGCCCTGCTAAGTCAACCCACAATCAAAGTCACCAGCCAGTTACATCCCATCCAACTCACAAAGCTTTCATCAGCTTTTTAGCACTCATTTCCATATACAGATGTGGCCAACATTTAAGGAAACTTAAATTAAAGACAGAGATCAAAACAAATAAGTAAAAGAAATTTACGAGAGAAAATATGAAAGAAAAAAAAAATTTTTAATTATCGTACCATTAGAAAAGAACATAGTGACCATGAAAGAGCAAGATACTATTTAAAAAAAAAAAAAAAAGGAACTTTCAGAGAGCAAGAAAGTTACTAGAAATTTTAAACAGAAAAACCAAAATGAAAAATGCCAGACAAGTAATGAAGGATAAAGTTAAAAAATTAAGAAAGTAATACTTACAGAGCTTTTACTATGTGCCAGGCTCTATCCTACTTGTTTACATTTATTATCTCATTTACTTACACCCTACAGCCCTACAAAATAGATATACTATTCTCACTATTTCACAACAGGAAAACTTATATCTACAGTTTAATTTTCCCAAAGTCACATAGCTAGTAAGTAGCAAAAAATGGGATTCAAAATTCAGAAGTCTACTTCTAAAATCCAGGCTTTTATCTACTTTACTACAGTAGAAAAAGCAAACAAATGGAAACTGGGGATGAGAAAGGTTGAAATTACAGGATCAATCTAAGCATTCAATATCCAGAATAAGAGGTGATCCCAAAAAAGAGAAAAATAAAAGAAATAATTCAAGAAATTTTCCAGAATTGAAGGATAGGAGTGACTAGAATACCAGGGGCCACTTGAGTTTACAACTCAATGGATAAAATAAAGACCCACAACCACAGAAAAGTACCTCGAAGTTTCAGAACTCTGACAGTTACTAAGAGCTTTCCAAGAGAAAATGAGGGTCTGGAATTATAATGGCATTACTGGACTTCTCAAAAGCAATACTGTAAGCCAACAGCCAGTGAAGTAGCATCTTTAAAATTCTCAAGGAAAATGACCTCCCACCTAGAATACTTACTTTGCTAAATTGATATCAAGACAGTAGGAGGGTAGAATAAAGAAATTTTCAGTCTACCATGTAGGGTCTCAAAGACTTCCCAGGTGGCGCAGTGGTAAAGAATCCACCTGCAATGCAGGAGATGTGGGAGACATGGGTTTGATCCCTGAGTCAGGAAGATCCTCTGGAGGAAGAACCCACTCCAGTGGGTTTCAATGGCAACCCACTCCAGTATGCTTGCTTGGACAATCACATGGACAGAGGGGCTTGGAGGGCTACAGTCCACAGGGTTGCAAAGAGTCAGACACAACTTGAGTATACGCTCATGCGCACACACACAAAAGGTCTTAACAACTCTACTTTCCTCCCCACCCATATACCAAGAAGCTACTGGAGGATATACTTCAGCAAATTTGTTAAATAAACCAAGAAAAGGGAAGATCAGAATGACAGTGAAGGGAGATCTTAGACACAGCAGTGTGTAACAAGCCTAGGGTACCATCAGTTTCCAGATTAGTGTAGAAGTAGAGGGTTCTAATAACAAAATTGACCAAATACTGATGACTTGAACATACTGAGAGAAGAGTTTAGAAATGAATTAATGATAGCTTTCAAGAATTAAAAAAACAAGATGATAACAATTATCCACTTAATCATATCCTTCCTTTCTTCTACGAAACACCTAACTCTGTCTGACAACTTCATTACTCTGGCAACATAAATACTGAGTTCCTAAAGGTAAAGTTATCCAAATAGAGGCTGAAAGAATCCTCTATATTTTAATTTTTTTCCAAATAGAACCAATGGAAGTCTTAGAAGATCTCCTAGCTATATCAGGCAAGTCATGTGGCTTCTCTGAGCCTCATCTACAAAAGCATATACAAAAAGTAAAATAATAAGATCTAACCCAAAGCTTTATATGTAGTATTAAAGAGAGAGATGTGAACATTCCCACCATAATGCCAAGCACATAGTAAGCACTCAGTGCATGTTTGTTAAATCTGAATCACATTGACTGCAAGAGATTAAAACAGCACCTGGCAGACAGAGGATCCCTCTACCACATACCTTCTGTGTTGTTGAGTTTGTTGTCTGTGTTGATGGTTTGGTGAAGGTTATTTTCACAGGAGACATGTGGGGTGGTAAGGAGTTGGCAATGCTCTGCATGATGTTGCTCATCTTAGGACTGCCACTCACAGGCACAGTGATCGTCTTTGAGACCGGAACAACAGCCTTTGGAACTTCCTTAAGGACAACAGGGGAGGAGCTAGAAGAGTTTGTTCGCCTTCGTTTTCTGGGTTTTTCATCTTCATCTGAACAGCTAACACCTGTAAGGCAACAACAACATTGTTAAATTTTACATCGATCTAACCTTGTATTTTATACTTCATTTTAAAATCATCGTGTCATCAGTCATTCTTGACTTCTCCCTTTGCCTCATGCCCAATCAGACAGTTCTATCAATCCTCCCTTAGGGGAGCTATCTCTGAATGTCTTCCAGACTTTCTTTAACCCTACAGCCATGTCAGGCCTCCTTATCTCCTGCCTGTATGTCAGCGACAACCTCCTAAAAGGTGTACATGCTTCTAATTTCTCCACTTCCATTCTACCTTTCAACCTACTACAAGTTATAAAAATCTCACATCTAATCATGCCAGTGCCCTGCCTCAAATCTTTTAGTTTTACCTCCCTACAAGATAAGGCATAAAAATCATTACTGTCTCATTCAAGGTCCCATATCTTTCTAAGAACACAATACCCTATTCCACCCACCCTATAATCCTTGTAAATTGACATGCTCACCATTCCCCAAAGCCAATTTATCACATACTCTATCCATGTGGAATCTCTATGTACTCTTGTTCTTTGGGGAACACCACATATCTTCAATGATCTCTTCATCATCCAGCAATCATCATCCTGTAAGCTATTTTCTCAGTGAAGCCTTCCCTTACTCCAAACAAAGCTAATCCATGTCTCCTCTGAACTTGGAAAGCACTTCATACATTCTTTTTGGTATCACTTATCCCATGGCAATGTGGCAGGCAGTCTGCACATCTCCTGTTATTAAGGGGCTCTCAAAGGGCAACACCTCAGTCTTATTGGTTTGTTTCCCTGGTACAGTGCCTTGCACATATGAAGTTAGGAGAATGAATGATTATATCTCAAACTAATGTTGCTTGTGTGATTTCTGAGAATAAAGCAATAAACTTTCAGTTACTTCAAGCTATATATTATGTGAAATACTTTCTTCATGTTTGGGATTCACTTTCAACATTTAAAAAACAATTAAAAAATAGACCTCTACAGTTATTTTAAAATACCATTTTGGCTAAATTCACAGAAATCAGGTATAATACTCCCAAAGTTTAAAATTTTTCTTTATGTACTAAAGCCTCAATTGTCTTAAGAAAAAAAATCAAATAAAAAACATAAAATTTTGCAATATACATAGGAAATCTTTATAAAGCAGACATTTACAAAAGCACACAGCATGACTCATGTAATTGGTGATAAAACATAACTCCTTATCAAGTTTTAGACTCTAACCAAGACTGACAATGACCTAAAATTATTTCCGTCTAAAACAGCAAAGCCCACCTCTAAAAGTTACAAAGAAATTAAGTTTATAACTACATTGAGAAAAATGAAAGTCAAATAGTAATGATCTTGAGTTAACACTAAAAGCAAATCAATACTGACATAACAGACATTGAAAGCAAAAAATGAACTGGACGTCAAAGTGCTTCACAGGGTAAAATCAAAGGGTTAACTGCAAATAAACCTCAAAAAATTACAGTCAACTTGAAATGTGAAAGAAAGATGCTCTAGAATGCTTCACTGAAATTTAACAATTAGATGATATGTTGTATAATTTTAAAAAACACTACAAAGACTACTATTACAGGAATAAACACTAAATAAAAGACATAAGCACATTCCCTTAGTTTCTATTCACATTTGTAATCTATGAAAATCAGAACAAGTGCATACTTAAGAGGATAGCACTGTTTAAGGCAGATTCCCCACAGAAAACAAAAAAAGGATAATCAGTCAACCCCCGGAAATGATTAAAAAGCAATATATACCTAGTCACATGTAAAGAAAGGAATTCTTTACAATGTTCAAAAACTAACCACTGCTAATAGCCAGTGGGCCAATGAATTAATCAGGAAGGCAGATCTAATCAGAGCCTATGCTGCAGCTTTTAGCCAAGATGGCCCTGATAACACTGAGAATATCACTTACTTTTGACATAAACAGTACTTCCACTTGGCAAGACAACTACATTGGAGGCAGGACTGGCAGGTCTTGGAGACTTAACCGTTGCTATGCTGCCACTTGGAACAGGGGTAGAGGTTGGGGTTGACGTGGTACTTGTGTAGGAATAGCAAACCACTACTGAAGGAACGATAAAAAAGTCCGCTGTTAACTTTCACCAAAATGGTCCACGCATATACAAAGATAATTTTTTTTTACTGCAGGCCAATTTTAACATTTTCATATAACCAGAAGTTAGCAGCCAATTCTAGGAATTAGGTCCACAGGTTAAAAAAATTAATAACCTTTCCTGAAAGTCATCACTTAACTAGATTTTCCCCAAGTATTTTAGCAGCTGTCTACAGGTGGCATTGGCAATAGAGAAGAGCACAGTTACAAAGAAACAAAGTTCAAAACTGAGAAAAATGAAAATCATTATTTATTCATGGCAGGAGTTAGACAAAAAGCATATACTTATATTCTTTTCTAATACTAATAGCAGTATCAACAATGGAGTGATGGATCAGTTTTCCCTAACCACAGAAATTTCCAACTTAGCCCCTAGAAAGAACCAAGGTAAGTTTCTCTTATGAACAACTCACTAGTCACTTGCCATCTAAACAGTGCAATAATAACTAAGGTATTGACAACACAGTATTTTAACTGCTTAAATAACAGCAACAAGCAGGAATGAGTACCATGGATTATGCTAAATTCTTCCCATATATTATCACTAATCTCACAACACCACATCCTCATTTTAAGGATAAGAAACCCAAGGCTCACAGAAGCTAAAAGACTGGGTGGAGGTCACAAAGCAAGGAAATGACAAATGGGAACTCTAACCTAGATTAGAATTTATCAAAAATTCTATATTCCTTCCACTGAATCAGAGAGGTGGTAAAGAGAAAAGATAAAAGAGGGCAGAGAAGAAAGGTATCTCTCCTGCAACAAAGAAAACAGGAATTCAATGAAGGCCAAGTTTGCATACTGATAACTCTCTCCCTAAATATAGCTTCCTTACATGTAAAGCAGAGTTTGGCATGAATGAAAGGAATGTCTCATTCTGTTCCACAATCCATAGATAGTCAAAAAAAGATAATTTCCCAAAATAATCTGACAACTACATTATTTTCAGGGTCATTTTCATATAACACCAAACTAAGCCTACTGAAGTTAACTCAAAAATGCACTCTCAAATTTAATATTACTCTTGGTTACGTTAGGAGACTCCAAGGAATTTTAAAGCATGTGTCAATGACTAGATTAAATAACAATAAGAAAGCCTTCTCCATCAGCCATGTAACCCCTAACAGATTAAACACATTGACTGGAACAGAGAAACAGCATATACCATTGATTCCAGAAGACAAGAACAGAACTTTATTTTCTAAAGTATCAGTTCAGCATCTTTCTCCGGCAGCTATTACAAATGACTTCTATTGCCTTATTAATTTTCTAAGGCCTTTTATCCACTTCTAACAAGACAGGTTCCTATCAAAAAATTCATTCCAAGGCTTTCTGCAATTTTGTGATTAATGTAATTCACACTTTGAACAAAGGGATATTTAATTTTGGCTGAGACTAAAAACTTGGCAGTTTCTAGTTTCAGAACAAGAGTTTTTCACTACGTTTCACTGGGACAAAAACAGAAGAAAAATAAGATAACTTTTCTTGGAAGAATCCAAGAGAAGTCATCTCTACACATTGAAATATTTCTTTACTCACCTTCCTTGCTTCCTGTTTCTGCAGGCACTGGAAGAGATGCATTGTGCTGAACAGCTGCATTGGCAACAGCATTAGCTGTTACAGTGAAGGCAGTTTGGGGAACCAGCCGGGGCATCAGGGGTACCAATCGACGACCTTCAATGGACCATTCTGAGGAGCTATTAGGTCCAGACATACTAAACAAAAAAGAAAATGCTGCTACAAGAGTTCTTGATAGCTAAAACTGAATCAAATACATATATTCAAATATAACCTTTTAAATTATAAAAAAAGTACCTTGAGTGAACAGGAGAGGTTTTATTTTAAGCAAGATCAAAATTATGAATAAAAATCAGAATTTAAGGAATCTTACATACACTTAGGTTTTCACACATTTTATTCCATAATCTGAATCTTATAATGAACAGCTCTGAAACTGTGGAAAACTGTCCCATGCCTTGTAAATAAACATTAACATTATTTTCATCTGGTTGGTATTGAAGATGAAAACTAGTATTTCTACCAACTTTTAGAACTTAATGTTGTAATTAGGCTAAAAGGTAAAAATTACTCAATTTCAAAAATCAGACTTTCCTGAATAATTAAGGATGAAATTCACTGAATTTTTGCAAAATTATCCTAACTGCCTGCATGGCCAGAGGTTCTAAGGCTTTCAAACAAGGGAAACTGAGGCAGTAAACGAGGGAGACTAGGTACTGGGAGGTGTGAAGCTGTACATATCACTGCAGGTGTCACTGACAATGTGTTATATTATTATCCTTTCTATTAAAAATAAACAGACTAGATCTGAGGACATTGGAAGAAATCTGCTGCTATTTTAATTTTACTTATTTATATCATTCTTCACTCTTAGAAATGTTTGAGGCAACTGAACTCTATTCCTTAGTAGACGTTATTCTCAATTTTACTCTAAACTTGTTGAGCAAATTTTATCCTAGGAGTCCAAACGGAGGTTAAAGCATGAAAAGACAGCTTTTCGCTTCCCTTTGCTTGGCTTCAATAAAGGCAGCAGTCTAACTAATGGTGACTGTCAATGTTTAAAATTCACCCAGAATCAATGAATCAATTTCTTCACTAAGTTGGAAATACTTCCACACCTTTTTCAAAACCAATGATTCTACAACCCAATCTAGAGTTTAAGATTCTGTATGTCCACTGATTCTTGATAGAGTACACAAAAGCCCTTGTTAGTGGATAGTGGAATGATGATGATGATGATGGTGATGATGATAGTTAACATCAATTAGCACTTAGTATATGTGATATATTGTTCTAAATATTTTGCCTGTATTAACTCATATAATTCTTTCACTCCTATGAAATTGGTAATATTATCATCTCCATTTTATAGATGGGAAAATTGAGTTACCAAGAGGTTAAATAACTTGCTTAGGGTCACACAGTTACTAAACAGCTCCTTTAACAAGCATACATCATGCTATTGAAATGAACTGCCACATCACAAGTAGAAGGTATAAAAATTTTCAAATGTGTTTCATGTCTAACTTTTGCCCTTAATTTATACTAACTAGACACTGTTGTCTAATCTATAAACTTTCAATGAATGAAACAAATTACAAATTGAGAAGAATTTACATTCAGTTAAGAAAAGAATTTCTAGGAGTTGATGAATCCAACTGAGTTATTGTGGGAAATCTGCAAATTCCCTATGGCTTAACACAGGCCTACCTAAGACACAGGAAAGGATTCCTAAGACCCCGATAACCCTCACAAATCTGTTATCATGTAATCTCCAAATTGATGCTAGTTTTGAAACAGAGAATGGTACAAACAAGAGAGACAGAAAAGGGCTATTACTGATCAAAGGGAAATAGTTCTAAAAGCTATTCAGTATTGTCTTGGCTTACTCCTTACTTTTACTAGAAGGTCGCTAAGAAATTTGCTTGATGAAAGTTTACCACACAAATAAAATGATGTCTACACTTACCTGGTACACTGTTAAATAGTGGCAGAAATTATGGAAGATTAATAATTTAAACACACGAATACATATGCTATTGAAAAGACAGAATCTGCAGTGCAAAAAACACAACTGCAACTTTTAAAAAGATCTATAAACCTTCCAAATTTCTACTCACGCAAATGTGCTCAAATTTTTTTAAGTGAGTGAAAAATTACTCATCATGTTAGAGTTAGATTTAAAATTCCTATTTGCTTATTAATGAGGGTGTAAATATGCATTAGTTGCACAAATCATCTAAAAAGAATTTTCCAGGTTTCTGTAAACTTCTTATTCCATGGCTTCCCTGGGATTCCCAAGTTTCAAAGAACATCTCTATTTATACCAAATATAGCAAGAGGGGGGTGGAAACCTTGCTCCAAGCCCCTTTTCTGAGAAGTCTGACACTAGTAGAACCACCTTGGCCCTTGCATCCTTTGGTGTGCATGGCACCAGCATGAAATCCTCACAGAGAGGCTCATACAGTATCCATGAATGTCTAGCTGATGCGGAAGGAGTTAAGAGATCAGTCATTCTGGATAGCTACTTTCTTTAGATACAATGCTGCCAAGAGTGGCCCAATTAAAAACTGTGAGGCCTCTTAACATTCCAGACTTTGATACTATAATATTCTGTCATGTTTCAAAACTGAATTAGAGCATCAAATAATAAAAACATGTTATGGTTCAAGCAAGGCTTTTCTTTGATCCCAGACACTGGAATCCTTTGTTTCCACCTCCTTTGTGCTCAATCTTCTTGGCTTTCTTTTCACCTTTCAAACATTCCTTCTGGCCTAAGCTGCTGTTTTGAGTGGGGGAGGGAAGGGAGAGGAGAAAGGGAATGCAGTCAGTTCAGATGCATTCCTCCTTGGCTCAAGTTACTTTTTTCAGGCTCAGAGTATGAAACCCTCCTATAGATAATCTTTAGAACTAGCTTCTGTCGCTACAGAGGGCAAAGGAGACGGACAGAATGAGGGATCTATGTTTTCCTCAGCATTATCCACTCATTGCCCCTTGGGCTCCACAAGTAAATACAACATCTGGTCAAACTAAAACCACAATATAAAATAATATTAAAACAGGAGTATGGAAATGCCTGAGAAGCTTAAAATTATACACTGAAGTAAACGTTTTTCAAAAAATTAAATTCATGTATTAAAGAAATCAGAAAAGTAGAGAAAAAAAGAGGAAACAGGTAGGTAGAAGCCAACTCTCAATTATCCATGCTAATAGAGAGAGGAGGGAAAGGGAGAGGTCAAACAGATTACAGAAACTCACATATTAACCAAAATACTTTGGCAAATACTTAAAATTTCTTCCATCAAACCTTTTCCAGAACAACTAACAAGTAGTAAAATGACTAATTAAAATTTTCACCTCCTCTCCCTTCCCACCCTCTGACTACTTTCAAGCAGCAAAATAGCTAAAGGGTGGGCAGTATTAGGAAGGGGAGGAGAAGAGAAGGAAAAGCAAGGGGCTCGGTTAATTCATAAATGAAGTATGTGCCCCTGAATAATTGAGAGCTTCAATTTTGAAATAAATACAAGAAAAAGCCTGAAATAATAATAACCTATTTGCATACCTGTAACTTGGTCTTTCACCCAAATATAAGGATAAATTCATTCTTTAAAGGGGAAAAAAGGAAAAGGAGACTAAATAAATGTTATCTTTAAGTATGAAACTGATGCATCAACGTATAACTAATTGCCCCACAATATTGTTCCAATGTTTTCAAGGTACTAATTTTGTCTCTTAAGTGCCTCTGAATGCAAACTACTATTCACTAATTCATTATCTAGCACAAAAGTTTCCTGTTACCAGTTCTCAAATTAGAATCTAGGCTCAATTACTATTTTTAGAGTATCTCAATTTAAAAGTTTAGAGAAATTTAAAAGAAGGAGCACATTAATATTTAAATGTTTCAGCCATGTTGGCCTAACAATACTTAATGTCACTAGAGGAAAATTTCCAAATTTCTACAGTGCATAGATATCTACCACTGAAAAATCTCCAAATTCAAACTGCTTATTTTTCAAACTATGCAGTTAAAAAGGTAGCACCCCATTTTATCAGTCAAGTAA
Organism: Neotragus pygmaeus; assembly: GCA_006410875.1. Lineage (NCBI taxonomy): Eukaryota > Metazoa > Chordata > Mammalia > Artiodactyla > Bovidae > Neotragus > Neotragus pygmaeus. Next base: position 1,295,393 of record SJYV01051075.1, read on the forward strand.
AATGAGGAACAGAGAAGTACAACATGAAGCTAATGGATCTTCAGGGTCAAAACTAATACTGCCAATTGGGTTAAAAGCACTATTTATTACAGAATGGAAAGGTATCAAAATTTTTCTTTTAGCTTTAGTTCATATTAAGACAGAAATAAAAAGCAAATGAATTATTCTATAATATACCTTATTTTAGCAAATGTTCCTACCATCTTGCATTAACATTTTAAAGGATAATATCTGCTCTTTTCTATTTTTCAGGAGGCACTCTCTCCATACACACTCCGTTAATGCTCATTCCCTATCTTCCACCACCCTCCACCCCATCTATCAAATAGTTATAATGATCTGAAAGCAATTTGATAAGAATCCTTTATAATTGTATTTTGTTGACTTTTCAAAGTAAATTAAAATACACTGTATTCATATTTCTTCAAACCAGGCTATATGTTACAATCTTTTTTCTGAATCTCAAAATACATGAAATATTAGTCAAAAAATTTATAATGCCTATTTATAAAGCAATATGTATACATATCAAATACTGTTACAAAGAAACTCTAAGGGGCTGTCAAATTTGGGAAGCACACTACTTTGTTATTAAACTTTGTTTCAAATAAGGAAATCACCTGCTAAATTGTGGAGGCCTTTAGGTACACAGAGATTACATTGTAACAGGATTTGACCTGAGTACTTAAAGCTTGCCTAACTAAATGCAAAACATAACCAATAAAATAAACAGTTAACACAGCTATGGCTAGGATCCCTGAGTACAGAGATATTACTATCAAGATAAAAGACTCAGGAATCTCTACACAATAGGAAGAATGTTTCAAAACTATGGTATACTACGTCATGAAAAATCAGGGGTGGTATGACTAATGGCTTACTTATGTGCAATTGTTGTTAACCGTTCATCGTTTACTGCTCTCCGAACTTCAGCACGGTGGCGTTCTGTTGAGATGCTATGAAAAAAAATAGCCATTATAGAACTCTGCCAAGCAGGCAGTTCTTCTCTATATTAATGTCTAAGTCAACATTTTGTTTGTGGGGGAGGAGGGGAATTGATGTGTAAAAAAGATAAGGACAAGGGTCTAATATATATATCTTCAAACGCTTTAATTAAAGTCATAGAAAAGGATTCAGACTGATTCTGTGTAATTGTAGAGAGAATTACAATTGTAGAGAGAATTTGTAACTAAAATCTAATTATAAATTATAAATTTGTACAAATTATACAAACTACAAATCACAGAAAGACAAATTCAGTTTGATATGAAGTCATTAACGTCCAAAACTAAGAAATGTCAGACCATAGTCAAGATTAGCAGAGGTTCCTGTTATCTAAAAATACAAACCACTGAATGACCTCTAATCATGGTTACTGAGATTTTGGGCCTCAAAAGAAAGTCCTTTCTAAAGCTTAAGAGTCTAAAATTTTATGTTCTGTGAATATAATAAAGAAATGAAAGTGACAAGATAATGTTTCATATGCTATGAAACTTGACACCAGGATATTACTCCTTTATTACTCAACACTGAAGCTATGTGTCTTCTGCATTATATCACATCACCACTACCGTAAAAATGTGCTTATGTTGATCCTGATTAAATANAAAGTGACAAGATAATGTTTCATATGCTATGAAACTTGACACCAGGATATTACTCCTTTATTACTCAACACTGAAGCTATGTGTCTTCTGCATTATATCACATCACCACTACCGTAAAAATGTGCTTATGTTGATCCTGATTAAATATATGTAAAGTTAAATCTAAACAACTAAAAAAAAAAGGCTATACCCATTCCATTCATAAATACTCAATAAAATAAATACCACCCTTGAAACCGCAATCCTTACTGCTAAGCTAAATCTATACCATTGATTAAAATACTTAAGGGGTTTAAAAGCAGAATTTATGAGGCAACATAAACAACAAATGAAAAATATAAATTGTTAAGTATGGAGGCATTAAGACAGGATTTAATAACACATCTACTTTGCTGTTAATCGAACGTAGGGGGAAAAAAATTTCTTCCCTATTTTCACTTTAAAAATAGGACAAAATGGTCTTCAATGTAGAAAGGAAATTTCAGTTAAAACAGCACTGAATTTTCTGAGAAAGCTCAAGATGTTAAGTATGGATCAAGGCAAAGTATCAAAGAATCCCTTTCACCAGATTTTTTTTAATGAACTGAAGTCCCACACTAATGAGAACCTGAAGGTATCAACTGTCCCTAATGCTGCNCTGAATTTTCTGAGAAAGCTCAAGATGTTAAGTATGGATCAAGGCAAAGTATCAAAGAATCCCTTTCACCAGATTTTTTTTAATGAACTGAAGTCCCACACTAATGAGAACCTGAAGGTATCAACTGTCCCTAATGCTGCTGCTGCTGCTAAGTCGCTTCAGTCATGTCCGACTCTGTGCGACCCCATAGACAGCAGCCCACCAGGCTCCCCCGTCTCTGGGATTCTCCAGGCAAGAACACTGGAGTGGGTTGCCATTTCCTTCTCCAATGCATGAAAGTGAAAAGTGAAAGTAAAGTCGCTCTGTCGTGTCCGACCCTCAGCGACCCCATGGACTGCAGCCTACCAGGCTCCTCCGTCCATGGGATTTTCCAGGCAAGAGTACTGGAGCGGGGTGCCATTGCCTTCTCCGATATAATCACTACCCATTTCTATAAACTAAGACAACAACTTCCTAGTGTCTTCTACCCCCTAACAAATGCCAGTTGGCCACTCTAGATCTTCATATCCAGTCATTCCTAGCTCTTCTTTCCTTTACCCAGGTTAAAAATATTTCCCTTTCCAACTGGCCCAAAGCTAAAATAACCTGCCTTAAACCTTTTCTGATTAGAGTACAGAATAAATGATAAATTACATAATTTTCTATAACAAAGCACACAACTGGGATGGGATCTCTAAGTACCAACAACTTGAACACCTCTGTCTTCAGCATAAGAGTGAAAAGTACCAAAATATCTCAAAATGAAATTTCTAGAGTCATGTCTCACAAACTTTTATGATAATTTACCTAAGAACTTTTGAGAGTTCTCCAAGAAGATCTTTCTTTTCCTTGGTGAGATCTCCCTGTGCCCGAAGTGCACTGATAACTCCAGCATATGCCTCCAATTCTAGAAGAAGAAAATTTTTTTATCAAAATAGACCATCAATATTTTAATACTATGGCTATATACAGTGAAACTTCAGGGCAGGAAACCTAAAAATCAATATGCAAATATTTCATTAATGTCCTCTTATTAAAAATTTTATCTACTAACATACATTAAATGTGGCTTTTATAATCTTATTTTTTTACTGCCTCACAGAAGTCATGTGTGTAAAAGTTTAGGAAAAAAAGTCTATAAATATTTTGCTTTACATATCATCACTGAAGAACATTCAACTGGGATGCTACTAACAACTGGGAATAGGTTCCCAGTGGTATAATAAGGCTGCTAAGAGAAGTTCTTAGTATTATTGATAGGTAGCTTTACTGATAAAATTTTGAAATAATTCCTTAAGCTTGCCTAAGAATTCAACCTATATTCCATCTGTGAGTAGGGTGCAACTGAAAAACTACTGGATCAAGAGTCAAATGACCAGATTCTGGCTCCAGCACTGACGTTAGTTGTGTGACCTTGGGTAAGTCCTTTCTCATCTCTGATCCTAGTTTCTTTACCTGGTGCCCTAGAAGACACTTTGAAGGTACCTTGAAGAAACCACCAACAAATTGAAACCACCAGCAAAATGACTAAGGCAGATTAGCAAACATGAATTTTCGCTCTTTCAGAAATCAGGACATAATACACTGAAACCTAATTCCAGACAGTTTCATTTTACCAACTTTCCACAGCAACAACCATTGTTTAATGAAACTGTTGTCCCTAGTAGTAGTTAAACTATAAAACCAAAAAGCCCTCAGTGGCTCCCAATGAACCATGCCTGCTTCTCAGTGTACTTCCTCATGTACTACCTTTCTATAGTACCTCCAACAATGACTCTGGACTTGGCATGTGACTTGCTTTGGCCAATGGAACATCACATACATGATGCAAACAGCAGCCTTGCACACAGGGCCTTGTTCTCTTGGAACCTTAAGATCACCAAGCTGTGAAGAAGCACAGGATGAAAGGTCACATGGAGAGAGCGGCCCAGCCATCTTAGCTGAGCCCAACTAACCAGCTAAGCTTCCAGCTGAATAGAGCCACAGGCGCGAGCTCAGGCAAGATGAGCAACCCATAGAATCATGAGAAATAATAAAATAGTTGTTTCAAACTATAAACACTATGAGACAACTAGACCTGAACAAAACAAAATGATGGGAAATAAGTATCTAGACTACAGTTATCTTCTTAATAGATCCAACTTACTACCAGTATTTGCCAATGCCTCATATATAACAGATACTGAATGTTAGCTGATCTACGGCATGCATAGCTGCATTCAAGGTACTACAATAACAGTAAAATAGTAGCCTCGTTCAGTTTGTATTATCCACAGTTCTGTCAAAAAAAAAAAGAATTCATATAGAAGAGTGAGTTGACCATATTAAACAGACATGTCTTGTCCAACTAAATAATTCCATGTGTAAACATGTGTAAACATCCTGCATGTTCAATCCACACTGGACATTAGGTAGATGTTTCATGTGGTTCTTCTGGAAGGACAAACTCTGCTTCCCTGGAAATACTTTGATCCAAAAAATATATTTCAGCTTTTATCAGAACCCAAAGTAGAGTTAGAAAGACACTGGGGATAAATTAAGAAATCCACTACACTCTAAATGTTTATGCCTCATTTATCGAGTATTTTATTCAACAAATCAGTGCTGAGTCCCATTATATATACAAGATAGTATGCTAAACCCTGCCTTAAGAAGCTAACTCTAGAATAGTTACAGTGAAACAAGTCATTAGCCAATTCTGATACAGTTTACAATACAGTGGTAAAGGCACAGAGGAAAAATATCATCTAATCTAGAAGCATAAGCTTTACTCAGAAACAGAACTGTGCTCTAGGCAGGCAGGGGGGGAAATGCAAATGTGCAAAAAGTACAGAGAGTAAAACAGCACATAATGTTTCATAAAGATGTTAAATTTCCAGTAACAGTCACTATTTTGAGAGTTTTATACTAGGAAAAGTAAAAATATGTCTGTACTTGGCTGGTCACTAACTCAAACCTAACTACTAACTGAACACTACTACTACAGCAAGGTACCAAGGCGAATCTTTATATAAACAAAAGTCAAAGTGAATGAAGTGGCTCAGTTGTGTCCGACTCTTAGCGACCCCATGGACTGCAGGCAACCAGGCTCCTTCATCCATGGGATTTTCCAGGCAAGAGTACTGGAGTGGGGTGCCATTGCCTTCTCCATAAACAAAACAAGGTCCCTATTCTCAAAGTGATTAAAAACCAGGTTTTTCAGTTTCCAAGATATTTAGGAAAATGACAATACCATAAAAAGAAATGTAGAGGTCAGAGAGAAGTGATTTGAGGAAAAGGTTCACTTTTGGCCTGTGAAATTTATGGTGATCAAAATTTCACTATTTCACAGTATTTTTTAGAAAGTGAAATTAACTAAAGACAAAGATTTTTGACATCTCAAATGTCATTCCAAGTCTAGCTAAAAAGTCATGCATAGAAGAGGTAGCAACCACACACAAAACTGTATAACTCAGAACACAATTCTCACAGGTACACAATCCAAAGCACACTTTCCCTTCATTCAATGAGAAATTCACTCACTGTAAAGAACATCGGCTAGCTTCCCAACCTCATTCACATTTGTGGATTTCCATTTTGATGAGAATCCTAAGATTCTGACAAATATCAACCTCAGTTGAAATTCTGGTATTATTTTTGATACCATTCTATTACAGTGTTAACTTTAATGACACTTAAGTAAAATGAAATAATTATCACATGAAAAACCACAGAAAACAAAAGATCTGAACTATTTTAATAAAGCCTCAACCCATTCCATTTAAACAAACCTGCCATTCAATATGAATACTGTATTTCAGCCCCATGTTAGAGTTATATAGAGATAGAAATTTTCTATCCCAATGTCTATGTGGGCTTCTCTGGTGGCTCAAACAGTAAAGAATCTGCCTGCAAGGCAGGAGACCCGCGTTTGATCCCTGTATCGGGAAGATCCTCTGGAGAAGGAAATGGCAACCCACTTCAGTATTCTTGCCTGGAGAATCCCAAGGAATAATGAGCCTGGTGGGCTACACAACTGAGCAACTAACACTTTCACAAGTAAAATATAAATGTTTAACATCTTATGTTAAAATAATTTATAACTGTTTTAAAAGAATCTTTTAAAAGCTAATCCTTAAAATATTTTAAGCTAATTCTTAAACACGGTACCTTCTCTAAACTCTGGACCTAGAGCTAGTGTCTGAAAGCAACTCAAAGGTTTCACTGTTATGATAATGAGCCAATGGGTGAGGAGGAAGTCATTCTGCAAATCACTGTCAAAGCTCACCTCCCAAAAGAAGGATCATTGAAAATGACATTCCCTATAGGAAGGCTGTTCTTTTCAGTACAGAAGCAGCTCTTCAGCAACATTACCTACACAGCTCTGACTAAAAGTAAGGATAAATTTAAGACTTAAAGCTAACAATTTTTATATTTAAACATAATCTCTTGATTTAGAGGTCCCAAAAGCCCAGAAACTAAAGCAACTAACTGCAGTTGTGATCTGAACAGATCACAATAACTGTAACTATTTCAGCTGTGAAATAAATACAAATCCAATTTTATAACTGGTAGCTAACAAGCTAGGCCAATTGCCTATCAGTGTATAGAAAACCTTGAATGGGTAGTAAAAATTTAACTTATAAGGTTAAATTTAAAAAAATAAAATAAAGGAATATTTAACAACAACAACAACAAAAAAAAAACCAAGGTACTAAAGTACAATGCTAAGAAATTTTTTAAAATATAGAAATCTTCACGGTAGCCCCTAAGGGGAAATAAAAAGGGCAAAGGTTATTAGCAGTTAAGGCCAGACTAGCTGTGATTCAGATTTATCCACAGGAATTTCCAACAAAGATTTCTTGTGAAGAAAAGATTCAATTGCAAATAAATAAATTTCTGAAAGCAACTGCTTTAAAATGCTATATACTCAAATGTTGGACACTGTGATAGGCCCTTTCTGTATACACTTAACCCACAAATTTATGAGGCAGATATTATTACCCTTCATTTACAAAAGTATCAATAGATTTAGGGAGATTAAACAACTTGCTTTTGGATGTCAGTCATTAGTAACAGGACCAAGATCCTAAATCTATGTGAACTCAAAGTCTGCACTTTCCCTTTCAAAATCACAGATATCTAAATAATTGCTATCCTCTGCCAAAACATTTAATGTTCTTTTCCAAATTATTTTTTTTATTTATTGAGTCATTACTATGTGCTGGTCTGAGACTATAGTGGTAAATAAGACAAAAATGTCCTCCTTGAATCTTAGCGTCTAAAGCTACATTTCTCAACCAAGGATTCCCATTTGAATCACAGAATACAGAAAATGATTCGAGTAACTCTTTTTTTCTCAATTGTCCCCAAAACAATACATAACATACCATTCTAAAATCCGGTAGAAAACTTGGTTCGTTACATACAGTGAAGGCCTTAGCATTAGGGCTTAATTCTCTCCCTAAATGCTGCTTGAGAAAGACTGCCCTAAAGGAAAAGAAGCACTAAATAATTCATTACAAGCGTAAATGGTGTTTTATTACTGATTGTAAAATATAATTTGGGAAAGTCAGCATAGCTTACATTAACTCAGAATTCAGAAACAATATGGCTCCAGTCCATGGGGTCACAAAGAGTCAGATACAACTGAGCGCACACGCCCACACAAGTAATTCACACACACTCATGAAGCCTGAAAGTATGTTAAAGTGAGACTGGAATCCTATTCTGTGGGTTGAAATTCTGACCCCATGATTTACTCAAGAATTAGTCTGAGTTCTAAGCTTCAGTTTTGTCATCTGTAAAATGGGGACATAAAAAGAAAAATACCTGTCTGGTTTGAGTGAGAATTAAATGAGACGTAGAATGTAAAGGACTCAGTCCATTAGCCCTGAAGAATTCTTAGCTGCTATTATTACTAATATGATTCATACATCTACTGTGTACAAAGCACTATGCTAGGCACTAAGGAAATAACAAAGAGTAAAACAAGAACTACATAGCTCTAAAGGATTTCTAACACAGTATGAAATATGACATCCATGCAAACAGTCATGACCCAAATATAAAGCAAAAAGCACCACAGAAAGGCACAAAACATCAAAAATGAAAATCATACCCAATTTTCGAAGAATTCTTTTGCATTCATCCCTGCTGAGATCCAAAAGTGTTGGCCACACAACAGGCATTGCTGCTTCTTTTTGGTAGCCCCAAAGAGCCTGTCTTCCCTACCAAAGCAAAAACCAAAGAGTCAAATTACAAAAGACCCCATTACAAAAGTGCATTCAAAAGCCCACTCACCTGGATAGCCACACATTAAGAAGCAAAACCAGTAAAAGTATCTCAAAATCCTATTTCACCTCCACATTTTACAACTTCTGACAAATGAAGAACTTAACCATTTGGGAGCTTACTATTCCAGCCTATCACATGGAAAGAACAACACAGGTATCAGACACCTATAGGCTTTAATTAGATCTTACAACTTATTGGCTGTGTGATCCTGGGTAAACAGATCTACTTAACATGTGTTACTATAAAGTAGAGGTTTTATCACCCAGTTATGAGGACTGAATAACAGTGTATGTGAAGTTCTTATTCTAGTGGCAGGCACATTATTTAATAAATAGGTGCCACTACCTATGTAATCTTGGGCAATTAATTCACTTGACTACTGCCAGGTTTCTCACTATGAATTACATGAGATACAGTATGTAAAGATCCTAAGATGCTAAGTGGGTAAATGGAACTGTCTCCTCGTCTTAACAATGAAAGATGAATTTACACCCCGAAGTCTTTATAAAAGCGTTTCCCAAAAGTTTAGATGTCAGAAACTTCGTACTGGTAATCCCCTGGTCTAGAAAAAGACAACGGCGCTGGGCCCTTGCACAATACCTGCTTAGCCCACAGCAGATCTGCTGTAAATATCTGTTAAATAAATGATTGAGAAGAGTAACACGAATGAATGAATGAGTGAATGTAAGAATGAGCGAGCTCAGTGTCTAGACTAGGAGTCAGGCATCGATCCGTAATAACTGCTATCTCTTTTCCAAGAGCTAGGGCTGCTAACTCCAGCTCCACGCCTGGAGTTGAACCCCCTCCCCCTACTTCCCATAGTCCTCTCAGCTAAGAACCAACCCAGAGCAAGGAGAACTGGACTGCGCGCCCCAGTCGGCAGAATGACATAAAGAAAAGGGGTGGGGAAGAGGAAGAAGGGGCAGAGCCAAAGGAATCCGCTCCCTCCACAAGCCAGTCCCCGCCTCCCGACAGGATCTTGGAGGTGGCCGGCGACCGCCGGAATCAAGCACCACGTCACGGCATCCCGATGCGTCCCCGCCAGAGGACCTTACTGCGGGGCCGCAGCGCACTGGAAACCTGGGCAGAGGTTGCCAGAGCCTGCTCCGGGAAAACGGAATCCTGTCGAATCCTTCCCCCACTCAAGTGTCAAGGAGGCTAGCCCGCCCCGCCCCCTCCCCAAACACGCACTCTCTCGCACCACCACCACAAGAGTAGTCCGCCCACCCTCCTCACCCGTGCCGCTCAGCACCCACCCCGATGTCAAGCCCGCGACCCAAGCTCTGTAAGGACGAGTGGCCAGAGTCAAGGGCTCTGGTAGGCATCAGCGCCTCGCTCCCTCCTTAGCGGAGAGGACAACGGAGAGAAAGAGTAGACGTTCGGACAGCCAGGTAGACGACAAAGACTCACCGGCAGGCCCTCAGGAGCTGGACCCCCGCAATTCCAGCACCAGGCCTGCCAGATCCCCCAAGCCCACCTCGGGGAGCCCCACGATCCCGTTAGGAGACAACGGAGGATGGGGCTGGGCGCCCCCAAGCCAGGCTCCAAATGCTTGGCCCGGCGGCCCTTCAGACTGGCTATCCTGCCAGCTCTTTCCAGCACTCTGTCTGAGAGTCACCCACCTGCCCGGCCTTTCTGAGCTCATCTAAAAGGCTCCTCCGCCAAGACTAGGGGACACCAGGAATTGGGTTTGTTTGCGGTGCCTCTGAACGGGCAAGATGGCGACAGGTATCAGGGCGCAGGCGCAGCCGCGCGTTGCAAGTCGGGAGGTGTAGTTCGCCTTTCCCGCCTTT
>SJYV01051075.1:1305939-1390020 GCA_006410875.1 Neotragus pygmaeus
AGGGGCAGAGCCAAAGGAATCCGCTCCCTCCACAAGCCAGTCCCCGCCTCCCGACAGGATCTTGGAGGTGGCCGGCGACCGCCGGAATCAAGCACCACGTCACGGCATCCCGATGCGTCCCCGCCAGAGGACCTTACTGCGGGGCCGCAGCGCACTGGAAACCTGGGCAGAGGTTGCCAGAGCCTGCTCCGGGAAAACGGAATCCTGTCGAATCCTTCCCCCACTCAAGTGTCAAGGAGGCTAGCCCGCCCCGCCCCCTCCCCAAACACGCACTCTCTCGCACCACCACCACAAGAGTAGTCCGCCCACCCTCCTCACCCGTGCCGCTCAGCACCCACCCCGATGTCAAGCCCGCGACCCAAGCTCTGTAAGGACGAGTGGCCAGAGTCAAGGGCTCTGGTAGGCATCAGCGCCTCGCTCCCTCCTTAGCGGAGAGGACAACGGAGAGAAAGAGTAGACGTTCGGACAGCCAGGTAGACGACAAAGACTCACCGGCAGGCCCTCAGGAGCTGGACCCCCGCAATTCCAGCACCAGGCCTGCCAGATCCCCCAAGCCCACCTCGGGGAGCCCCACGATCCCGTTAGGAGACAACGGAGGATGGGGCTGGGCGCCCCCAAGCCAGGCTCCAAATGCTTGGCCCGGCGGCCCTTCAGACTGGCTATCCTGCCAGCTCTTTCCAGCACTCTGTCTGAGAGTCACCCACCTGCCCGGCCTTTCTGAGCTCATCTAAAAGGCTCCTCCGCCAAGACTAGGGGACACCAGGAATTGGGTTTGTTTGCGGTGCCTCTGAACGGGCAAGATGGCGACAGGTATCAGGGCGCAGGCGCAGCCGCGCGTTGCAAGTCGGGAGGTGTAGTTCGCCTTTCCCGCCTTTCGAAGAAAGGACACCAGAACATCTCCATTCTTCTGTCCCTCTTTTCCTCCACGTTTTGAAAGCAAAGGAGAGACATCGCGAGGGTTGCTGGGAATTGTGGTCTGAACTCAAACTCCCTCCTCTTTCGCTTTCGGCGGGCACGCGCAAGGAAGACTGGGATTGTAGTTTCTTCCATACCCTCCTCTCCCGGCTTCGCGCGCCTCTCCTCGGGTCTCTCAGCCAATGGGCTGGTTCTCCGCTACGTGTTCTGCTACGTGTGGCGTCACACGTAGCGGCCAAGATGGCGTCGGTAGCCGGAGCCTAGGGTTACCTGCGACCTTTATTTTAGGCGGGGTTAGGAACGGCTGGGAAGTTTGTTAGTCCCTGAAGCACCGTTGAGGATTAGGCTCGGATTCCTCAAGAGTATTGGGAGCAATTATCACGGCCTCCAGCCCCGCCAGACGCAGCTCGAGGAGAGAGCATCCACGCTGCCAGACCTGACAGTGGAAACCGCAGTGGGGCGTACCCGAACTTGGGGCTGCGGAGTTGCAAGTAGAGAAGGGGGACCCGAGCGTTCTCGACTTCGGGTTTCTCCACCTGTGAAATGGGAATGATAGTGCCATTTCTGTCAAAGGCAAGAAGGAGAAGGGATTTATTTGAGGCCCAGCGACTTGGTAGGTTCACCCTTTAGCCTTTTTTCTTAATCACTGAACAATTGCGTGAAGAGGGTATTGTTCCTATTTAATGGATGAGAAAAAGGGCCCAGTATATAGTTAATTGCGGCCGTAAGATCGAAGCCAGTACCTGCTATTGTTGAAGATCTAGTCAAATTTTGTGATTTCCCTCCCTTTCAAATTTTTTTCTTTGGGAAACGACTGCTCTGGTAAAAATGTTCAAATGGAAAGTTTTTAATCTGCTTTATGATATTAACAAAGTTTTCTTATAACTATTAGGTTAATTTTACCCTATTGGGATGTAATACACAATGTACAGAAAAGTTCTTGGATCTCCATTGTAGGTTAGGTAGAAAAAAATAAATAACAACACGTGTGTACTATTTGCCCATTAGCTAAGAATCCTCTCTGAGGCCCAGGAAAATTTTATAGTGTTGAAACCAAAGTCTGTCCCTTGAGAAGGTCAGGAAGTGGGACAATTAAGTCTCCCACCACGCCATCCTTAATCTGCCAGTGCATTCTCTTCCATCTGTTTCCTACTAAATTAAAGTATCACCTGTTTTCTGACCAATTTTTTAACTCTTGGAAAGATGATAAATGAAACTTTAATAGATTTTGAATATTCTTTGATTTGAGTCTCATAGCATCTTAGTGAGCCAAGTCTAATTAAGATTACTCCCTACTATGAAAAAGAAAAACACAGATCAAGATCTCACCCTATTCCAGAAAGCTAGGAATTGAAGGGAGCTAGATTTTCCCCCAGGTCTTCTGACTTCCAAGTGTCTTCCTCTACAACATATGTCAAGGTGACAGGTAATGGAGTAGAAATGGAAAGACAAGCTGCTTATAAAACCAACTCTGACCATAACTAGTGTATGAATCAAGAATTAACTCCGGGAGTTGGTGATGGACAGGGAGGCCTGGTGTGCTGTGATCCATGGGGTCGCAAAGAGTTGGACACAACTGAGTGACTAACTGATACTGTCCTTGTGCTTGATAGATGGCAATACTGTTCTAAGCTTTTAAAATATTAATTCGATTCTTAAAACTCTTATGAANATTTCTGGAACTCTCTTGCTTTTTCGATGATCCAGCAGATGTTGGCAATTTGATCTCTGGTTCCTCTGCCTTTTTGAAAACCAGCTTGAACATCAGGGAGTTCATGGTTCACGTATTGCTGAAGCCTGGCTTGGAGAATTTTGAGCATTACTTTACTAGCATGTGAGATGAGTGCAATTGTGCGGTAGTTTGAGCATTGTTTTACATTGCCTTTCTTTGGGATTGGAATGAAAACTGACCTTTTCCAGTCCTGTGGCCACTGCTGAGATTTCCAAATTTGCTGGCATATTGAGTGCAGCACTTTCACCGCATCATCTTTCAGGATTTGAAACAGCTCAACTGGAATAACATCACCTCCACTAGTGAACCACCTAAGTATCTTATTCAAATACAGATTTTTATTGGGTAGATCTCAGTAGGGACTAAGATCCTGTTTTCTAACAAGCTCTCAAGTGATGATGTTCTGCCATTAACTACTACCTCTAATCTACCACACATCCTCCCTTTGCTCAAACCTATTTGTCTTTTGCAGCAAGAAGCTGCCTTCCCCACAATACCTCTCGCTGCTCCATATCCCCAAATATTCCTAACATTAAATTCTCTTCTTTAATGATCAGACTCAAACTTTACTCTCAAGTCAATTATCCTGTCCCTACCTTTCCCTTTCGGATAAGTGAGGCATTTTTTTGTCTCTGCTCCTACACCACTTATTGTAGTAAGTTCTTGTTACAGAACGCAAAACATTGACTTACGGTCATTTGTATGAAAATCTTTCTGACAGACAATGAGCTCTTTAAGGAAAGGCACAAGAGTTTGTACTCTTCTGCCTAGCATATAATAATAGCTAATACTTATCTAGGGCTTTCTCTTACAGATGCAGTTACATACCTAGTAAACGTATTTAATCTCCACAGTAGCATTATGAGATATATTATTACCCCTATTTTATAGATGAAGAGACTAAGGCACAGAGATACCAAATAGTTTGCCCAAGGTAACAAGCTAGTAAGTAGAAAAGCCATGATTTCAAGTGAAGTCACTTTAACTCCAGGAAATGTAAATAAAATGAGAACCATTCTCCTCTACCTCTGGTCTGCGGAAATGTATTGTAGTACAATACCTATTTCAAACTTTATTCCCCTATTGACAAAGCAGATTAAGTATGTTTCTTGGAACAAACTTCAAGATGCATGCCATCTACCATTCTAATTTTGCAGTACTCTATTGGAGATGGTAGATTTCACTCTTAAGAAAATATCTGTTAAGCTCCTATGATATTGTACAGGTAGGAAAATTGAAATGGATAAGACCTTAAAGATTCATTTTCTAAATTTAAAAAATTGGTGGTCTAAAGAAGTGAAGTGAGTTAACCAGAGTCATATAGGAATTTGATGGCAGGAGTGAGACTGGAAGCCAGCCCTTTCCACTTTATCACACTGCCTTTAGATTCTTACCATCAAAAAGTTGTATTACCACACTGGTATAGCCAGGGTGTGTTCTACAAGACCAAGATTAAAAAAAAAAAAATCAAATAGGTCAAAAACAAGTGGATTTGGGGGACAGAAAAGAAAGAAGGGAAGTAAACTGGAGATAACTGACAATTATTATACATATTCAGGCTCAGTGAAGGATCAGAAGTGCTTTGAGCAGTCTGGAACAGGTTCAAAAATGATTAAAAGATCTGGCCTTTGCATTGTCAACTGCCTCCATTGCCTTCTCCCGCTAACCATTCAGTTCTATAGTCTACTTCCTAAGTAGCTGACCTCCTTGTTTTAGTAGGCTGATGGTGATGCCTCATCACCTGTGTGGAATGGACCGTTTTACTAACCCTCTTTCTCCAGAGGAACTTCTGTATTCCTTGCCACCACATCCGCCATACAGCCACTACAGTCAGGGTGAGTTTTGTGAATTTCAAACACATCAGTCACCTACATAAAACTTGGGAAGCTCCCACATGCCAACGGGCTTCCCTGCTGGCTCAGATGATAAAAGGATCTGCCTGTAATACAGGAGACCCTGATTTGATTCCTGGGTCGGGAAGGTAACACTGGAGAAGGGAATGGCAACATACTCCAGAGTTCTTGCCTTGAGAATCCTATGGATGGAGGAGCCTGGTGAGCTACAGTTCATGTGGTTGCAAAGAGTTGGGCACAACTGAGCAACTAAGCAGAGAAGGCAATGGCACCCCACTCCAGTACTCTGGCCTGGAAAATCTCATGGGCAGAGGAGCCTGGGAGGTTGCAGTCCATGGGGTCGCCAAGAGTTGGACACGACTAAGTGACTTCACTTTCACTTTTCACTTTCATGCACTGGAGAAGGGAATGGCAACATACTCCAGAGTTCTTGCCTGGAGAATCCCAGGGACGGGGTAGCTTGGGCTGCCGTCTATGGGATCGCACAGAGTCGGACACAACTGAAGCGACTTAGCAGCAGCAGAGCAACTAAGCACGCACAGATGCTAGTGGTAAAATTGTAGGGCTTCCCTGGTGGCTCAGTGGTAAAGTATCTACCTGCCAATGCATGAGACATGGGTTCACTTCCCTGATCCAGGAAGATCCCACAAGCTGAGGAGCAACTACTGAACTTGTGCTGCCTGGGAATCACGCATGGCCTAGAGTCTGTGCTCCACAACAAGAGGAAATACTGCAATGAGAAGCCCATGCAGCTTCAGCAAAAAAAGACCCAGCACAGCCAAAAATAAAAAATATTTTTTTAAAAGAATAAAGTTTTAGCTTTTTTATGAGCAAACCCATGCTGAACTAAAGAAACATCCTTACTCATCTAACCTGTTCCTAGAACACTGCTGTCACCTTTTAATCTTGTCCCAAATCTAATGTTTTCCTTAAGTTCACTGCTTCCCTTGAAACTCTTTCAAATGGAGTTCTCCTTCTCCCCGCATCTTCAGTATCCTGAACAAGAAATAAAGTCTGATTTTTCTTCTAATTTGTCACTACCATCTGTATTAAAGCCAGCTGCTGCTGCTGCTGCTAAGTCACTTCAGTTGTGTCCGACTCTGTGCGACCCCATAGACAGCAGCCCATCAGGCTCCCCCGTCCCTGGGATTCTCCAGGCAAGAACACTGGAGTGGGTTGCCATGTCCTTCTCCAATGCATGAAGGTGAAAAGTAAAAGAAGTTGCTCAGTCGTGTACGACTGTTCACGACCCCATGGACTGCAGCCTACCAGGCTCCTCCATCCATGGGATTTTCCGGG
The DNA here is from genome assembly GCA_006410875.1 of Neotragus pygmaeus. Classification (NCBI taxonomy): domain Eukaryota; kingdom Metazoa; phylum Chordata; class Mammalia; order Artiodactyla; family Bovidae; genus Neotragus; species Neotragus pygmaeus. The sequence continues at coordinate 1,311,739 of SJYV01051075.1, forward strand.
CAAGAGTACTGGAGTGGAGTGCCATCACCTTCTCCGTTAAACCCAACTACTCTTGTATTAAGGCTTTTACCATCAAGCCATTCAAACTCCATTCCACCTTCATTTTGTAACTCTAGGGATGAAAGACTCTAAAGGAGATTTTTAATAATCTGATACCTGCTTAGGTTACCCCATTGCTTGGCCCATGTACTCCCCATAAAGGTATACAACCTTTCCCCAGCATTGCCATCCTGCACTTTGTTCTCCAGAACTCTTCCACCTTTGAAATCACCAAGCAAGGTATTCCACATTTATTGCAGATTTCTTACCTCTTTACCCTCACCAAGTCTGCTCTTCAACTTCAGTGAAATCTGTAGTTCACAGACTCCTAGTTCCAAGTCTGTTCCCTCCTGATTTTGTTTTCTACCCTGGACTCCCAGATGATTTATTTCAAGCTCAGTCTCATCAGCACTTTCAAGTCCATTCAACCGTCTCTATCCTTCCACATAGACCCTAACGCAGCCCTCAACCTTGGATCAGTTTTATCCCTGCAGCCCTCCCCATGTTGACTGATCTGTTAGTTAAATATTAGTGTATAATACATTGTCCCAAACTTTAGTGATTTAATAAAAAAATTTTTTAAATTTCAACACAGTTTTTGCAGTTTCTGTGGGTGGCTTAGGAGAGTGGTTCTGGCTTTGGATCTCTAAGAGGTTGCAATCATCTGAAGGCTGACTAGGGCTGGAGGATCAGCTTCCAAGATAGGGAACTCAACATGGTTGGCAAACTAATGATGGAAGAATTCTGTTTCTCACTACAGGGACGCCTTATAAGGCTGCTTGAGCATCCTTATGACATTGGAGCGGCATTCCCCCAGAGCAAGTGATCTAAGCAACATGGAAGCTGCGGATTATGATGTGCCTGCATATGTGTATACAGAAAGATGGTTTATATTTGTGTATATGACACCTACATACCACGAAAGGGACTTGGTACAAAACAGTAAATCTAGAACAGCTTGATGAAACTAAGTTGAAATAATGTTAGGTAGCATTTCCGTTCATTTGCTAAGTCGTGTGCAACTCTGTGACTCCATGGATTGTGGCACTCCCGGCTTCCCTGTCCTTTACTATCCTGGAGTTTGCTCAAATTCATGTTCTTTGAGTCAGTAATGCCATCTAACCAGCTCGTCTTCTGCTGCCCTCTTCTTTTGTCTTCAGTCTTTCCCAGCATCAGGATCTTTTCCAGTGAGTCAGCTCTTGGCATCAAGTGGCCAAAGTATTGGAGCTTCAGCATCAATCCTTCCAATAAATACACAGCGTTAATTTTCTTTAGGTGGTTTGGGTCCCATTATAAAAAGAGCACCTGGGAGTATATTACCTCATTTAAACCTCAAAATTCCCTTACCATAGTAATTATTGTTCCATTTTACAATGGCCTAAAGAGAAAAAATTGTCCAAAGTCGAATATCACCAGAAGACTCTTCTCAAGAACACACAGACACTACAGACTCTTAGTTATCTGTGGTTGCATAACAAACCTTTGCTTTGGCTTGAACAATTTATTTTGCTCATGAATCTCCAAGTTTGGGTAGGGTTTAGTGGGGACAACTCATCTCTACTCTGGGCATGAGCTGGGGCAACTTGATGTCTGGAGCTGGAAATATATGAGTGCTTGTTCATTCATATGATTAACAATTGATGTTGGTTGTTGCCTGGAATCTTTGCTGGAATTATTCTTGGGAACATCTATATGTGGCATCTCCATGTGGCCTGGGCATCCTTACAACATGTGGCCAGATTTGAAGGACAAGTGACTGAAGAGAAGGAAACTATTGTTTTTATGATCAAGCTATGAAAATCTGAGCCTTTTTTCTGCCATACTCTTGACTGGAGCAGTCAAGCCCACCTGAATTCAAGGGAAAAGTGGGAAATAGATTCCATTGCTTGATGGAAGAGTGGTAGAGTCTTGAAAGAACATGTAGGGCCAGAAATGATGCTGTGCCTATTTTTGGAAAATGTCCACAACAATTCATATCCCTCTCACATGCAAAACACCCTCATTCCTTCTCATTATGACAGCAGGCCTGGGTTGCTCAGAGACTAGGAGGTTGCAATCATACAGTGAAATTCCATTTATATAAAGATCAAAAGCCATCAGATATAATCTATAGTTTTAGAAGTGTGAAAAGTAAATACCTTGAAGAGAGCAAATACTTGAATGGAGCATGTAGGAACGTGCCAATGTGCTATAAATGTTCTATATTTTGATCTAAGTGGGGATTATATGAATAGTTATGCACATGTAAAAGTTTACCATTTGAACCAATTGATTCAGATTTGGGTTTTGGTGAGATTGCTTTTCTGAAAACCCATCTTCAATTTCTAGTAGGTATCTAGCCTTACACTACTAATTTGGATAAAAGCAGTTATTGTGTTTGTTGGGAAAGTGATGTTCTTAAAAAAAAAAAGTTAAAAGAGTAACATCATGGCCCTTTAGGTCCTTACCTTTCACATTCTTGCACATCTTTCTTTGTAGCATCCTAGTGAATAAATGCAAAGGAAGCCCAGATCTGGCTAAATTTAGCAGGCCAGTGTTTACTTCTTTTGGGTATCAATTTATTCTCTGAATGAATGTCAGGCCCTGAAGTTATGAAGATGAATAAGTTATTACCATTCTCCTGGACCTCACTGTTGAGTAGGGAAGGTAGACATATGCAGATAGCTCTATTTACCATAGGAGAATGTGATAACACAGAATGTCCACGATGACGTGGCACTTAATGAGTGCTATGGGATCAAGGAGAAAAGGATTATTTCCATCACAGAAGGCTCCTTAGCAGAGGTAGCATTTGAGCTGGGCTTCACAAAATAGGATTTTTACCAGACAGAGAAGGAGGGTGTCAAGGGTGTCACAGCAGAGAAAATAGGAGAAGCAAAGGCATGGAAGCGTAGCACACATAGAAGTGAAATGAGGGATATTGGATTCCCAGTTAGTGGTCCTCAACTGGGAGTACCTGTCAGAGCAACTTGGGAAGCTCTATCAAATTTCAGAAGGCTGTGATGTACATTCTTGGCTAAAAACCTTAGATGGCCTCTGAGATTTTGTCTGTACCCTAAATAATCACCACACCACCTCACAAAAGAGCACCAGACCTAAAAACACAAATTGCTGCCATTTAATCCATGTTGGAGCCCAAGTAACAAGAGTACTGTCTGTGCTCTGGATGGTGATTTGACACTGATTAATGACCTGATCATTAGAAAGCCAAAGGGAATTGCAAATGAAAATAGAAATAAAGACATAATCTCACACATTAAGTTTTCCCTAGTTCACTTTTTAAATAAAAAAAATTAGGTTCACCCAAGTGCTAAGGTGCCTCAGGTGAGGAGCTGATGATAATTAGTAATTATCTGAGATGAGATCCAAGATATTTCATAAAGATAGAAATAATAACCCTGTCGGAAATGGAAATCAGCTACATGGGGTGAGGGGGAGGGGACTATAAATCCAAACATAATATTCAACTTGTCTTCACCTCAGAGAGTTTCCAGCTGTTTATGACGTTCTGCGGTGATTTGCCAGAGATGAAATGCATTTTTTTTAAACTCTGCTCCAGCCAGCAGAACGAAAGCCTCGGAGCCATATTCTCTTTCAAGAAGTGTTGAGCACTTATGAAGTCTGCAGAGAAATAGTAGAAAGTGTCTGCTTTCTTGTCAGTTTCAGTGAAAGGTTTTTTTCCCTTGTAACCCTAGGATTGATCATTATTTTCTAAGTGAGCTAGTGGAAGACCAGATCAGGTCTCTTATGGGTGGAGAGGGCACTTGCTGAGATGCTGCAGGCTTTAAACTTATCACGTCAAGGCCAGCAGTTCAAATCCAATCCTTGCTAAAGGCAGAGGTAATAAAGGAACATGTGCTTATGGAGAGCCTAGGGAATATATGTGGTGAGAAATGATTGTGGGAAGGAAATACTCACATGCACATGTGCGCGCGTGTGCGTGCGCACACACACAGACACATCCTACCTGAAATATACAAGGCAATCTGCTGATAGTTATCTCACCAGAGTCTCATTAGATCGGAGACTCCTTGAGAGCAAGGACTGAGGATTTTGACTTCTAAATTCCCAGCACTATTGAGTGAATTACCGAACGGCCTGTTGAACCCAAAAGGACAGTGGTATGTGCATGTGGTAATGTCTTTCCACAGTCACCCCAGACTGTCTAGGGTTTGCCAAGCAGGCCTCACACCTTCATGCTCTGCCCTGGGGCTGTTCTCTTTCCACTCTTTCTCTGCCTGGAATGCTTTATCCCCATGCCTTCAATGCAGCCCCTTGCCTTTTGAAGCCTATCAAAATCCTTCTTATTCTTTACTGTCCATGTCAAACATCTTTTGAAAATCATTCTCCAAGCAGATGGGAGCAGGGCATGTTCTTAGAAATCAAGAAGATTTGGGTTTGAATTCAGTGCTGCCTCCTTTAAGTTCTTAAATGAGTTACCTCAGTTCTTTGTGCCTCTGTTTCCTCCACATGGGTTTTGGGGAAGATTTAATGTTATAACATATATATGGCACCTAGGTCTGCGACCAGCACAGGATAGATGATCAGTAACTGTTAGCTCTGTGAAACCCAGTTCAGTGCTTTAAAAATGTTAGGTCCCTCTGTCAGTACATTCTTTAGTGTTTCCATTAGCTTTCTTCCCTCACCCCACCCCCTCACCAGAGTCCCTCATCAAGTGTAATTGCTCCCTCCTCTGTTGGTAGTACTTTGTTTATGCCTATTTTCTAGCACTTAGTATAAACTAATTTATGCTATATCTCATCGTGTTTCCCTCCCTCTTTGGCTGAAAATGCCTCAAGGGTAGTTATCTCCAGCAGCTACATTAAGAACCAGCTTAGTACAGACATTCCATAAATGGTTATCTAATTGAAACAACATTTAACCCAGCTTTCCAGGAGGCAAAGTGAGCATGTAATGTGTCTTCTCTCAACCAGTGCTGAATGGTCTAAGTAGCAAGAAGGAAATTCCCCTGCAATTAAGTGGTTCAGAGTTGATTGCTGTCCATGCAACCCAAGTGAGCAGAGCCCCTCCACTTCCAGATGTCTTTGTTTCTCTCACTTCCAACTCAGCCCCTGCCAGAGGAGTATTCCCATGAGGGTAACTCGATATAGGGGTTTGGGTTTTTGTTTTTGTTTTTTTTCTGATCTGATTAGAGTGTGAAATACTTTCTTCGGAGAAAGTGCACAAGGGTGAGGTTTTCCTCTGTTTTTGCAAGGGATAGAAAGTGAAGAAGAAAGAGGAAAATTGAAGCCAGAGGAACTTATATTGTAACCCAGGAAATGAACATATATAGCCAATGCAACAGATGCTGTCCTGAGTCAGAACCTGAGCTATAAAGGACTCCATACCTTTGCATTGATCCTAGGAACATAACTAAACAGAAGCAAAAGCAAAAAAAAAAAATTAAAATCTCTTCCCCAGAAGCTATTCTTTGAAATGATATCTGTATTAATGAACTGGAAGCAACCTACAAATTCAACCCAATTCAACAAATATTTACTGAATTGCTAAGTGCAGAGGCATTGGAGTTACAGAGATAATGGTGAAAATAGACTTTCAATCTCAGTCAGTTCTTCTATCTACTCGGTTATTTTCATCTTTGGGAAAGACACAGTATTTCAGTAAGAGTTCAACTAAGAAAGCAGAGGACTACTCTGAATTATGGGATAAGGGGATTATTGTAGGAACTGGAACTTGTACAATGTGGGAGGAGTTGGGCCAGTGGAGCTCTGAAAGTGGACCAGTGAAGTCACCAACTGGTCCAATCCTAGAAGTCACCAATCCTAGAAGAAGCCAAGGACACCCAGCTACAGAATGGGACTGTGATAGGGGAGCTGATGGAGACGTCTCAGGGGGAAGTCTGTGGTGCACAGCCAACTCTCTGGTGGTGGACTTGGAGTTATGATTGGCCAGGAGAGTCAGCAGTGGGAAGACTCAGGGTGTGGAGTGGAGGAGAGTGAAGACAAGCTAAAACCTGCTGGCACCTCCGTGTCTGCCTTCAGACCCACAGCTTCAGAGAGCTGCACCTGCTGATTCACTTCTGCTTCCCAAATCTCAGGCAACTATCCTTTCTTTAACCAAGTTTAACCTAGACTCATACGGTTGCAGCTTAACCAAGCAGACACACATAAATTTCCTCCATCATCATAAAGTCATTTCTGTCTTATCCCAATTTTCTGCAATGGAAAAAGAATAGCTTTTTAAGTCTAATGGGTCTGAGTTCTAATCCTCCCTAGTTGTATATCCTCAGGCAAATTACATTTCTAGATCTTAATGGATCAAGAGCACTTGCTCTCTGCTACCAGAGCGTTCTGTGCTTCTCTCTGTTGTAGCATTTATTCCATTTTCTTGTCATTAACTATTTATGCATCTATTTCCTCCACCAGATCACAAGCTCAAGCACAGGGATGACATCTGATTCCACTATATAGTTACAGTATCTAACAGCCTGGCACAGAATAGATGCTCAACAGATGCTTGCTGAAAATTAATCATTGAAATGAAGAAGAGAAACTCATCAGACTTAATGGAGGCCACCACAAAGATGTTAAGGCAATGAGACCCTTCTCTGCCCCTATTACATTCTCAGCACCCTGTAAAAACAGTTCCCAACCTATTTTAATCACCCTAACTCCTGGCTTCTGGGCTTGTCTTCTCTTTATCACCTATAATCACCTCCTGGACCTATTACTTGAAATGTTCAGGTCTTTGGCTCTCTGTCTTGTCTGAATATTTATCTTCTCTGTATAGGAGAAGGCAGTGGCACCCCAGTCCAGTACTTTCTTGCTTGGAAAATCCCATGGACGGAGGAGCCTGGTGGGCTGCAGTCCCTAGGGTCGCTAAGAGTCGGACATGACTGAGTGACTTCACTTTCACTTTTCACTTTCATGCATTGGAGAAGGAAATGGCAACCCACTCCAGTGTTCTTGCCTGGAGAATCCCAGGGACAGGGGAGCCTGGTGGGCTGCCATCTATGGGGTCGCACAGAGTCAGACATGACTGAAGCAACTTAGCAGCAGCAGCAGCAGCTGTATAGTAGAAAGTATTTCTATTGGGTTGACCAAATGGGAAAACCCAAGTGAACTTTTTGGCCAACCCAGTACTTTCTTGGCATATTTCTCACAGTCTTACCCTATGTTCTCATATCAGAGACTATAAAAGTTCCTACCCTCAGGGAGATCTCAGGTTGGTGAACAAAAGACAAGGAAACCAGCAATTCCAGGACAGTGTGGTAAGAGGTCTAATTGATGTATGTACAGGGTCCTGTGGGGGCAGAGAAAGAATGAAGAGCACCTGATCTTACAAAGAGAAAGGTAGCTGTTAGAAGAATGGGGCGTTTGATCTGGGTCTTGGGAAACTGTAAGAGATTCTCAGGCAGAGAAAGGGAGGACAAGCATTGCAGACAGGGACCAACATTACAGAGCGATCAAAGTCTGGGCAGGAGTGACAGCTGGCTTGGTGTGGTGGGAAGAGCATAGAAACATAGTTGGGAAGTGGAGGGAAATGAGCCAATGTTTTAAAACTGGGAGATTTTACGTAAAATTCTATATCTCCAGCTTCTGTTTGAAAAATCAGAAGATCTAGCCATTACCACACTCTTTCTCACACGAGCCGAGTGTTGTTTGTCCTTCTTAAATGCCAAAGGTGTTTTATAACTTGCTAGCTCCACCACACCGTTTATCATCACACTTGTGCTCATGTTTTTCTTTAAGAGAACAAATATTTCTTAGTACCCATGTCTCTGTGAAAAGTGGGGAAATGGAGGGCCATGGCAATGGAAAGAAGAAAAAGGAATACCGTGTTTCTTTGTGGACGTGAAGAAACGTGTATCTGTTGGAGAAATGCAACTTTCTCTTAAACCCAGGCCCCTCACTCATTTATGTTGCCTTGCAGGGGGTTGCTATATAAAAAGCGATGACTTCATGGGGCCGCCTTAATTTTCATAAAATCTTGCAATGTTTGCAGGCCATCAAGAAGGAATGTGCCGGGAGTGCTGGTCTTAAAGGTGTAGGAGACATGTGCATGTCTGGCCAAAGCTTGTCGAAGAGAAGCCAACACTGACTCTCACAGCCTCAAGTAGGTGATGAATCAAGTAGAAAGAAATTGAGAGGGCTCAGAAAAGAGCTTGTCCATGGCCCCAAAGGCAGCTAATAACAGGAGTTCTCTGCAGCTGGTGACAGCGTGGAGGAAATGCAATGCAACCCCTGCTTCCAGAACCAGAGCCAGAAGACCAGGCTGCTCCCAGTAATCATGCAGAACTGGCCCAGCTTCTCAGGAAGAGGGTTACTGGATCCTTCAGAAACCCCCTGGTCCTCACATCCTGGGACTGATGACCCTGCACTTCCAAGTACTGTCTAAGGCCCCCAGCCTTCCCAGAGCCTGGAACTCCTGCTCTGAGCTCCTTGCAGCTGGCTGAGAGGCTGCCTCCAGCTCCTGTGGGGCCTCCTGTCTTCAGTGATAATTCTCTGCAGCTTGGCTCTTGCACTCTTACCTCCCTTCTCCGTGTAACTGATCCTGGTCCTCTGGCTCTGTCAGCACCTCCGCTGTGTGCAGCGTGACATGTGTGAGCCTTGAGCTGGGTGGGAACATTCAGAGTGAGGTGTGAGTTTCTTTTCAGGTCACTGAAGCTGTTTTCTGTGGTATGCAAGACACTTGGGCTCTGCTAATCAAAGTAGGGCCTTCATTAGGTGGTAAGGGATCCCTTAAATCTTCAGACTGGTCTCCCCATCCCCATCTTTTCTTATATCAATTCTGCTTATACCTGCTGAAATAACATATACTAAATCACAATGCTGAGCATGTTGTGTTTCTGATCAAAAGCCTTCATTGGCTACTCATTTCCTATCAAATTCAAATCATTTTCCCCGGCATGTTGAAACTATCTCAGAATGATCCCAAAATGCTTTTATAGGTTTCTTGGTACCTCTCAGGTAATCACAGACTCTTCAGAAAAGGAATGGAACCTTAACTGTTATTTTGTCTAATCCTGCATTTGATGATAAGAATTCCCTTCCTGGCACCCCCGATTCGCTACCAGGGGATGATGCAAAGTAATTTCTTACTGGGGCAGTCGGAAAGTGGTTAGGTCCATCCAGGTAGAACTAAATACCTGGGACAAGAGAGGAATTCTATATACAAAAGCATTAGTGTTAATCCAGTAGTCTCTCGTTGGAGGCCAGGCAATCACTTAGAACAGAAGTCCTCAGGCCATAGTGGCAGGGAAGTCTCAGTCTGCTGGTAACGGGGACTCATACTCATAGGTCTGGGTCCCTTTCAGTTGCAACTATGCTGCCTGCACCCTGTGACTGCCCTTCCCCTTCTTGATGGGGGAACATCATACTGTAAGTAGCAGCCATCATGGATTCAAGTTTCTGAGAACTTCATCCCAGAAATTGGGAAGCAATGAAATCTGTAGGAATAATCATACCAACCAGACAAGATTGGGCTTTAATTGTCTCACATAAGTATGATGTGGCTAAGAACTTTGGTTCTGGGACTTTCCTGGTGGTTCAGTAGTTGAGAATCTGCCTGCCAATGCCGGGGACACAGGTATGATCCCTGGTCTGGGAAGATCCCAATGCCTTGGGGCAACTAAGCTCATGCACTACAACTAACTGAGCCCACACAGCCTAGAGCCTGTACTCTGCAACTAGAGAAACCACCATAATGAGAAGCCCGCACACCACAGTGAAAAGTAGCTCCCACTTACCATAACCAGAGAAAGCCCACGAGCAGCAAAAGAGCCAGGACAACGACAACAACAACAACAAAAAAGAACTCTGGCTCCAGATTTAGACAGAGCTAGTTCAGACACCACTCTATTACTTCCTATCTCTCTGACTAAGGACAAGTTACCGAAGTTCTCTGAGCCTTCATTTCCTGATATGTAAACTAGAGACAATAACACCATACTCACTGATTTTTGGTGATCAATTATAAAGTACATGTGTACATGTCTGCAGTACATGTGTACCAGTTAGAATGTTTTCAGTTGCAAGTAACAAATTAAAAACTCAAAGTGGTTGAAACGATTACGACAATTTATTATTTCACAGAACAAGAAGTCTAGAAATAGGGAAGTTCCAAGATTGGTTTATTCATAAAGAAATCAGATTTGCTCCATCTTTATGCTTTTTCAACCTCAGCTTATAGTCTTTCCTAGGTTGGTCTTCCTCATGATCATAAAATGACTGCTACAGTTCCAGGCATCACATTCTGACACTACAATGTATAAAAGCAAAAGAGGGTCATTTCTTTTATGTATTTTTAAGAGCAAGAAAACCTTTCCCTGATGTTATTACAAAACACACTGTCTCTCCCATTGAAGTCTTTATGCTACTTCCTCACTGATGCTCCATCTCACATGAAGCTGAAGCTGGGTCATAAGGCTGCCTTTAATCTAATCACTGACAGAAGAGAATAGAATCACCATGATTGACTGGCTCGGCCAGTCAGGCTGGAGGTAGAGTCCTCTTTTCTTAGGGATGGATATCTGAACAAAACTAGGATTCCATGAGTAGAAAAGGGGTGAAATAGTTGTTATGTAGAAAACCAACAGTGTCTGTCATGAAACCTGACATGTGATAAGCATTAAATATATGTTGGCTATTGCTATTAACTCTTATTAGCTGTGTGAATTTATTCAAGTCACACATCTCCTAGAATGCCAATTTTCTAGTTTGTTGGATGGTTACAAAATTAAATGAGATGGCATATATAAAGCCTTTGGTGCTTAGTAAATGTAGCTGTTTATTACAATTTTGTACATAATTATTGCCAGAGGATTTGAGCAGCAGGCTGGGGTCTCCCACAAAGGTTCCTGTGGTTGATCTCAGCCTGAAAAAGTCAAAAGCATGGGCACTAGAAGCACTCCATAGGTAACATCCTATAGTTGTGATTGTTAATTTGCCAACCTTAATTCTTTAGGAACAGTTACCTATGCCTTTGTGTTAGGAGACCCTGGAAGAAATGATTCTGCTAAGCGGCCCACTGCCCTGATGCCCTTGCCCTCAAGAAGGCATTAGACCCTCCTCTACTCAAGGGTTTGGTGGTCTAAGACTAACAACCCATCTACCAACAAGAATAGATCTCAATTCTTGGCCTTTGAGTCCTCAGCTTAAGAGTGAAGCTTGATGGGCAGGAACAATCTTCTTGCAGCACCTAGAACTATAGCTTTGTCAGATCCAGACTCTCATCCCCGCTCTAGCACTTACTAGCAGTGTGACATTAGCCAAAGCTCTTTTTGAGTATCATTCTCCTCCTCTATGGGGGAAGGCGATGGCACCCCACTCCAGTACTCTTGCCTGGAAAATCCCATGGATGGAGGAGCCTGGTGGGCTACAGTTCCACCAGGCTTGCAAAGAGTCAGACATGACTCAGTGACTTCACTTTCACTTTTCACTTTCACGCATTGGAGAAGGAAATGGCAACCCATTCCAGTGTTCTTGCCTGGAGAATCCCAGGGACGGGGTAGGCTGGTGGGCTGCCGTCTATGGGGTCGCACAGAGTCGGACACGACTGAAGCGACTTAGCAGCAGCAGCATCTCCTCCTCTATAGAATAGAGATGATAATATAATATCCATTAGAATTATGGTAAAGATTAAATTAGATGGTGGCTATACATGCTGCTGCTGCTGCTGCTTAGTCACTTCAGTTATGTCTGACTCTTTGCAACTCTATGGACTGTAGCCCACCAATCTCGTCTGTCCATGGGATTCTCTAAGCAAGAATACTGGAATGGGTTGCCATCCTCCTCCAGGGAATCTTCCCAACCCAAGGATCGGACCCAAGTCTCCTGCACTGCAGGCAGATTGTTTACCACTGAGCCACCAGGGAAGCCCAGTGGCTGTACATAATGCTTATCAAATTGAATGAGGCTTAACAAATGGTGCCTGTGTTCTTATAAGTGATCCCCTGGAGAAGGGAATGGCAACCCACTCCAGTATGCTTGCCTGGGAAATCCCATGGGCAGAGGAGCCTGATGGGCTACAGTCCACAGGGTTGTAAGAGTCAGACATGACTTAGTGATTAAAAACAACAACAGTGTTCTTATAAGTACTCACTATTTGCTGATGGATTGCAGAAGGTGAATTTGTGCACATATGCACTTGAAGACAATGATAATTAGCGTAAGTCCAGGGCTTATACTTTTACAAACTAAATTTTTCCAGTAGGGGTAGAAATTAGCCTTAGCCTAAATTTTACACATGATGATACTGAAGATCAGAGAACCCAAATTGGCCTGGATCACACAGCAAGTTAATGGCAGACCAGGGATTTGAATCCCTGTACCTCTGATGCTAAAATCCCATGCTCTTCCACTGACCCATCTTTCCCTCCTACTCTTCTCATTTAACCTCCTCTCTGAAAGCAGAGACCCTCACTAACCACACCTCCCACATGTCTCCCCACAGAGGTCTCTCTGGCCTCTGAGTTCCCTGAGCACTTGCTTAAACCTCCCATTGATTCTGCAGTTAGCCAGGCCATACATTTGGGCTCACCATCCACCCTTCTCTCTCTCACTCTTCATGTCTAATAGGTTACTAAGGTCTGTTAATTCTGCCTTTTCAATAACACTGAAATTCTTGAATCCTTCTCTCTTCCTACTCCTACTCCAACATCTCTCTGAGTAATGCAGCCTGGAGTAAGGCAGCAACCTCTTAATCAGTTTCTTGGCCCCTGTGCCATTCTCTAGAATGACATTTCTGACAGAGAAAGCCACTCTTACACCTAAAACTCCTCCAGAGCAGGTGTCCCTGCTCACCAGTGCAGCCTCATCTTATATCACTTTCCCTTCAAATTCTGGTTACTGGTCACCGCCATCCCCGAAGAGACACACTATATCTCCCCTCCAAGACTTTGCACGTGCTACTTCCTCTGCCAGAATCAATGCCAACTCCACCCCCATGCTTGTCTGGAACACCTCTCCTCATCCTTCAGGATGAGGTTCAGGAAAGCACCCTCTCTTTCTCCACCTCCTATTCTCAACTCAATTGATTCTGAAGCGCCTTGCACTTGCTTCTAACATTGATCTCCTTGGATTGTACCTTTTTCTCTCTTTCTCTCTATTTTCTTTTAGAGAGTTTTTTTTTAATGTGGACTATTTTTTAAGTCTTTATTGAATTTGTTACAATATAGTTTCTTGTTTTATGCTTTGTTTTTTTTTTTCTTTTTTTTGGCTGTGAGGCATGTGGGATCCTAGCTCCCCAACCAGGGTTTAAACCAGCACACCCTGCATTGGAAGGTGAAGTCTTAGCCACTGGACCACCAGGGAATCCCTTTTTCTTCTCTGTCTTTACCACTAGATTGTTAGGGCTTCCTTGGTGCCACAAACAGTAAAGAATCTGCCTGCAGTGTGGGAGAACAGGGTTCAACCTCTGGGTCAGGAAGATCCTCTGGAGAAGGGAATGGCTACCCACTCCAGTATCCTTGCCTGGAGAATTCCATGGACAGAGGAGCCTGAAGGGCTATAGTTTACGGGGTCGTGAAGAGTCAAACAAAACCGAGCAACTTTCACTTTCACCACTAGATTGTAAGACCATAAGTTGAGGGCAGGGTCCCCCAACTCATTCATTGTTCTATCCTCAGATAAGTAGGGTGTTGAAGTTTTATCACTGCACTGAAGTCTTATCAATGAAGTTGCCACGGGTGTTGTGTGGAGTCCCACATAACACTACATTCACCTTCCCTCCCGCATCGTCCCCAGAATCCAAGCTGTAACAAAATAGCATTATGACTTACTTCCTTGGGAGCCTTCCAGCAAGTGGAGAATTTCAATAAACAAACAATAAAAGCGTAGAACAAATGGGAGAGAGAAATGTAGGCTCTCAAGAGGAGGATTGAAATCAGACCTAGCAAAAGGCTGTGAATGTTTTCTAAGGCTGATAGATTTATGATTGAGAATTTTGTGTTTCCACATGGACCTTGACTGCCTCTATTATGCTAACAGCAAGGCTAGACATAGAATGAAAGTGATTTGAAGGAGATGGAAGACCTAGATTCTTCTGACTTGGAAAGAACTTTGAGTTTGTACATTCCATCTTCAAACATAGGGGTCCTAAATGGCCTTAGGGGATACAGATGCCTTTATGCACACGTGTGCTGCTCTCTGCTCTCCCTCTCTTTTTTCTCTTACAATACACACACACACACACACACACACACACACACGTGCGCACACATGTAAGGAGTGATTTTTTAAAATTTGATCATATTCTCATACTTCCCCAAGAAATTAGACAAAAAAGAGTTCCATAAGCACAAGCTGGAAACAAGATTGCTGGGAGAAATATCAATTACCTCAGATATGCAGATGACACCACCCTTATGGCAGAAAGTGAAGAGGAACTAAAAAGCCTCTTGATGAAAGGGAAAGAGGAGAATGAAAAAGTTGGCTTAAAGCTCAACACTCAGAAAACTAAGATCATGGCATCCCGTCCCATCACTTGATGGGAAATAGATGGGGAAACTGTGGAAACAGTGTCAGACTTTATTTTCTTGGGCTCCAAAATCACTGCAGGTAGTGATTGAAGCCATGAAATTAAAAGACACTTACTCCTTGAAAGGAGAGTTTTGACCAACCTAGATAGCATATTCAAAAGCAGAGACATTACTTTGCCAAGAAAGGTCTGTCTAGTCAGTTCAGTTCAGTTCAGTTGCTCAGTCGTGTCCGACTCTTTGCGACCCCATGAANAAAAACCATAGCTTTGACTAGATAGACCTTTGTTGGCAAAGTAATGTCTCTGCTTTTTAATATGCTATAACGGTCAAATTAACTAAAAGTATGTGAAGGTCAGGGTCATGGTATGAAGGCTTAATCTGTTGGCTTCATTAACCAGTGAACCTCACTTCCTTCACACTGAATCCAGCAGTTGGAAGAATTATTTCAGCTACCAGCCCTCTCTAGTAGCTTCTCAAGCTGCACTGATAATGATTTGTGGATAGTGTGTGCTAAAAAGGAAGCGGTTCAGATTCTGAGGAACTTTTATTATAATTTATATACTACCGTTGTATTCTCATTTGAGATTTCCCTAACATGATATTCTCATCTTAGATTGTCTTCACTTTGCATTCTCATTTGAAATTGTCTTCCATCAGATTACTGAAGCAAGTTCAGATACTGAGCCGGAATCTTGAAACCTGTTCACTCCAGCCTGTCTGTGTGTGTATATATATATATATATACACATATATATATATATATATTTTTTTTTTTTGTCTTACTCAGAAAGAAACATGAATGACCACGAAAGGCTGACAAGTGTAGGAGATTCCCAATCTTCAGGTAAGAAGCACAGGTGTGACAGGCACTATGCTCTCTAGTTTCTGCTTTCAATTCTGAATCCTAACCCTCCAGAGGAAGTCAGCATTTCATTTCTCTTACCTGTGCCAAATTATTTCCAGCTGTGTATCTAAGGGAGCTTATAAACACTATAAACAGATACATACTGTGAATTAAAGACACCTGATTTTCATATTATTTTAATAGCTTTATTGAGAGAAAACTGACATTACATTAAAATGCACATATTTAAAATGTACAACCCAATAGATTTTGATGTACATGGCAATATCCAAGAAACCATAAATGCATTCAATATATTGAAATGTTTATTAACACCAAAAATTTTCTCATTTCCCGTTATTATATTTTTCTCTTGCTAATTTCAGCATGCCCTCCTTGAAAGAATCACACATCAAATTTCTGACACTATAGATAGATATGCATTTTATGGAATTTTATATAGATGGATTCACACAATATACATTCATTTCAGTTTGGCTTCTTTTGTTCAGTATAACTATTATAAAATTCACCCATGTCATTGTTTGTATCAGTAGTTCATTTCTTTTTTGTTGCTGACTAGTGTTCCCCCATATAGATAAAACACTATTTATTTGTTCAGCCACAGTTTGGGGTTATTACAAATTAAGCTTCTATAAAAATTTAGGTACCTATCTCTGTATGGATGTACTCTTCCATTTCTCTTGGGGAAGTACTTATGTGCAGAAATAATGGATCATATTGTAGGTGTATATTTAGCTTTTTAAGAGATTTTTACAGTGCCCTCCAAAATGGTCTTGCTGTTTTCACTAACAATGAATGAGAGATTTCCAGTTCTTCTATATTCTCACTAATACTTGGCTATGGTCAGACATTTTAACTTTAATTATTTTAATAAACATGTAGTTTCTAAATTTAGCTTTAATTTGCACTTTCTTTATGACTAATAATGCTGAACATCTTTTTACGTGGTAATTTTCCCATCTATATATTTCATCTATATATTTCTTATTTCCTGAAATGTCTGTTACACCTTGTTTGTATTTTTGTTATGTTGTGTGTTTTCTTAAGTATCAAGTTNTGGAAAGACCAGCATCTGTTTGGATCAGTCACTGCCTGTGTAAGTAGGCAGTCTCCAGCCCCTCCTGGGCACTGCATTTGGCATCCCCAGAAGGCTTAACTCAGCCTTGCTTGCTACACGGGCTGGAAGTTCTGCAGAGGAACACCAGGCAGTGGTCAGCCTGCCCCTCCTCCCACACTTCAACCCCCTTTCCTAATTGTTCTGCCTTCCCCCAGCAGGCTCAAACCTCACCCTCCTAGAGACAGTGGTCCTAGAGAGAATGCTGGCATCTCAAGAAGGCAAATATTTTTAATGGTACTCCTGGTCATAATATGTAACAAAAAATTGTGATATAATTATACTGGAAGATGGGGCAGGGAAGTGGTGTTAGAGAAATCTTCCATTGTTCAAAATCAATATACAATGCACTTAAAAATCAAGAAACAAAAGGATAGTTGTATTATTTGGAAAACAGAAGTAAATCCCAAACGAAACAGCTGGAAGAGTTGAAATTGTCTAGTTATCTCTGAGGAGAAGGGCTTAGTATGGGGAAAGATGGGACAATAATCCACCATTTTTTATTACAAGCTTTAGAGAAAATTTGACTTTTGAACTGTGTACACATTCCTTTTCTTTTCTTTTAGGAGACTATTCCAGGAATCCTAGTGAGAGGTGATGGTCAATGGTGATGGCAAGGAGAGAGAGAAATGGATCCAAACTTATAATTAGGATTTGAATTAGTATACCTTGGTAATTTCCTGGTGCAGAGTGAGGGAGGAGGAGAGAGCAGAATCACACAGATTTGGAGGTATAAACTGGGGTTAGAGCAGGACTGCTGCTTTTTTCCTTTTTTCTTTACCATGGAGATGCAGTGCTTTTATTCATTTATTTTGTTTTGCTGCACCAGGTCTTACTTGTGGCATGTAGGGTCTCGTTCCCTGACCAGGAACCAAACCTGGGCCCCCTGCAATGGAAGCACTGAATCTAACCACTGGACCACCAGGGAAGGCACAGGATGACTGTTTCTTGGCAAGCATTTGGATGCCAAGGATCCCTCCAATTACCACATACAGCAAGAGTAACGAACTCTACTTAGGAGGATTGGCACTACTTCACAGAGAAGGGATATTTGAGCTGGGTCTTGATGATAGCATAGAAGTTCTCAGTTCCACAAAGGATGAGATCTGTGGTGAGTGGATATGTTAAGAGAAAAGATATTCCAGGCAAGGGTGATGGGGAGTAATAGGAAGTACAAAGCCACAAAAGTATTGGAGCATTATTTGGGAGGGAAAATATTGAGTTGTTCTGTGCAATTGCAGTGTGGGAGACATCTTGGGGGAAGAAAATGGTGGAAAATAAAGCAGGAATGAGAGTTTGTGGCCAGAACCCAAGAGCCTGTAATGTAGTCCCAGTGGTTCTATCTCTTGAGTTGGGTGGCAAAATAATAGATACAAGTCTTCTGAAAAACAATTTGGAGGGACTTCCCTGGTGGTCCAGTGGCTAAGACCCAGAGCTCCAAATGCAGGGGGCCCCAGTTTGATCCCTGGTCAGGGAACTAGATTCTACTTGTTGCAAATAAGCTTGCATGCTGTAACTAAAAGATCCCACACACCTCAGGCAAAGATCCCACAGGTTGTAACTAAAGATCCCACAGGCCACAATGAAGATCAAAGATCCTGTGTGCCATAACTAACTTTTGGCATAGTCAAATAAATAAATGAAGATAAAAATATTTTTAAAACTTGGAAATATACATGAGACGTTGTTAAAATGAGTCTAACATCTGTTCTGGTGATCCTGTTCCTGGGGGTTGTTCTTAAGGAATACTTTTTTTAAAGGATGGAGTGAGCAATATATATGAAGATATTTATTGCACCCTTATTGGAAACAGCAAAAAACTGGAAAACAGGCAATATTTCCATCAGAGGAGAATATCTAAGTAAAAGATGATACATTCATCCAGTGAGTAATAAATATACAGGCTGGAGTGCTTGTCGGAATTAAGGTGGACTCATTCATCCAGGTGGCTTTCTGGGCTCAGTGGAGGCGAAAAGGTCTAAAGTAGGCAGGAGAAGAATGCCAGAGCAGAGTAGACCCAGCAAGGACAGAAGCAAGGGAGCCACCATGGGGCATTTGCCTTTTGGTATCTTATTTAATCCTCACAGCAGTAGCAATCCTATGAGGGTGGTATGAACTGCACCCCACAATACAGACAAGGACCTGAGATTCAAAGGGATGGAGTGATCTGCCCAGGGCTATCCAGCTTCGAAGTAGATTCCAGCCCAAGTCTACGTGATGCCAGAGCAGCCAGTGCTTTCCTCTGCACCGTGATGCCAAGAGTCAATGACCACGATGTTATCTATGGGGCATCCCTTTTACATGACACTGGCAATCTTTCTTCAGTCTTGAGCGAGCAAACAAGGTCAAGATTGTGTGGACACCAGAGATTGACAGTAAGTAGCAAAACAAGAAAAAGTTGTATGATACAATATTGAGCAATAAGGATATGCAATTGTATCAGTGATCAAAGCTGCCGCCCCAGGGACTTCCTGGCTGTCCAGTGGTTAAGAATTCACCTTCCAATGCAGGTAATATGGATTTGATCCCTGGCTGGGGAACGAAGATTCCACACATAGGGCAACTAAGCCCACAAACTTCAGCTACTGAGCCTGCATGCTCTGGAGATTGCAGAGAAGCCTGCACAGCAAATGAAGAGCCCATGCACCTCCACTAAGACCTGATGCAGCCAAATAAATAAATAAATATTAAAAAGTAATAAAGTGCACTAGGTGAAGGTCTTTATACTTTATTTGATTTATTGGCTACTCTGGATCTTTGTTGCTGCACGCAGGCTTTCTCTAATTGTGGTGCTTGGGCTTCTCGTTGCGGTGGCTTCTCTTGTGGAGCACGCGGTATCTAGGACTCACAGGTTTCAGTAGGTATGACACACAGACTTAGTTGCCCTGTGGCATGTGGGATTGAACCAGGGATCGAACCTGTGTCTCCTGCATTGGCAGGCAGATTATTAACCACTCGACCACCAGGGAAATCTGACTGAAGGTCTTGCAATGAAAAAAAAAAAAAAAAAAAAGCTGCCTCCCCTAAATTGTGCTCACAGTCAATAGCAAGAAGGGGCAAGAAGAAATGGAAACAGATGATGAGTGAGTGAATGCTCTCTTTCTTCTTTCTCCTATTTTTGAGGTTTCTGTTTTTATCACTATTTCATTTGCACACAAAAAACCAATTTACAATGAAAAATGGAAACGGAGGAAAACATGAAACCCTAGGGTGTCCCGTGGCTATGCCTTGAGACCAGCAGCAGCTCCTGGCATTCCAAAGCCATCTGGATGGCAGCACACTTAAAGAAGTTGGTTTCTTCTGGACGAAGGAGGAAAGGAGAGAAGGCACTGCATGACCCAAGCCCGGAGGCCTCAGGTCCTCGCTCTCGTGCTCCCGATGTTGGTGTCATGGCTGCACTGGTGAACCTCTCACCTGGACCGAGGAGGCGTCACTGTAACCAGGGATTCCCAGACCAAGCCACTTTGTATCCTACGGTTGTTGCTGTTCCCCATTCATTTTTACTGTTGGCTATCCTGGCTTGGATTTGGGTGGGCTTGCTGGTGGAAGGGCCAGTATAGGATTCTCTCTGATTGAGAGATAGAGGCCAAGGTGACCTCAGCCAGCAAAGAGAACAGTGAAATAGAAATATCCATGCCTCGGTTTCAGAGCTAGGGTCCAGCAAGTCTTCTTTTGTTCGGCCTTACACTCCTTTGTTGTTATTTATTCACTAAGTTGTGTCTGACTCTTTGTGACCCCAAAGGACGGTAGCCCACCAGGCTCCTCTGTCCAGTGGGATTTCCCAGGCAAGAATACTGAAGTGGGTTGCCATTTCCTTCTCCAGGGGATCTTCCTGACCCAGGGATTGCACCTGTATCTCCTGCATTGGCAGGTGGATTCTTTACCACTAAGCCGCCTAGGAAGCCCTTACACTGTCCNTTCCCAGGCAAGAATACTGAAGTGGGTTGCCATTTCCTTCTCCAGGGGATCTTCCTGACCCAGGGATTGCACCTGTATCTCCTGCATTGGCAGGTGGATTCTTTACCACTAAGCCGCCTAGGAAGCCCTTACACTGTCCGTCTCACTCAGTTTTACTCTGTCCTCTAGATCGCCGTTCCTTTCAGGATTCCATGCACTGGCCATGCTATTCCTTCAGTTTAGAGTACACTTTATGGTGTTTCCTGACAGAGCCAAAACCCACCCATTCTTTAATAGCCCTTCCTTGATAAAGCTTTTCCCCATCTCCTTTCCGGAAATAAATCATTCCCTTCTCTGACTCCCACAGCACTTGATTTGTATTTTTCCTATGGGAATTGTATTTTTATGTAGTATGTTATAGTTATTTATGTCCACGTCTGTTTCTCCCACTAAATGGTGAGTTTCTCATGGTGGCCAAAGAGCCTGTCTTATCCAACTCTGATTCCCCACACACCCTGGCCAATGCCTGGCATATGGTAGGTGCTCAATCAAAGTGTGAAATGACATTAAATTAAAACAACTGAGTTTTTCCTCTTTTTGTGTCATGGACTCTCTGGGAAAGCTGTTGAGATTATAGGCAGATGACCAGTTAGTTTTATATCTGTTTCTTTCTTTGCATTTTGAAAGGGGCAGGAAGAGGAAGAGAGTTAAAGCTATCTGTGGATTCATATTGCAGAGATTTCAGCCTGGGGTCCTTGGAGAGGGTAGTAATGTGAATAATAACTAACATGTACATAGACTCTGACACTTTCATACCCCTTAACTCTGCTGGGTCTCACAAGGACTATAGGATGTAGGCTGGGTAGGCAATATTTGGCTTGTCCCAATGTACAGCCAAGGAACCAAAGGCTCAGAAAAATGATTTGCTCAAGTTTACATCAACTTAAAGGAGAGCTGAGACTCCAAGCCAGATCTGTTGATTTCAAATCACACACTCATGGGATTGCAGAGGTGACAAGAACACAGACTCTCTTACTTTTGATAAATGTTTGTGGAATGAAAGAATACCACAGTTTAACCCTTGAGAAGGTTTACCTGCATCAGACTCCAGTTGTTATCCTCATGCATGTTTATTTTCTCATCTAGGGGTTCAGTTCCTCAAAGATAGAATCTATGCCTACTCCTTTATTTCTCTTCCCACAGCTCAGGCCTTTGGCAGGCCCCTCACTTTTGCTGGGTCTTGGTTTCCATGTCTGTAAAATAAGGAGGCTGAGCTAGAAGTTTAAATCAGGTCACATTCCCACCAGCTCCCAGCACAGAGCCTGGCCCACAATTTCCATCACCCTCTTCATGGACGACTCTCAGCTCCAACGCTAGAGGCCTCCAGGACTCCAGCTGACATGATGGAGTGTGTACACAGCGCGTTGCAGCCTCTTCCCAAGCTGGCCATGGAAACTGAGCCTCCTCCAGACAGCAGGGCTGCTCTGCTCACACGGATCAAGTTGGGAGCCTCATTAGTCATGTCAGATGACATAGTTAACACTTTGGGCCAGGACAACCAGTTCATCAAAAGCTCCTATGTGCCTGGCTCCATCACTGCGGCTGAGGAACTACTGTACGTGGAGCAGACAGCACATCAGAGGAGCAGTGCCAGAGTGCTTCCAAATTGGTTTTGATTAATTGCATGGACATGTCTTTAATTGGTGCCAGGGTAGCGGCCAGAGAACTTATGGGAAAGCAGGATGTTATGTTTTCATTCCCTGAAGTCCCATAAAGCAATGAAAGATGAGGAACAGAATCACTGCTCGTTGAAAATTTATCGACCGTGCAGACCCAGAAAACACAAATAACTATCTGAATCGAAACCTAACCTTATTTTCCCAACTCATTGGAAGCCATGCATGTTCCCCTCTGTGCCCCTGCCTGCCTGCTGAGATGTACAACCGAGTGAAAGGTGTAATTTCTGAGAAATGAGTGCTTTAGTGTGGAGACGGCACACTCGGGTTTCCCAGATGGGCGCAGAGGTATCTGGGAAGGCCCCTCCCCTCAGAAACATCTCCTCCTCCAGCACATCAACATCCTTTGAACTGATATCGGATGTTGATCCACTTTGGGTGAAGCATTCATTCACACATTCATTCTTTCTTTTCCCTCCTTGGAGATTTGTGCTGAGTGTGTCTTAAATACATAGCACTGTTCTGGCGGCACGGGGAATACAGAATGTAGTCAAGTACAGATCCTTCCCTAAGGAAAACAGTTAACTAGGGGAAAACAGAGGGCAGGGCCACAGAACTAATGCATACATTTGCATCACAGAAAATGAAACATTGAGATTTGCCATCAAGAAGACTGGCGTTCAAATCTTAGCTCTGATTCTTATTTCTGAGTCATCGCAGAAGTCACTCTGATTCTCTGAGTTTTAACTACAGAATGGGATAAAAACTGCGCTGGGTAATCATGAAGCTTATAAGATGTTGCAGAGTTGAAAGAACAGGGTCAGGGCCTGGCATTGATCAAAAATGGGTTGCCAATTCTGAATAAGCATCACCAGGGAGATTCTAAGAAAGTGCTATGTGAGAGTTCATGTATTCAGGAAATAAATGTTTACCAATCACATACTCTGTGCCAGGCTCTAGGGATTTAAGAAAAGAAGTTCTGCCAGCAACGAGACAGGTCCACTAGGTAGTAACAATGCTATGTAGTATGGCCCGTGCATGTGCATGCTAAGTCGCTTCAGTCGTGTCCAACTCTGTGAGACACTATGGACTGTAGCCCACCAGGCTCCCCTGTCCATGGGATTCGCCAGCCNCAATCACATACTCTGTGCCAGGCTCTAGGGATTTAAGAAAAGAAGTTCTGCCAGCAACGAGACAGGTCCACTAGGTAGTAACAATGCTATGTAGTATGGCCCGTGCATGTGCATGCTAAGTCGCTTCAGTCGTGTCCAACTCTGTGAGACACTATGGACTGTAGCCCACCAGGCTCCCCTGTCCATGGGATTCGCCAGCCAAGAATACTGGAGTGGGTTGCCATGCCCTCCTCCAGGGGATCTTCCTGACCCAGGGATCGAACCCAAGTCTCCTGTGTCTCCTGCATTGCAGGCGGACTCTTTAACCTGAGCCACCGGAGAAACCTGCTATGTATGGTAAGAATGGCAGATTGTTATAGGTGTGCTGACAGAAGCCTGCTCTGAGTCAGTGAGGAGGAAAGGAGACAATGGTCACTCTTACTGAGGGTAAAGAAATAGGATAGATATGCCTAAAAAGGCAACGTTTGGGCCAAGTCCTGAAAAATGAGAAGATTTTCATTTGCAGCTAGAACACAAAAAGGTAGTCCACGCACAATAACACAATGTTCTTTTTGTTTCGAGAACAAGCAGCGATTATCCCCTGGGATTTTGGAATCAGCTTCTCTCTTTTTATGGAAAGCTCTTTCCTTAGATTTTTCCAAAGGTGGCTGCTTCACATTTATAACCTGGTGTTTTCTCATTTATTCCTTTGTTTCTTGTATTTCTCCTTCACTAGAATGACTGATCCAAGAGAACACAAGATCTTGTCTATTCTCTTCATTCTATCACAACATCTAGAACATTGCCTGACACAGTGTAGGTGTTTGATATATGTTTGTTGTCTGAATAAACTTCAGGAGGTTCAGGAAGGCATACTGCTATCAAGGAAATATAAACACACTGCCTGCTGCACTGTTGGCACTCAATTTTTTTTCTCATAAAACTGAACGAGAAATACCTAAAGCACATGCGTGCTCAGTCATGTCTGACTCTTTGTGACCCCATGGACTGTAGCCTGCCAGGGTCCTCTGTCCACAGAGTTTCCCATGCAAGAATATCGGAGTGGTGGCTGGTCCATGTCGATGTATGACAAAACCCACCATAATGTTGTAAAGTAATTAGCCTCCAATTAAAATAAATAAATTAAAATTTTTTAGAAAAGGATACCAGAGTGGGTTGCCATTTCCTTCTCCAGGGGATCTTCCCAACCCAGGAATCAAACCCGCTCTCTTGCGTCTCCTGAATTAGCAGGCAGATTCTTTACTGCTGAGCCACCTGGGAAGTCTTACCTAAAGCACAGGCTGGAAGAATTGAGATGGGAAGTAACAGAAGAGGTGGTCTCTGAGCTGCTCCCTGAAGGCCAAGAAGGGTGACAACATGATGGGGATGTTAGAAGGGCATCAGGAGGATTAAGTAAGATAGCTTTTAAATCTCTTCCAACCTTGAGCTTCTAAGATTGTTTCCCAAACAAATCATCTCTTGCCACCCTTCGGGGTCTCCTCATCACACCCCTCCTTTCCACCCCACCCTTTCTGGAGTCTGTAAGGACATCTGACACACCATTTCCTGCCAATGTAAATCATGAACTGATGTGAGATGCTTGTTCTCAGTTTTTACCATCCCCCACATGGAGATGGCCCTATAACTCAGGGTGGGGGCCCCACGCAAGGACAGCCTTTCCACAGGGCAGCAAATAAGGTGGAACTGTTTAACCACCAGCACCTTCCTGGCCCTGCTCCCAGATAATTTTATGTCTTCTGGTCCTGAATCTGCTTCTTCGTTGGATGCACCTCAGTTCACTTGCTGGAGCACTGATGTGTGACTATTTAACTGCCTCTGCTTCCTGTCCCAGCGATGCTGGGCTTTAGGGAGCATGGGAGAGAGACAAGAAAGAGAGCTTTGTATGAGGTAAGCTTTGACAGTCATAATAAAGGCCCCAAACTAACTTATACATACACAGTGCTCGACAATTTACAAAGCCCTAGAGAACTCCGGTTCATCCCTCAAGACCCTGCACCTCTTTTCACTCAGCTTCAACTCTCTCAGGCAGTGCTAATCCTTCCCTCCACACTTTGTAGGGTGTCCATTAGACCCCTTATTACCTTGTAATGAATTTGTGTACGTGTCTCATTTCCTTCATTAAACCATCAATTTCTTGATGACAGATCTCTTCTCTCCTAGTTAAACTCATTTCTTTCTTAAAAAGTACTTTTCATCATACATATTTTTCTAATTATAAAAGTAATATTTATAGTTATAATGATCAAAATTGTATATATAAATGTATAATGAAGAAAAATTTAAATCACCTATAATTTCATCACCCAGATAAAACCACTGATAACACGTTTAACATATCTTGAGCCTTTTTGTAGCATATAGAAAGTAAAAATGGACTATATAATGCATGCAGTTTCACTGTCTGGCTTTAGCATCTTTCCATTGTGAACATAAACACATCATTGACAATTCTTCAAAAACATCATTTTAAATGGCTGCACTATTTTCATTTAATGAGTTGACCACAATTTACCTGACAGTTTCCTCATTGAGAGACATTTAGGCTAGTTACTTCTTTTTACTGCTTTTCCAAATAAAATGAGTAGCTGTACACATAAGCCTTTATCTACATCTTTGACTATTTCCCTCAGGAAGATTCCTAGAACTGGAATGTCTAGGTCAACTGGTTTGAACTCCTTGAGCTGGTTCTTGATGCTCACTGCCAAACTGCTCTAAGAACCAATTTACACTTCCAGTAGTGCATGAGTGTGCCCATCTTACAGTGTCCTCACCTACATTTAGTATTATCTCATTGGAATCTTCACCAACCACAGTGATCTCACAGTTTCCCTTAGGGTGGATAATTTTTCTTAAACACAGCAAAAATTATTCAACCATACAGAGTTGTCTTCTTCTGAGATATTAACCTAAGGAGGGTATATTTGTTTGAACAGATCTTTTACTGCTGTAAATATTTTTATAATTTTGATTTGAAAATTGCCCAAAGAGCAGAAACTTCACTCTTTTGCACCTCAATTGCAATATAATTCTGTCTTTGGGGAATGATTTTTTATTTTCAGCAACCATCAAAAGCCATTTGGAACTCATGGCAAATGAGATGAGGAGCTGCAGCTGGGTTTGAGTCAGAAATGAGGTGTAATTTTACAGTAATGAGATTGAGGTCTTTTTGTGACTTGTAAAGAGGATTCCCACAGGAGTTCTTGGGCAGAAGCGGCATCATCATAACATGTGCCAGGCCTCCCTAGAGGACCGTTCCAAAGTGAGTACAGGCAGGAGGAGGCATGAGTCTAGCTAGTATATGGTCGGTCTACCCAGGACTTCATTCTTATAGCCCCAGGTACAGGCGTCAATTCATTTCAGAGCTGGTCCTGTTCCACTTTCTCTTCATTGAGCCCACTTGGCCCTGATGTGACTCCACGGTCAAGATCTTAAAGGGCCAGTTTAGGGGGAGCGTGTCTCTTTCACTGCTGCATTAGCAGGTGGGTTCTTTACCACTAGCGACCCCTGGGAAACCCCCGGAAAGCAAGCTAGGCCGCGGAAGCGGCAAGCATTCAAGAATGAGATTCAAACCCACAGCATGCAGAGCACAATGGATTAGCAGTCTGTCACTTTAACCACTCAGCTACCTCACCCAGGTGGCAATAGTGGTAAAGAACCCCCCCTACCAATGCAGGAGATGTGAGAGACACTAGTTCTAACCCTGGGTCGGAAAGATCACCTCCAGGAAGGCATGGCAACCCACTCCAGTATTCTTGCCTGGAGAATTCCATGGACAGAGGAGCCTGGCAGGCTACAGTCCATGGGGTCACAAAGGGTCAGACGTGACTGAGAGACTGAGCAGGCACCTAGATGATTTTACTTCACAGGATTGTTAGAAATGGGAACTGCATAGAACCACACCAACATAGACGCACACAGATGCACATTCACACAGAATAGCTAAGGTGTATTGAGCACTTACTCTGCGTCCAGTACTGTGCTTTATATGCATGTAGCCCACACCACTGTTGGACCACCTAGAAGCTGTTTCTCTCTTGCTACTTCTTTAGGGGTGATTGTGTAGCCCAGTTCTGGCAGGTGAGATTTAGGTAAAAGATTTAGGGAGTTATTGGGAGAGCTTTTGCTTTCCTAAGGAAACAGGACTGCTAAGTCTGAGCTGTTTTCCCATGCCCACCCTTTCCAGCCTTGATCTTGGAGGTAAGGTTGGGCATCACAACCATCTTGTAATCTAGATGGAAAGACCAAAGAAGTACCTCTGTTATATAAGAAAGTAACTACCTATTTGGTTAAGTCACTGCTAGTTATTGCTTGCAGCTAATAATATTCTAATACATATGCATAAAAGATATCCACACATAATAAAATGCCCTATAAAGTGGTCCCATTGATACTCATATTCAAACACAGTTCCTCCATTCAGAGAATTAATGATATGAATGATGATCATCTTGTATTTATGTAGCACTTGGAAATTTTCAAAAGATTTTCACATCCATTTTGTCATTTTTTTCCTTACAACTCTGTAAGGAAGGCAACTTTTTTATCTGAAAAATCCTTTTCAATTGCAAAAGGATATTTAATAAGTATTTTAGAATGCTCATATGTTACACATAGGCTTGTCTTTTCTTTTTTTCCCTTTTTCCTTCCTTCTTTCCTTCTATGCCAACCCTGGGCCTGTTTTTCTCAGACTCACCCCTCAGCCTTCTTCCGCTCTGTTGTGCTCTGTAATGCAGGGACGTTGATCCATTCAGGCTGGGAATCCAGGCTCCAACACATCTGACTTTGGCCTAGGGGAAGTATCATACTAGCAGGAGATTGGGGGTAGGTGGGGGTGGGAAGGAAGAGGCTGGGTGTTTTTTGCCCCCTGCCCCCCACCACCATCTGCCTCAGTGGCGTTTCTGGCTGCATATTTTCAATGGCTCCTGCTCCCAATGTTAGGGTTCAAGCTTCTGACCACGTGGCTCCTGGCTTCCATCTCCTGGCTCTCCATCCCCCATGAGACTGCCTCCTCCCTCAGCCCCTTTGATTTATGGATAGCGGTGGTTTCCCTAAGCTCTGGGCTGCCTCTCCATCCCCTATCCTATCACCTGTGTAACCAGTCCACTTCATTAGGTCCCTCCACTGTAAATATTTGATGTGTCCTCTTTTTCGTCAGTTACACTCATTGATCCATATCACCTTTTTAGGGCATCCACTCAGGATCAGGTTCTGTGCAGGATGCACAGGGCAAGAGGTGTGCTAGTCTAAGGAGCAAAGTGAAAAGCCTCAGTGTGTGATGTCTCTGCTGTTCAGTTCAGTTCAGTTCAGTTGCTCATCCCTAAACTCAGCAAAACTTACAGGTAAGTCTTGCCATTGCCTGGCTTCTTCCTTTTTCCAGAGGCAAGCCAGAGACAATGTGCAGGACCCTCGGTATGTCCCCTTCACTACCCACTGCACGAGTGAGTTTGGGAGTGCTTCTGGATGGTGGCAGAAATGCCTGTTGGCTTTCATCTCCTCCCAGGCAAATGCTCCTACCAAGGGTTCTTCAGTCTCAGGACAGCCCAGCTTCCACGACCTGTACTGTACTCCCTTCCCTTCTCTTCTAATCAGCCTTACCTAAAGAAGCAGGAAGACTCTTTTAGAGAGTATTCGCTTCAGCAAAATGCCAGAGATGAATTATCCATAAAAGTTAATAATGGAGAGAAGCCAGTGGTACCAAGTCAACTTGAACATGCTTAGATATCTTGCATGGGATTTTGCAAACTGGACAAAAATCCCATTTAAAGTTTTATGGCTTTGGCAATGTAGACAACCATTCTGAGCTTCAGTTTTCTCACCCACAAAATGGAGACAATACATGTCTTCCTCATAGGATGATTGTTTCTGATCTGAGAAACTTCAGAAACGTGACCAATTATCCTAACATAGATGGCTCCCCGCGCCCCCCAACTATAGATAGACACGTGGAGATGCTGTATGAACTATAAGAGACAAGTTATATTTTTATTGCCAGTTTTGAAAAAATATATATAAAGAGAAACCTCTAGATATAAGAAATGAAAAAGAAATGGAAAACTCAAAGCCAGAACAGGGCACAGGTGATGTGCCTGAGCTGCCACAGAGATTTCACACTTAGTTATAGATCCCGAGAGCTGCAGGCCAGGGTTACACTGTACACTAAGGAGTAGAGATGGAGCTTCAGTTCTGGACAAGTAAGAAAGTTGGAACAGAGTCCGCTGCAAAAAGTCCTGATATTGGAAGCTCTGTCCTCTTCCATGAAAAGGAGACTAGCAAAACTCTATCCCAAGGTCAGAGAAGTTCAAGGAAGCTATATGTCTGATGAGGCCTTGGGTAGGGTAAAAAATGGCACTCATGAGAAACAGAAATTCTAATCATGGTCAAATGCTTATGAGGGGTTTAAATTTACTCTACCTGTATGTGAAAACAGCTACTGAGAAGTTAACATAAAATTCTTGGATTAGGGCTGAAGTAAGACCTATTAAAATTCTTAGGTTTAGGCTGAAGCGAATTCAAAATAGCTCTGCAGGATGCTTAACAATTCAGGGCTTGCAGATCCACTAGAAAAAGCAATCCTTGATGAGGATGCTCACAAAAAGTATCCACCCCATGAGGAAAGAAGTGAGCAGAATGGAGAGTCAATCGACATAACAAACTAGAAAGAAGAAAGGTAAAAACAGAACCATCTGAAAGAGACTATGAATTCGGATGATTAAAATAGATATAAGAGAAGCAGTAGAAGCCATTATAAAATAACAGAATAGTGTAAGAGGAAAAGGGTGGGGAGATTTGAAAAACAACCATTAGAACTTCCTGAAATGAAAGACACTGCCACTGAAGTTAAAAACTCAAAGGATATTAAACTACCTATAGATCTAGCTGAAGAGGGACTTAGAAGAGAAATTTGAGGAAATTACCCAAAACAGAATAAAAAGAGATAAAGAGATAAAAAACCTGACCAAGAATTTAAGAGATATGAGTGATAAAAAGAGAAAGTTAAGCAGATGTCTAATAGGAATTCCAGAAAGATTTAATAGAGGGAATGATGGAAAATCATTATTAAAAATATTACAGCTATATAAGTCAGGGTTCTCCAGGGAAACAGAACCAACAATTTCATAACTAGTCATACCCTGATGAAACTGCAAAACCACAAGGCAAAGAGAAAACTATAAAAGCCCTTAGTGAAAAGGGCCAGATTACCAAAAGGGATGTTAACTATGACAGCAGCCTTTTCATCAGCAACAATGGAAACCAAAATACAAGAGGATAATATCTTCAAAATGTGGAAAGAGAATAAACCTCAAACTACAATTCTGTACAAGTTCAATTCATAAGTGACACCAAATTTTCAGCCATTTGGAGACAAGCGAAGATGATGAGTTTACCTTACACAAGCTTTGCTGAAAGAATACGAGTGGATATACTTCAGTAAAAAGAAAATAATTCAATCCAGAAAAATAAGTTCGATGTAAGGAGGGGGATGCAAGCAAGGCGCTAGAGTCAGCTCACATCAGCCCAAAGAGCCAACTTAAAATTTCAGGAATATTGAGAATTGGATGTTAAACAGTCATTGCTAGAGGGAGGAGGGAGGGGGTTCAGGTTGGGGAACACATGTATACCTGTGGTGGATTCATGTTGATATATGGCAAAACCAATACAGTATTGTAAAGTAATTATCCTCCAATTAAATAAATTTATATTAAAAAAAAGTTAAATCACACAAACTTACATTTAAATGAATTACTTTAAAATAAATGTTTAAAATCCTCACAATGTATCACTTCTTAATTATTTTACTACAACTTTGCTATTATCTATGCTCTTGAGGTTATTTATATTTCGCGTTATCTGTATGATGGAAATACTATGTAATGGTGTGCTGCTGGGCATCTTTCCCTTTCTCTAGATTTCAGTGACGTCACATTGCTAGCTTGAATATAGCTTGAGCACCTCAAAGATCAACAAATGCTACAAATCAAGACTACCTTTGGACTTCTCCCTTTGGACAATGGATGCGAATCCACCTGTCAATGCAGGGGACATGGATTTAATTCCTGGGAAGATTCCACATGCTACAGGGCAACTAAGCCCATGCACCTTGACTAGTGAAACCTGTGAGCCCTAGAGCTCATACTCCGCAAAAAGAGAAGCCACCACAATGAGAGGCCTAGCACCGTAACTAGACAGCAGCTCCTGCTCTCTGCAACTAGTGAAAGCCTGCATGCAGCAAGGAAGACCCAGTGCAGCCAAAATGAATTAAAAAAAAAAAAAGACTCCCCTACTCGCTACCACATGAGAGCTGATTGTTACTATCTGTCAGCGCATGGGGCTTCCCAGGTATCGCTGTTGATAAAAAAATCCGCCTGCCAGTGCAGGAGACAGACATAAGAGATGTGGGTTCAGTTCCTGGGATGGGAAGATCTCCTGGAGGAGGGCATGGCAACCCACTCCTGTATTCTTGCCTGGAGAATTCCAATGCACAGAGGACCTGGAGGTCGCAGTCCAGGGGGTTGCAGAGTTGGACACAACTTAAGTGACAGCATGCATCAACACACTGCTGAATATAAGAAACAATGGTTTCCACTGCTAGGTATATGTCCAAGAGGATTGAAAACATATGTCCACAAAAATACTTAGATACAAATGTTCATAGCAGTTAGTATAATTGCTAAAAAGTAGAAATAAGTCAAATGTCCGCCAACTAATGAACAGACAAATAAAATGTAGCTTATCCATACAATGGAGTATTATTAAGGCATAAGAAGGAATGAAGTACTGAAGTACATATTCTAACATGAATGAATCTTGAAAACATTGTGCTAAATGAAAGAAATTACACACAAAAAAGTCATATACTATATGATTCCATTTATATGAAATATCCAGAAGAGGCAAATCCATAGAGACAGGAAGTAGATTAATGGTTTCCAGGGGCTAGGGAAAGAAAGCTGAGTGTGGAAGAACTGATGCTTTTGAACTGTGGTGTTGGAGAGGACTCTTGAGAGTCCCTTGGACTGCAAGGAGAGCCAACCAGTCAATCCTTAAGAAAGTCAGTCCTGAATATTCATCAGGACTGATGCTGAAGCTGAAACTCCAAAACTTTGCCACCTAATGCGAAGAACTGACTCATTGGAAAAGACCCTGATGTAGGGAAAGATTGAGGGCAGGAGAAGGAGACAAAAGAGGATGAGATGGTTGGATGGTATCACTGACTCAATGGCCATGAGTTTGAGGACCCTCTGGGGGTTGGTGATGGACACGGAAGCCTGACGTGCTGCAATCCATGGGGTCGCAAAGAGTTGGACACAACTGAGCAATGGAACTGAACTGAACTGAGGGTGAAGTGATAGGAGGTGGAGGGTAATACCAGTAATGAGTATGAGATTTCTCTGGGGGTTAGTGGTGATTGCACAATCTTGTGAATATGCTGAAAAAATTTGTAATTGTAAAAGGGTGAATTTTATTGTATGCAAGAAAGGACTTGGGGAAGGAGGAAGGGGTAGTTAGGGAGTTTGGAACTGACATGTACACACTGCTATATTTAAAATGGATGACCACCAAGGATCTATGTATAGCACAGGGAACTCTGTTCAGTGTTACATAACAATTTAAATGGGAAAAAAATTTGAAAAAGACAGGATACCTGTATAACTGAATCACTTTGCTGTACACCTGAAACTAACAAAACATTGTTAGCCAACTATACTCCAACATGAAATAAAAAGTCAAAATGAGAAAGAAATAAAGAAAGGTAGGCAGGGAAATTGGTATGTGTGTTTGTAAATCTAAATAAATACCAGCTGTTAAAACATCTGATGGAGGGAGTTGAGTGGTTAAAAGTAAGTTGGAACCAAAATACTGACAACCAAATTACCTGGAAGATAAAAGGGGGTGGAGAGCAGACTTAAAGAATTCTAAAGATCCTGAAAGCTTCACAAGGAGCTAGTGATTAACTTAACAATGTTAGGTTGAATATGTGCATTAGTAACGGAGGAACATCCACTGAAGGAATATAATTAGAAAGTATAATTTCCAAACCACTAGTGAGACTAAAAAGGGGGTAAAGAAAATAACCAAAGTAAAAGAGGGCAGGATAAGAGAGTAAAACAAATAAAACACGTGGCAAATGACAAAACAAAGGGAGAAGTTATTTCCAATATATCAAAATGAGAAGAAATGTAAACATGGGTATGAGACAAGGATTCTTAGATTGGGTTTTAAAAAATCCAGCTGTATGTTGGTTACAAGAATGCATTCAAAAATTAAGGACTCAGAAGTGTTAAAAGGATGCGGAAGATATATTAGGCAAATACAAAATGAAATAATGCAACAATAATAGATTTTAAGTCAAAAAGCATTGTTAGGGATAGAGTCAAATGCCTTAATGATAAAAGGGATGGTTCATCAGGAAGATATTGAAGGGAAAAAGTTAAAAATTATTAGCAATCCTTTGTTCTGATTTAAGAGGCGAGCCATGACTCATGGAAAAAGGACCTGTTCCCTATCAGATGACTTATAGCCTAGTTGCCTGGTCCTCACAAGAGACCCCCCGGGTAATTGTTTTCTCCTGTNTTTTTAGTTCCTCTTCACTTTCTGCCATAAGGGTGGTGTCATCTGCATATCTGAGGTTATTGATATTTCTCCCGGCAATCTTGATTCCAGCTTGTGCTTCTTCCAGCCCAGCATCTCTCATGATGTACACTGCATATAAGTTAAATAAGCAGGGTGACAATATACAGCCTTGACGTATTCTTTTTCCTATTTGGAACCAGTCTGTTTTTCCATGTCTAGTTCTAACCGTTGCTTCCTGATCTGCATATAGGTTTCTCAAGAGGCAGGTCAGGTGGTCTGTTATTCCCATCTCTCTCAGAATTTTCCACAGATTATTGTGATCCACACAGTCAAAGGCTTTGGCATAGTCAATAAAGCAGAAATAGATGTTTTTCTGGAGTACAGGACAACAATATATTTTGACAGAGACCATATTCACATAATTTTATTATAGTACCTCATTATAATTGTTCTATTTTGTTATTCATTGTTGTTGTTAATCTCTTATGGTCCCTAATTTATTAAGCTTTACATAAATATGTATATATAGGAAAACAGTACATACAGGTTTCACATTACTTGTGGTTTCAAGTATCCACTGGGGGTCTTGGAATACATTCCCTGCAAAAAGAGGGGGAGACTACTGTATTCAGAATAATGATATCTAATATTTATTGAACATTTTCTCTGAACCTAACACTGTTCCAAATGCTTTCCATGTACTATTTAACCCTCATCCCATTCCAGTGAGATAAGATCATTAAGATCCTCTCTTAAAGATGAGGAAATTGAAACCCAGAAAGATTATATGACTGGCCCAGGGTTTATAGTGTTGACTTAAAAAAAAAAAAGCACAACATTAGAGTTGTGAGTCAAGTTTTATTTAGGGCAAAATGAGGACTATCACCTGGGAGACAGCATCTCAGATAAATCTGAGAAACTGCTCCAGAGAGGTAGAGGGGTAGGTCAATATATATGTGATTTTGGTGAAGGGAAACTACATGCAATCAAGCACATTTTTTTTTTGCGGGTTTTTGCTAGTCACGAGAAGTCATCACCATGAAGGATTTTAGTGTTTTTCTAGAAATGAGGACATATAAGAATTGGGCTCATAAAATCAGCTCCTAAAAATATCCAAATATCTGAAGACCTGTTCTGCCAGTTTTTCCTGGAGTACAGAGTGCCTCATTTCTACTCTCCACTCTGAGCTCCTTTCAGGGAGTGCTGAAAATGAGCAGCTGCAGCAGCGTGTGATTTAATCCGTGTAGACAGCAAGTGCCAATTTGTAGCTGACAATAGCTGCTGCAAGATGGAAAACCAGAGTTTGGATCCAGGCAGTCTTTTTCCAGAGTCCATATTCTTAACCACTATATATATTACATCTTTTAAGTTTTATGGTATGCATGCCCATGAGCTAATTATAAGCCCTAGCTCTATTAATTTTCTGTGTGTATACTGTTGCTTCTGGCCAAGATGTAGTAATAGGGATTAGACCTATTTCTGGAGAAAATATACAAAACAATGATTTTTAAGACATTGGATATCAGGTAACTAAACATAGTGATTCCTAAAAGAGGAAATAAGTGAAGTAAGCCCTGTGATTATCTCTGCTTTCCTCCTGGAGAGGAATTCCTGGCCTTGGTACCAAGAGAGCAAACCCAGGCAGAACTCAATAGTTCCCCTGAGTTGAGGAGATGGAGTAGAGAATCTGGGGTGGTTACGGTGTTGAGTTCACAGAGAAGAATGCCAAAAAGAAGAGAGGTGAACAGAAAGGAAGCTCTGGATATCTGCTGCCTTGAGTCTTCAGCATGTATGTGAGGAAACTATCTGAATCCAGAAAAAGAATCATCCAAAAGAATTATAAGGAATAATTCTTGAATATCACAGAGGTCCAATGCCTGTTCCCAACATTAAGAGTGGCAAGGCATAAATCACAAGGCATCAGATGGGCTTTGTCCCAATAATGGGGCAAATTTAGCCCTCGGATAACTTAGTTGCTTTGTTAGTCCCATCTAACAAAGCTTAAAAATAACAGCCAAAATCTCTTTTCCAAAAGTCAAAAAACCCATATAAAAGTACCCATAATGAGGGGAGAAAAATCGGTCACTTAAAACTGATTAAGATAGTTAGAATGAGTAGATAAGGACATTAAAATAGGTATAATTATATTCCACATGACCAAGAAACTAGAGAAAAGAGTGGGCTTAATAGAGACATGGACAATACAAAAAAGACCCAGGGACTTCCCTACAACCAGTGTCCATATCTTGGTTTCAAAACAGCATTCTCCAATAAAAGGAACCAAAGCATTTTAGAGAAATGGTTGATTACAGATCTGGAATAGGGAAAATGTAAGATGATGCTGGAGTATAATGTAATAGTAGAAAGGGGGATTGGATGCAGGAGGAGAAGGGGACGACAGATGATGGGATGGCTTGATGGCATCACTGACTCGATGGACGTGAATCTGAGTGAACTCCGGGAGTTGGTGATGGACTGGCGTACTGCAATTCATGGGGTCGCAAAGAGTTAGACACGACTGAGTGACTGAACTGAACTGAACTGAACTGAAGGAAGTGTTAAGAAAATGAAAGGATGGACCATGTCAAAGAGACACAGAAATCAATGTTAAAGGGCATCCAGTGGCCAAAGCTGGAACCATTCGAGCAATAAAACAAATCAAATAGTATTGAATTATAATACAAAATGTTAAATAAATACACATGAATCCAAACTGATATAAAGCAGTCATTGAATAAATAAATAAATTAGGGAGAAAATATATTAATAACTATTCCATATAGAAGAAGTCTGAATAATATATGTAGATACTACCCCCCACCATAAGAGGTGGAACTTAATCACTCCCCTCTCCTTGAATGTGGCCTGAACTTAGTGATTTGCTTCTAAAGAATAAAGTATGGAAAGAGAAGAATAGTAACATTACAGTAGGAAAATCTAGCAAGACTGCCTTAACGAAGTGAGGCATCATCAATGATGAAATGTGGATATAATGTGCCCTCTAATTTGATGTAACAATAAGGACCCTTCACTTCTATGTTATTCTTTCCCCAAATCCACAACCCCAGTCTAATCATGAGGAAAACATCAGACAAATCCAAAGTAAGGATAGTCTATAATATACATGACCAGTATGCCTCAAAATTTTCAAAGTCATTAAAAACAAACAAACAAAAAAAGACTGAGAAACTATAGTGGATGAGAAGAGAAGACAACAACTAAATGAAATGTGCCATCTTCAGCTGATTTTTGGAACATAAAAAAGACATTAATGGAAAAAGTGTTGAAATCTGAATAAAATGTGTTAATTATTTACTATTAATGCACCAATGTTGATATCTTAGTTTTGATAAGTATATTATGGGAATGAAAGAAAATAACATTAGAGGAAACTGAAACTGGATGAGAGGCATGTAGAATGCTTTGCAAATTTTCTATGACTCCAAAATTATTCCAAAACTAAAAAGCTACTTTAAAAAATCAAACAAAACCCAACCCAAACTTCTAGGGATAGAAACTACAGATGAGAAGTACATTAAATGAAATAAAAATAAATTAGGTATTTCAGAAGAAAGGATTCATAGACTTGGAGACATAGCAATAAAAACACAGAAAGACACAAGGGGGAAAAAACAAAAGACAGAAAATACTGAACAGAGCATCACTGAGTTAAGGAACAACTTCAAGTGGACTAATATACATGTAATTGGAGACCATAAAGGAAAGCGGGGCCAAAAAATTTTTGAAAGAAATGATAGACATAAATTTTCCAAATTTGATGAAAACTTTAGGGCCACACATTCAAGAATCCCACTGAACCTCAAGCACAAGAAACATGAAGAAAACTACACCAGGGTATATTAATAAAATTGCTAAGGTCCATGATAAAGTCTGAAGAGCAGCATGAGAGAAAACAGTACATACAGAGGAACAAAGGTAAGAATTAACCCAGAAGATAGTGAAGCAAAATCTTTCAAATATGGAAAGAAAGAAAAAAAGAATTGTTTACTTATAATTTGAAAATATTTTTCAAAAACAAATGTGAAAATAGGGAAAGAACAGTCTTTTCAACAAATGGTGTAAGGACAACTGTACATCCACATGTGCAAGTATAAAGGTGGGCACTCATCTCACACTATATACAAAACCAAACTCAAAATGGATCAAATACCTAAATGTAAGAGCTAAAACTATGCAACTCTTGGGAGAAAACATAGGGGCAAATCCTCATGGCTTTGGATTTGGCAATGTTTTCTTAGCATAAGCAACCAAGAAAAAAATAGATCAACAGCAGCAGCACCAGACTTCATCAAAATTTTTAAAATCTGTGCATCAAAGGACACTGTCAAGAAAGTAAACAGACAATCCATGGAAATTCCTTGATGGTCCAGTGGTTAGGACTCTGCTCTTCCACTGCAGGTGGGCACTGGTTTGAGCCCAGATTGGGGAACTAAGATCCCACAACCATGCAGCATGGCCAAAAACATAAAATTTAATTAAGAAATTTTATAAATAAAAAGACAATCCACAAAATGGCAGAAAGTATTTGCAAAGCATGTACCTGATCAGGGTTTAGTATCCAGAATATATAAAGAACTCTTACAACTCAACAACAAAAAGATAAATGACCCAAATAAAATGGGCAAAAGACATGAATTAACATTTCCCCAAAGAAAATATACACAAGGGCCAAAAAATACATGAAAACATGCTCAGTATAATTAGTTATTAGGGACATGGGAATCAAAATCAAAAGATAGCACTTCACATTCATTAGCATGGATAGAGTAAGAAATGAAGTGTTGGAGAGAACGTGGACAAATGGAAACCCTTACCTTGTACATTGTTGGTGGTAACAAAAATGGCATTAATTGTTGTGGAAAAGTCAGGTGGTTCCTTAGTAAGTTAAACATATAATACGATGCTGCTGCTGCTGCTGCTGCTGCTGCTGCTGCTGCTGCTAAGTCACTTCAGTCATGTCCGACTCCGTGTGACCCCATAGATGGCAGCCCACCAGGCTTCCCTGTCCCTGGGATTCTCCAGGCAAGAACACTGGAGTGGGTTGCCATTTCTTTCTCCAGTGCATGAAAGTGAAAAGTGAAAGTAAATTTGCTCAGTCATGTCTGACTCTTAGCGACCCCATGGACTGCAACCTACCAGGCTCCTCCGTCCATGGGATTTTTCAGGCAAGAGTACCTAGGTATATACTCAGGAAAATTAAAAACAAATATTTAAACAAAAACTTGTACATACATGTTCATAGCAGCACTATTCATGTCAAAAGGTGGAAACAACCTAGATGTCTATCAGACATTTAAACATCAATAGATAAAGATGTAGTATATCTAGACAATAGACTATTAGTCAGTCCTAAAAAGTAAAGGAGTTCTGATGAATAACCTCAGATATGCAGATGACACCACCCTTATGGCAGAAAGTGAAGAGGAACTCAAAAGCTTCTTGATGAAAGTGAAAGAGGAGAGTGAAANCTGAGTGTGAGTGAACTCCGGGAGTGATGGACAGGGAGGCCTGGCGTGCTGCAGTTCATGGGATTGCAAAGAGTCGGACACGACTGAGTGACTGAACTGAACTGAACTGAACTAAACTGATGCATTGCTACAACATGGATGAATGAGCAAACATTATGCTAGGTCAAAAAAAGCCGACACAAAGGCCACATATTGCATGATTCTGTTCATCTGAAATGCCAAGAATGGGCAAATCCATAGAGACATAAAGTTGATTAGTGGTTGCCAGGTGCTGCAGAAGTAGTTAAATGAGGAGTGAATAGTTGATGGATACAAAATTTCCTTTTGGAATGTTCTGGAACTAGACAGTGGTGATGCTCACACAATACCGTGAATGGGCCAAATGCTACTGAAATGCACACTTTGGTTAAAATGGTGAATTTAATCACACACACACAAGCAACATAAATGTCTATTCTTTTATTCATCTATCAAACATTTATTGAACAGTTCCAGGCAAGCTTTATTCTGGATGCAAGAAATACAGAGAGTAATCAAATGTGGTTTTGGGTTGGTAGGGGAGGAAAAACATTCTGCAAACAATTAAGTTCAGATAAGTGTTATGGTTTCCTTGACATAAGAATGGGCACTGTATATTGTGGGGTCTGCTTTACCAAGAAGTATGGGGTGGAGGACAGCAATGGTAAAGGCTGAAGCTTAAATGCTGAGTAGGAGTTTTCCAGGTGGATGGCAGCAAGGATGGATTCTAGGCAGAGGGTGTGACTTAATCAAGCTCAAGCTGGCATCAAAAAGCCTGTGGCTTTTTTTAAAGCAAACTCCAAACTAAATAGGATGTGTGCAGCATTGCAGAGAATGGACTTCAGAACAGTGATGTGACAGGTAGGTGACCACCCCTGTCTGGTTGCAGTATGTGACACTAAGACATGTTAGGAGAATGACCTGGACTTGACAGGATGTAAGGGTCAAAGGAAGTGTGACTCCAAAATTGGGCTACTTTGTTGGTGGTGGAAATTTCCAGCCCTTAAAGTGGGCTTGCAGTACATTCTATTCTTATGGGACATCAAACTAGAATTTATACTCCTCCCCATCTTATGTAGTCTACTTTTAATGGTTTTTTTTTTTTTTTTTTTTTTTGGGACCTCCTTCCTTTTTTCTTGGGCTTCTTCTGTTCTATTGTT
This sequence comes from Neotragus pygmaeus, assembly GCA_006410875.1. NCBI lineage: Eukaryota > Metazoa > Chordata > Mammalia > Artiodactyla > Bovidae > Neotragus > Neotragus pygmaeus. The sequence continues at coordinate 1,352,145 of SJYV01051075.1, forward strand.
TGAAATATATGTTAATATGGAAATGTCATGGTGCAGTATAGTGGCATTTACAAGTGAAGTGTAAAGAATTTTCAGAACATCTAGAAACACAAATCTAGGGTTTAGGAATATAAGCCCTAATGATGTGACAGTGTTCATGGTTTCAGATACTGTCATGAAGATATATACACCCGGAAATTTCAGACAGCAGAGAGGAGATAGTTGAGAATTTTATTAAAATTTATGTGCCCAGATTTTAAAAAATGTGATAAATATTAAAAACACAAAACATCAACACACTACTTGGGAAGAACATCTGGAAAAAAAATGAATGACAGAATGCCAACATTTACTTGTGAAAACATACCTCTGGGAGAAGGAGAAGGCCCAGACATCCTAAGAAAACTTGCAAAAACCTTTTTACCACCTTTTATGCCATAAATATGTTCTCCCCAAATTGCATGTAAATCAGTTATTGATAAACCATATTCATCAAATGCAAGAGTGACCATTATTTTAAAGTTATCTGAAGAATGTTCACTTTAGCGAAGGAAATTACCAATGGAGTAATGGAAAAAAAGTCACTGGACTGAGTGAAATTCAGGGTCCTTCGTTATTATCCTGGCTCTGTCACCAGCTAGATGTGTGATTCAAGAAAATTCACTCAATCTCCCTGGGCCCATTTCCTCATCTAATCTGGGTGAATCTGAATTTTCACTTATTAGGTTCTTAAAGCAAGTCACAGGAGTGATGGCCCACGGCCTGATGTCCAGTTTCTTCTGAGAGGTAACATCATAGGACAGAACCGAAGGCCATTTCACACAAGAGGAGCTGGGGCGTCAATGCAAGTCAGGCAGTTACCACTGCTCTCTGTGTTTTGCCTCTTTATACTCCCCTTTCTCATCCCCACAATCACCCTAAGTGTGACGATTCCAACTTTTGTTCCCAATTCTTTACAAAAGCTTGTTCTGTGAGCTGACTTGTGGGAAAAAGCCTGACAGTCTAAGGCAGGATCCCATTCTCAGGGGTCTCTCCACATCTGGCCTTTCCCTACCATACAAGGCTGGTACTGCCTGAGGGCAAGGGCTATACCCTCTGTGCCTAGTATAGATGCAGGCCTAAAGAAGGAACTCAGGGGCTTCCCTGGTATGCAGTGGATAAGAACCCTCCTGCCAATACAGGGAACACAGGTTCGATCCCTGGTCTGGGAAGATTCCACATGCTGTGAAGCAACTAAATCCATGTTCCACAATTACTAAGCCCATGCTCTAGAGCCTGTGTTCCACAACAAGAGAAGCCACTGCAAATGGTGAAATTCCTGAACCCTAGAGGTGAACTTTTGGCTGGTTTTTTAAACATTTCTGAACCCCCCAAATTTTCTACAATGGGCAAAAAATATATAGAAACCACAAATATTAAATCATCTTTTTCCTGGCTTTTAGTCAATACCCTGGTTTCCCATAAATAATGTAAACTTTGCCCAGTTCTGCAATGTTTAGAACAGGATATAGGTCACACATCTTTTCTTTAAGAGAAACAGCCAGTATAGTTTCCTAGTCTATTGTGCTTAAAGAGCAAAGACACTATGCATTTGTCTTTGTGGACAAATGCCATCTAGCTCCAGGCAAGGGCCCTTGCCAGCTGGTTTCAGAAAAGGATGTTTATCCACAGTGTTACGGCAGCACCTTAATTAACCTGCCACACAGGAAGTGCAAAACACATCTGTAAGAATTCTTCTGTCTTCTTAAACAAAGTAGGCTTTATTAACTGGCAAGAGGGAGAAGGCACTGGGTCAGGCCTTTTGCTGATTACTACCATGCTACAGAGTAACTGAGGAGCAGTTAGGAAGACTGAAGAAGCAAAGGAAATTACTCTCTATTGGATACTTACTACACGCCAGATCTTGTGCTGGGCACCTCACATACATTACTCTAATGTAAGCCTCACATCTAATAATCACGAACATACCATATTTTCACTCATTTATCTTATTTCTTGTCTGTCTCCCCTACTTAAAGGTAAGCTCATAAAGAGGAACATTTTTTTTTGTCTTGTTCACTGCTGTCTCAGTGTTTAGAAAAGTCAGATACATATATGCAATCAATAAATATTTGCTGAATGAACCAAATGAACCCCTCCATGAGGTAAGTTTTATTATTCTCCTTCTATGGATGAATAACCTGAAGTGCTCCAGTGGTGCAAATGAACTGCCTAAAGTCACATGGCTTGTTAAGGAGCAGGACTAAAACCCCAGTTTCATTCTTTTGTTCTATCAGCCAAGAGACTTAGACCTTGAAGAACCCTTCCAGCTCGACAAATCTGAAATCTAGATGCTTATAAAACATGTATTTACATTGTGTACTCACTTGAAAATTAGAAATTCACCAAGGAGATGTATTTGGCATTTTAATGACAAACATTTTGCTAAAGTAACAACAAAAGACACACCTTCCCAACAGAACATTTCTTCTATGACATTACCGACGTCATTTCTCACTTGAAAATACCATGACATGATTACTCTTCAGATATAAATGCACAGTAATTCTGGACACCATCAAAAACATTTGCAAGCCTCAGAGTTTGTAAGTTACATCATTAAGATGACTATTAATATGTGTGTGCTATTCTCCGTGCGGAATATCCAATATTCTTGTGCACATCCGTGTTGAGTGTCCCAGTATGGAAGGAGGTAGACTTGGCACATGGAAAGTCATTCCTGTCCTAAAGAAATTATATGGATGGCTCAAGGATTCTTCAGAGAATCAGTTGTAATAAAATTTCTCAAGAATATTCATTTTGTATGAGAAAATGCAAGAATGAGGTTAATTTTACCCAGGAGAGTACTTCAAATCCTTTCCATTTGTCAGAACATACTTGGTCCACGTGTTCCTTACCTCCCTAGGACCACGTAACAAGAACATGCCATTCATGGTGTCTTTTCACGCCACCTGGGATTTCTGTAGGGATTCTGGTCACCTTCTCCTTTCGGAAAGGCCTTTTTCACTCCTGTTCCACTCCTACTACCAACACAATAGTATCAAACAGTCTCTATGTGGACCCAGCCAGTTAACAATTTATGGGCCAAACTCATGGTTTGGCTCGACTCTCTCTGTTGCCAACTTTTGGTGCTATTGTTTTATTCTGATAAATAAAACTTTTATTTATAAACACACTTTATTATCAAATAGCACTTTTATTATTATTAATCAAGTAATAATATTTTAGAAAACTACTTTTGGATTTATGTATGTAATTTTGTGTGTCACTCTTTTCACTTAACATTCTAAGCATTTTGCCATGCTATTTTAACTCAAATATTAATTACAATGACTGCATAATAGTCTACTGTACACTCATACTGTAATTTACTTAACCAGGCTTCTACTGTTAGACTTCTGGATTGTTAGAGCATAAATTTTGCCCACATTTTTAGACTATTTCTTTAGGACAGATTCCCAGAAGTGGAACTAGAGGATCAGAAGATATAAACGTTTTTAAAGTTCCTAATAGATACTGCCAAATTGCTTTTCAGAAAGCTGATGCCAATTTACACTTCCAACATTGCCAGCATGTTTTTCTACCAATAGAGATTGGTCTAAAGGATAATAAAAATATAATACATTCCTTAAATTATTAATGCAACTAGAGAAGCATCATGACCACAGCAGAGAGGCCTGTGGCAAAGGTCATACCTTTCTCCAGGTATGCAATTGAAGAAGAGTTAATATGAGCACATGGAACAGAAGTTTTGCAAGAGTGAAGAGTAATATAATTAGATTTCAGACCATCAAACCTAAGGCTTGTGTCTGCTTTGTCCATTCCTGTACCCCAGCAAACAGGACAGTGCCTGGCACATAGAGCCACTCAATAAAAATTTGCTGAATTAACACAGAATCTTCTTTCAGATGCAGTTTTTCAGTAGCTGTAGTATTTAGCCACTCTTGGATTCAAAGAAACATGACTGGTTGGATTAAACACCCTTGCAAATGTCTGTTCAATCCTGAGATTCTATTTCAACTTTGGAAAATCAGTTTAAATGAAGGTGACACAATATGGCTCTCTTTGGGAGAAAAACAAGTAAACACATCTGAAAGAACACAGCTTAGTATCAGTTGCAAGTACATACATACATACATACATACATATATATATATATATATAGTTTTTTTACAAGCATGCAAAAAATGTAATTCAATGAGTTTTGTCACCTCCTGATAACAAACTTATTCAAATGCCATCCATGGTCAAGGCAGTTTTGGAGTTATCTTCAGTTTATTCTGTTATCACTGGTTGTAACTTGGCACCATTTTCAGTATTGCCAATTTTTTTTTTTGAGATATTACAAGGGCAAAATATAGGTAGTAGTTTGTATATTGTAATTTTTAGTAAAGGATGGCATAAAATTTATTTTGTGAATCAGAATATGGTCAAGGTAAAACAGTCAATCATTCAGCTCAGGTTCACTCTCCTGGCACCATAAAGATTCCCTTCAATATTCCACCATTTCTATAGTAGTAAATTGCCAGATATTGCCAGATCAACTTAACATTAACAATGTTATTGACGGAAAAGGATCAATCATCCTTATGACACAGCCATGCTCATCTGTTTCCATATTAGCTATGTCTGGTTTTGCATTAAAATGTTGAGAAAGTTACCCATACAACCTAGGATATTTCCTTTATAGAAATTTGTTGATCTCTTCATTAAATCCAAGTGTATCCTTAGGGGTATTAAAGTTTCTCCCCACAGAATTTTTGTTCCTGGATATTAATACTGGGAGAGAGGTGATGCAACAGGGACAGATTTGTAAGAACCTGACAAGGCAGGACCATAGAAGATAAATACATGAGTGTTGCCTCATACAGGATGCAAAAGCCTGATAAAATCTGAGAGGTCTAATCCAACTAAGGAGCAGTTGGAGAATGCAGGGTTACATATATAATTCAAGCAGCAAAAAAGACTCTTAAAGTGAGCCACATAGGACCCTGGTAACTGATTCCAATGAGCCCGGTAAGACTTGCTGGCAATGGTATCTGCAGATAGCAGGCTGGCTGATCAGTACATGTGATGTAGTGACAGACAATTCCCAATAGTACATCATTGCTGTATTAGACATCTTCAAGTCATTCAGCATCCAGATTTACTTAGGCATCTCCAAAGGCATGTCTGAATGCTAAGAAACGGATCTGAAAGGAAGATTCTGGAAAGCAGGTCCCAGATACACATTCTTCCCAAACAATGACATTTCAATGAGAATTCAGAGCCTGGAGCAGAATTCAGAAGATTGCAGAGCTTACCCATGTTTTTCGAAATCAAAGATTGGTGAATATCTTATTCTTTCTATCCCAGTACCAGTGAGACAGGTGGAAGGAAGGAGAGATAATGGGAGAAGAACGAACTGGATAAACTCAATGATGGGATGATCTGCCCTGGAAATTGTTTGTTCCTCCCAGACTTGCAGCCATGGTATATAACATACATAACATTCCATGTGGATTTTGAACCATAATAGGGATGGGGAAGATCAGCCTGAAAGCCAGAGATTCCCTGATTGTGTGTTGAGCTTGAGAATTATACTCAAGGTTTGCAGATGGCTAGCTCTCTTCCTGACAACCTATAGAGAGCCAGGCTTCATCTCTTATGGTTAAATGGGGCTTCTCCTGCCCAGGAAAATACAGTTGCTGGGAGAGTGGATTTGCATATTATACCTCTGAAATTCTTTTACAGTTCCTGAGTACCAGAGGCAACTAAATTGCCTTGAGAAACTAGTAATACTGATTGCCTCTGGGGAGTAGAACCCCTGGTGGCTAAGGGTGACAGGTGGTTAGAAACAAAAAAGATCGTTATTTCCTCATGTGCCCCCACCCCTCTTCTTGAGGATAGGAAAGCAATCTGGGGCCAGGGATGGACTAATTTCTTTACTCAAGACTATAGGGTCAGGAATTCCCTGGTGGTCCAGTCGTTAGGACTCTGTACTCTCATTGCCAAGGGCCCAGGTTCAAACCCTAGTTGGGGAACTAAGATCCCACAAGCCGAATGGCATGGCCAAAAACAAACTAACAACAACAAAAAAAGAAAGACTATAGGGCTGAACTAGGGAGCCAAAGAGGGATCTAAAAACTAGAAGAGAGAAGAGCTGCTGCTGAGTGGAAAAGCAAGACCAAAAGGGGAATTCAAGGTCAGCATACCAAAGAAGCCAAAAGCAGCTACTGGAAGGTGAGGTCTGGAACTTGAAAACAAAGCCCAGGGAAGCAGAGGAGCATGAGTAGACTGGAGAATGAACTGAGCAATATCTGAGAAAAGTCAAGGCTAAGGGCCTGGGGCTTGATGATGGGTGGATCCCTGAGATTATAAGATCAAAAATCAAGGGGCCTAGGCAGCAAGGTGCAGGCAGGCAAAATTCTTGTCAGAAATAAAACAGGTTTGACGGGTGGACACAAAAGGGGTACTGTTACATGAGAACTCTCTTGTCTGGGGATACTCCTTAGAGATTATGCTCTAAAATGGGTTGTAGAGATCCTGAGAAGCCGTATGTGAATGATTTGGTCTGCATGAGTATCTTTATTTCCCTCCAAACTTAAGGCTTTCTAGAGTGTATTATGATCTTATTGACTATTTTCTGAGAGAACTTGCAAAAGCGTAATGGGTTCAGGTGATATAGTTCAACCTGACTACTGCTAGGACATGATCTAAGGTAAGTGAAAGTGAAGTCACTCAGTCGTCCGACTCTTGGTGACCTCATGGACTGCAGCCTACCAGGCTCTTCCATCTATGGGATTTTCCAGGCAAGAGTACTGGAGAGGGTTGCCATTGCCTTCTCCGATCTAAGGTAAGGTAGGTAATAAATAAGTCTTTCTCATCACAGCTACTTGGAACAATTTGAATTCACCCTCCTGATTACCTGCTTCTGGTTGCCAGCTGTGGGGTTTTCTTTCTAGAAGTGTAGTGTCCTTGTTGGAAAGGCCTTATGGGGAGCCCAGGGCTTTATCTGACATAGGAAGATGTAATGATCCTGAGATGAAATGCCTAGAAGCTGCTCTGCAGGCAGGAGTCTGTGAGCTGTTGCTTAGAGTTTTCCTGAAAAATATCTTTTATTTGCGAGATAAGGTCTAGTTTTCAGGGTGCCTCAAAACTGACAGATATTAGTTGGACACTTGTAATTTTTTGAAGGTGAGAGTGCAAGAACTAAAAACAACTGTGTTGAATAAATGTGCCTCTACCATCAACCAGGACTGTTTACTAACTTACCAGTTAAAAGATGGGAGCTATTATATGTAAAAATCCTTGGGTTAAAACAGAGACAGTGGCCAATTCTCTAAAATGCTGTTACTAACCATCCCCACCTCTACCCAAAACACACTCCTCCACCAGGCATTCTGAGACGTTTCTAGTCTATGTGGTATTTCTTGGAACCCATTTGGGAAAAGTTCCACTCCATAAATCCTGGCAGAGAGCCAGGAAGAGATATAGGAGTCTAAACTAGTAAAGACTGCTTCTTTTTGAGGGTTTGATGAGAAAATTAGATAATCAAATAAGTGGGCTATTACAAACTTGCCTACAGACTCAGGGGGAAGCAATTTATAAACTATTAGAACAGAGTTTGGGGCAGAGGAGAGGAAGCAAATTATCTCAAATTGTTCATCTTCTGCACAACACTATTATCTTCCTCTTTAGACTTTGCTATTTCAGCCAATAGTGCCCTCATTTTCCTACTGACAAGAGGTTCGAAACCTCATCCTGTTCTACCTGTCTGGAAATGAGCCTAATTTCCTAAGGATCCAGTCCAGGAACCACCTCATGCATGAAGTCCACCCAGCCCTTGGTGATCTTATTTCATAACCTCATACTGTCAATGCTCAGCAGTGTTCTAAACACTGAAGGTGTTCAAAAAAATACCTGACAATGTTGGTATTAGTTACTAAAAATAGCTGATATATGGGATCAGCACAGAGGCAAAAGACTGCCTAAATTCAAGGTCTAGAGTGTCTATATACATCATAGCCTGGACCTGAATCCTCTGGTTTATATTTTTCAGGACCAGATCCTCCTTCTCCATGAGACAGGATACACCCAAATGAAGTGGGTGGAGGGGAGTCCAAAGCACAAGATTAGAATGAAACAAACCCAGCTCTTCTGTGAGGGGTAGGTCTGTGAGTAGGTCAGGATGGGAGGCTAACTCCTGAGTTCTGAAGGGCTCCCTCTGAGTCATTTGGGCTGGACAGGCCCTTAGCATTGCTCCATATGTCAGCATGCCACTGCCTTCTGTACCATACCTCAGGCCCTGACTGTGAAGCAAGTTGGAACTGTAGGCCTTCTTTCAGGGTCCTCCCAGCAGAGTATGCCTCCCTAGGCACACAGAGAGAAAGACTCCAAGAGGTCATGCTCCCACCTTTCATTCGTTATGATCCCGAGGCAGAATACTGAAAACAAAGGAAGAGGACAGCCACATCAAGCTAAGGTCTGGTCAGTGAAGAAAAAACTTGTTAAGGGGAAAAAATTAAGCACAAGCAAGTACCAGAAGTCAATAGCCAAAATTCTTCAAAGTTGTGAAAAACAGCAAGGAAGCTGGTCCAAGAGTTCAGTAAAGAGTAACTAGCAGAGATATGACATACAGAGAGGAGCAGTAAAGAAGCTGAAAATAAATGAGCAGCAAATGAAGGCGCCTAACTGCTAGGCAGCTTTCCAATTTGGGTTCAGCCACCCCACATTTCTTTCACCACGGTGTGTGAACCAACCCTGAGCTGCCCTGCTGGGAAGGCTGGCTGAAGATGAAGTCTGCAGCAGCTGGCTGGCAGGAGAACGGATTTTGGGATGGGATACGGGCAGAGGCATTTCCTCACCAGCTTCTCACTGGAGATGACTGCATGCTTCAGAATTCCTTACCTTTTCCTCACACATGAGCTGTTTTTCCTAGTTTCCTTTGAAAGATCAAAGCAAAAGTCAAGTTTTCGAGGTTTAGGTTCATCCTTCAAAATACCCGATATAACTTTTGCAGATACTTTCCTCATATTCAAGTTTTCTTTCAGAATGAGCCTAACAGTTTCTTTATCTAAATTTAACTCTTCGGCCATCATCCTCACGGTTAACTGCCTATTCGAACAGACCAAGTCCTTGACTTTCTTAATATTTTCATCCGTCCGGTGGGTGACAGGACGACCACTTCTGGCATCATCTCGAATGTCTTCGCGTCCTTTTTTAAACCTTTTGTGCCAATCGAAAACTCTGGCCCTTGACATGACTTCATCCCCGTAAGCTTCTTTTAAAAGATGGTGAGTCTCACTTGCAGACTTGTTCAGTTTCACGCAAAATTTGATACTAATCCTTTGTTCTAGGTATCGGTCACTCATTTTGGGGCTTAAGCAACACAAGAACGTTAAAACGCCACAACTGTGAAGGAAAGACAGAGGGACCAATCTCTACAGGGGTGCAGGTGGAATCATGCCGCTATTCTTGCTCCTCTGGAAGCCTCATGAGATAAGAGTAATTGCTTTTCTGAATTTTAGCCCCTGGGTCTTCCAACCTAGAAGCTAACGGGGCCACAGTGTAGCTGCAAAGCTGGGGAAAATGAAATCTCCTACAATCTACGTCTGCGTCCAACTCGGGCACGAAGATCTGATGGGAGTGTGCAAATCAGTCACCAAGATCGTCCCGTTGCCCGCGGCTCTGAAGAGTCTAAGGCAATCTCTGCAGTAGAAGCCTACGTGGTGGCAATTTAAAGAAGCAAGAAACGACGCGTCGGTGTTGTAACGTGCAGGCTCGCTCCAGATCGACGGAAACCCGTGCACGCCAAACCTACCGGAGCGGCAGAGGTCTTGGAGCCTCTAGAGTCCCTGGAGACACGCCCGCATGCGCCATTCCCTCCCTTCGCCGGTAGGCCGCGCGCAGGCGCACTGCGGCAGCCTGCGCCAGGCCCCGCCTCTGCTTCGCCACACCCGAGCGGGCGCGCTTCCTTGCGCGTACCCGCCCGGGGAGAAGTCGGCGGAAAGGAGGGGGCGGGGAAGGAAGGCTGAGGGAAGAGAGGGCACCCCCGGGCGCCAGGGTGCATTGTGGGAAGGAGGCGGCAGCGTCCCGGGCGGGCGGGAGGTGCACCAGCGGCGGCGGCGGCGGTAAATCCTCCCGGCCGCTCACAGCACTGTGGAGCCGCGTCCTCAGCCCGGCCTCGGCCCGCGGCGCCCCTCCTGCCCCTCGCGGCTTCNTCCATCCTAAAGAAGATCAGTCCTGGGTGTTCACTGGAGGACTGATGCTAAAGCTGGAACTCCAGTACTTTGGCCACCTCATGCGAAGAGTTGGCTCATTGGAAAAGACTCTGATGCTGGGAGGGATTGGGGGCAGGAGGAGAAGGGGACGACAGAGGATGAGATGGCTGGATGGCATCACCGACTCAATGGACATGAGTTTGGGTGAACTCTGAGTGTTGGTGATAGACAGGGAAGCCTGGCGTGCTGCAATTCATGGGGTTGCAAAGAGTCAGTCACGACTGAGCGACTGAACTGAACTATTTCAGGTATTATAATCCCTTCTTACTCATCTTTTTGGGGTATTGATTCAAAAGCCACAAAGGAAGTACAGCAAATTCAACATGTCCAAAATGAATCATCATTTCCTCATTTTCCCCTTTCAAGTCCTCTCTTACACATATGACTTTCTGTCACTCATATTAGTTACGTCCATCTTACTCAAGTTGACTATCTTTTAAAAGGTGTAAATCAGATGTCACTCCTTTCCTTGAAAACCTTTAGTGACTTTTCATTTGATTTAAAATAAAATCTAAATTCTTACCATGACTCACAAAACCCTACTCCATCTTCCCCTGCCCACCTCTTCACTCTCCTGAATTTCTCCCTCCAGAGGGTTCACTTCCCTCCATGGACAGGGGACATTCCTCAGACCCTAGAATAGACTATGCCTCAGGGTTCTCTCAGGGTGTTCCCTGTCAGTTCCCTCTGCGAGTTTTTTCCCCCGGGCTCTTTAAATGCTTGGCTTCTTTTCAGCCCTCAGCCTTCAGCTTATTCATCATAGCATTCAGCAAATATTTACTGAGTTTTTGCTATGTATTAGGAACTGTTCTCTCTGTGTGTGCAGCTCAATCATGTCTGGCTCTTTGCAACCTCATGGACTGTAGCCCACCAGGTTCCTCTGTCCATGGAATTCTCCAGGCAAGAATACTGGTATGGGATGTCATTTCCTTCTCCAGGGGGTCTTCCCAACCCAGGAATTGAACTCACATCTCTTGTGTCTCTTGGGTCTCCTGCATTGGCAGGAGGGTTCTTTACCACTGGCACCACCTGGGAAGCCCTAGGTGCTGGGAATATAGTAATGAGCAGGACAGAACACAGCCCTGCCCTCCTGGAATTCAATTAAAATAAATAAGAATGATATCAATGAGGAGAATTCAAAGCAGGGGAATGTGCCAGTGACTGAATGACAGCTCTACATTGAGTGTCAAGGTAAGACAGGCCAGTCTGAGAAGACAGTATTAAAACTGAGATTTCAATAATCGAAAGAGACAAGTTTCCAGCACAACTCAGGGAAGAGCACATTAGGCAGAAGGGAACCTCTAATGCAAGGACTAAATTTTAATGTGAGGAGTAGCTTTGTGTGTTTGAGAAGCTGGAAGGAGGCTGAGGAGAGATTACAACTCCAGTGAAGTGAAGTGAAATGAAGTTGCTCAGTCGTGTCTGACTCTTCATGACCCCATGGACTGTAGCCTACCAGGCTCCTCCGTCCATGGGATTTTCCAGGCAAGAGAACTGGAATGGGTTGCCACTTCCTTCTCCAGGGGATCTTCCCGACCCAGGGATCGAACCCGGGTCTTCTGCCTTGTGGGCAGACGCTTTACTGTCTGAGCTACCAGTGAAGTCCACAGCTCCAGTAGGCCTTTGTAAACCAGGGAAATGTGTTTGACTTTATTGTTTAAATGTTATAGAAGCCAGTAAGAGATTTTAAACATGGGAATAACTTCATCTGTTTATCTATATATTTTTAAAAGTACTATGGAATAGCTCTCGGGCCGCCGGCCGGCCTGGCTCCCCTCCCCGGCCCCGACGGGCGGGCAGGCTGCCCTGAGGAGGCGGGGAGGGGAGGGCTGGGTCGGCCGGCGGGCAGACAACGATGCCGAACTTCTGCGCGGCCCCCAACTGCACGCGGAAGAGCACGCAGTCGGACCTGGCCTTCTTCAGGTTCCCGCGGGATCCGGCCAGGTGAGCGGCGGGCGCGGAGCTGGCAGCCCGGGCCCTCTTCGGCGGTTCGTGCTGCCAACCGCTGGCCCTGGGCAGGCTCCGGGGCTAAGAGGGGCGTGGGGGGAACACAGTTGTTGACCCCAACCCGGCTCCGAGGTGGGGAGCGGGCCTCGAGCGGTGGGCGGCGGGCGCTCGGGGGCTTCGGAGCACGTGCGTCCGCGGGGGCTCTGCGTGTTGGACACCACCCGAGTAAGAGGCAGCTGGGCGGCGCGAGTGGGTAAGGTGGGTTCTCGCCCTGATTGCTTACTGTGTGACCTCGGACAAGCCGCTTTCCTCTCTGGGCTTTAATTAGCCTAGCTGTCAGAAGAGGGACCTGGAATCTATGGTTGTGGTCTCCGGGGCCATTGTACCCCCACGACAATTTTCGGAGTCTGACAACGTTTGATCTCCAGTCACAACTACTCCCACCTTCGGACTTGTTCATGGTTCAAATTCTGTTTCTGACCGTTACTCATTATCTCACTTGGTTAATGTGGGGATAACGGGCGTGGGAGAGGACGGGTACGCTAGAGGGCTTGGTAGTTGTTATTGAAACGTCATTCTTGAGGTAACACACCCGCTCTCACTTATATTTAGAGAGTGATAGAGTAGGGACTGTATTTGAAAGTTGAGGATTTTTCCTTGGCATGTCTTGTTGGTTCATTCATTTCAGGTCAGTATCTACTGTGTGTGTCAGGGCACTAACGTTAGAGGTCCCGGAAATTCAGAGTTTGTGAGATAGCGTTCCTGCCTGCAGAAAGCTTACAATCAATTTAAAGAGGTAGATATATAATATATATATATAGGCGATTATAATATAGCATGCTGTTCTACAAATATTTATAGAAGGCCTACTATGTACTACATATTGTTCTGAGCACTGAGAGAGAATAGATAACTAAACCGAAGACTCTGTTCTCATGGAGTTTACGTTCTAGTGGGGGAAAGTAAGTAGATACACCGTGTATCAGATGGTGATGAATCAGTTCAGTTCAGCTGCTCCGTCTTGTCCGACTCTTTGCGACCCCATGAACCGAAGCACGCCAAGCCTCACTGTCCATAACCAGCTCCCAGAGTCCACCCAAACCCATGTCCATTGAGTCGGTGATGCCATCCAACCGTCTCATCCTCTGTCATCTCCTTCTCCTCCTGCCCTCGATCTTTCCCAACATCAGGGTCTTTTCAAACGAGTCAGCTCTTCGCATTAGGTGGCCAAAGTATTGGAGTATCAGCTTCAACATCAGTCTTTCCAGTGAACACCCAGGACCGATCTCCTTTAGGATGGACTGGTTGGATCTCCTTGCAGTCCAAGGGCCCCTCAAGAGTCTTCTCCAACACCACAGTTCAAAAGCATCCATTCTTCAGTGCTCAGCTTTCTTCACAGTCCAACTCTCGCATCCGTACATGACCACTGGAAAAAACATAGCCTTGACTAGACGGACCTTTGTTGGCAAAGTAATGTCTCTGCTTTTGAATATGCTGTCTAGATTGGNTTATTTTGTGCCCCCAATCCCCTTTTACTTACTTTGTAATTTGGAGTTTGTACCTCTTAAGTTCCCTCACCTATTTCACTTGTTTCCTCCACCCCCCCAATCCATTTTCTTTATATAGTCAAGGAAGTAAGAGACTCTTAAGATTGCATTCATAATGGTTAAAATTGTTCGAAATCTGGGTAGAAGTGAAACTTTAATTATAGTCTAGAAAATTTGATTTTACACATGACTTTTCTCAAGAGTTCTTGTTCCACTGTGGTTGTCTGTGAGGAACAATGAGTTTTCCAAGCCTTGGTGAATCCAGCCTCTGCCATTAGAGTAAGTCTCTTACCAGGACTTCTAATGATAAAAGTGATGAGAAATCCTGCTTTTATGGTGGGTTCAGAGCACTCTGAGCTGTTGTAGCTCATTTAGGTGTCCCAGGATCCCTCTGAGGGAGGCACGGCTGGTATTTTCACAGATAAAGACCCGGAGGCCCAGGAGGGCACATGATGGGCTTGGGGTCATGNGCTTTTATGGTGGGTTCAGAGCACTCTGAGCTGTTGTAGCTCATTTAGGTGTCCCAGGATCCCTCTGAGGGAGGCACGGCTGGTATTTTCACAGATAAAGACCCGGAGGCCCAGGAGGGCACATGATGGGCTTGGGGTCATGTGACTGGCAGGTGGCTAACCTGGTCTCTGAGACGCAGTGTTCTGACTTCTAGACCCGTGTTCTCTGCGTTCTGTTTTCTCCTCCCACAGCCTCCACTGAGGCTCAGAGCCAAGAGGAGCTGCTTTTCTAGCAAAAGCTTTGGCCCACTCTATAGTGTTTTTTTTTTTTTTTTCTTTTTAATTTCCTGTGGATTTTTAAGAACATTTCAAAAATAGAATAGAATGGAAAGGTAACANTGCCTGGAAAATCCCATGGACGGAGGAGCCTGGTGGGCTGCAGTCCATGGGGTCGCTAAGAGTCCGGCAGGATTGAGTGACTTCACTTTCACTTTTCATATTCATGTATTGGAGAAGGAAATAGCAACCCACTCCAATGTTCTTGTCTGGAGAATCCCAGGGACTGCGGAGCCTGGTGGGCTGCCGTCTGTGGGGTCGCACAGTGTTGGACACGACTGAAGTGACTTAGCAGCAGCAGCAGCAGCAGCAGCAGGGGAGGCACAGTTGCTATTTTAAATAGGATTATCAGAGAAGGTCTCACTAAGAAAGTGTATTTGAGCAAAGACCCTAAGTAGGTAAGAGAGTCAGTCATGGAAGTATCCAGGGGAAGTACATTTCAGTCTGTAGAAACAGTAAATGTAAAGGCAGGGCATGCTTGTTAGAGGTACAAGCAGGAGTCCTCAAGCTGATTTAAGGAAGGTCAGTCACTCAGTCGTGTCTGACTCTTTTCCACCCCATGTATTGTAGCCTGCCAGGCTCCTCTGTCCATGGAATTCTCCAGGCAAGAGTATTGGCGGGGGTTGCCATTTCCTTCTCCAGGGGAATCTTCCGTACCCAGGGATCAAACTGTGGTCTCCTCCATCGCAGGCAGATTCTTTACCTTTTGAGCCACCAGGGGAGGCCAAAGGGATGGGGGAGAGGAAGAGATAAGACCAGAAAAATGTACATGTGTTTGTGGTAGGTTCAAATTGGGTAGGTTTTTGTAGGCTATGGAAAGCACGATGGCATCCTAAGTGAAACAGGAAGTCTTCAAAGGGTTTAGAAGAGAGACTTAAATATTTAACAGAATCACCAGCTAACTTGATGAATATATTGTAGGGAAGCAAAGGTGAGAGCAGAAAGACCAGTTGAAGGCAGTTGCAGTAATCCAGGTTTAATTGCAGTAATCTAAGTTTATAGAGGTGGAGATGGTAAGTAGTTGCCTTTGAGGTTTATTTAGCAGGTGAAGCCAGCAGGATTTTTAATGGTGTAGATGTAGGTTGTAAGAGAAAAACAGAAGTCAAGAATGACTCTAGGATTTTTTGCCTTAAAAAAAAAAAATTGAAGTGTAGTTTATTTCCAATGTTGTATTATTTCTGCTACACAGCAAAGTGATTCAGTTTTATATATATACACACACACACTTAAAAAAAATTTTTTCCAGTACACACATTCTTTTAAAAATTCCTTTGCAGTATGTTTTATCACATATTGAATGTAGTTCCCTGTGCTACACAATAGGACCTTTCTGTTTATCCATTCTATGTATAATAGTTTGTGTCTGCTAACCCCAAACTCCCAGTCCAACCCTCCTCACAACCACAAGTATGTCCTTTATGTCTGTAAGTCTGTTTCTCTTTAGTAGATAGGTTCATTTGTATCGTGTTTTAGATTCCACATATAAGTGATATCATATGGTATTGTCTTTTTCTTTCTGACTTACTTAGTATGGTAATCTCTAAGTCCATCCATGTTGCTGCAAATGACATTGTTAAATTCTTTGTTATGTCTTGAGTAGTATTCCATTATAGATATGTACCTCATTTTCTTTATCCATCTTTCAGTGGACATTTAGATTGTTTCCATGTCTTGGCTATTGTGATAGTGCTGCTATAAACATGGGGGTGCGTGTGTCTTTTGAATTACAGTTCTGTCCAGATAAATGACCAGGAGTGGGATTGCTGGATCGTACAGTAACTCTGTTTTTAGTTTTCTGAGGAACATCCATACTGTTTTCTATAGTGGTTGCACCAGCTTACATTCCCACCAACAGTGTAGCAGGGCTCTCTTTTCTCTGCACCCCCTTCAGCATTTGTTATTTGTTATTTGGTGATGGCCATTCTGACTCATGTTAGATGGTACCTTGTGATTTTGGTTTGCATTTCTCTAATGATTAGTGATTTTGAGTATCTCTTCATGTGCCTGTTGGCCATCTGTGTGAAGAATGACTAAGATTTTTAACCTGAGCCTTTATTGAGCTATGGAAGACTGGGAGGAGCAGGTTCAGTGGAGGACTATAAAAAATTTGGTTTAGGACATGTGAAGTTTGAGAGAACACATAGACATTCAAGAATAGATGTCTTTCTTCATACATATCCATAAATGAACTCAAAATTGTCCATATTTAGATCAGTGACCTAAATATTTAAGAGCCAAAGCTATTAAAAGATATACAGGTCTGAAATTTAGAGACTTCCAGACTAGAGATTGTGAATATGGGCATTCTCAGTTTATAGAGGGTATTTAAAACCATGGAACTGGATAAGTAAAGTAGACTAGGTCTGAGGATTGAGCCCTGGAGTATTCTTAGTGACTACTAGCTCAGGAGAGTGAGGAATAGCCATTGGGTTCTGTGGGAGCAGAGAAGAGGAGCATCTCAATCTTACTGGGCCTCGCTCTATTAAGCATTATCTTCCTTTGAGCCCAATTGGAAGTATATTTCACTTGCATAATGAAGGCAGCACTGGTCAATTCTGGACCACAGGTTGTTAATCTTTATAGGTAGTGAATACTCTTTTCATTATACTCCATAGTTGGGGAGTATGGCCTGTAGGAGATTATAGTCTCAGATTTGGAAGGAGTTTGTAGATCTAGGGCAGTATCCTTTGAAGTGTTGGAATTCCCTCAGAAGTAGTGACTTTTAAACTTTTTTGGATCTCTGTTCCTTTTGAGAATCTAATGTAAGGTCTGTTGAGAAAAGACATAGACATGATTTCGTATCAAGTTATTTATGGACCCTTAAGAGGCTTCTGTACATTTCTGACAGGTGGGCCTTTGCTAAAACACCTCTAGTGTCAGTTCCTTTGCTTTGTGAGGGGATACTTGAGGATTCTGGACAGCATTGACTATTGTTTCTTCCTTGTATCGAGTGGAAATGTGCCTCCCCCTTGTAATTTATGCTTTGGAGGGTTTACTTTTGTTCTTAAGTGACAGTGAACAAAGCTGTGTCCTGTTTTATCTATTTTTAAATTTGGTTTTTGGCCTGGCCTCGTGACATGCAGGCTCTTAGTTCCCTGACTAGGGATTGAACCCGTGTCCCCTGTAGTCGCAGTAGAGTCTTAACCACTGGACTGTCAGGGACTGGCACTGGACTCTGCCCTGTTTTATTAGGTTGGTGAAAAAATAACTGTGGTTTTCGACCGTGAATTTTAAATTATTATAACTAGACTCAAATACATCTTTATTAATCAAAAGAGGAACAGTTACAATCAAAACATTTTTGCCAACGAGAAATAAGTTTGTTATTCCTGTAGTATAAGAAATGGTGCTTCTGGATTCGACAAACTTGGAGAATATTTTCTGCCTCTTGCTGGTTGTGGAAGCATTTTGTCTGCAAAAAAGTTGTCCAGATACTTGAAGAAGTAGTAGTTGGTTCATGAGAGTTCAGGTGAATATGGCAGATGAGGCAAAACTTCGTAGCCCAGTTCATTCAACTTGTGAAACGTTGGTTGTGTGATGTGCCGTGGAGAATTGGGCCCATTCTGTTGGCCAATGCCGGTTGCAGGCATTGCAGTTATGGGTGCATCTCACTGATTTGCTGAGCGTACTTCTCAGATATAATAGTTTCACCAGGATTCAGAAAGCTGTAGTGGATCAGACGGGTAGCATTAAAATGATGTATAGCCACATTTGTATAAGAATGTTCCACTGTCAAACAGCAAAGTTCAACAATGCAAGACTGCTATTACTTTTTGCACCAATCTATACATAAGAGCCCTTTGAGTATTTTATGACCAAATTACGAGCTTTTTAAAAACTCTTTTTTAAAAATTTTATTTATTTATTTATTTTACTTTATTTTACTTTACAATACTCTGTTGGCTTTGCCATACATTGACATGAATCCACCACAGGTATACACGAGCTCCCAATCCTGAATCCCCCTCCCACCTCCCACCCCACAACGTCTCTCTGGATCATCCCCATGTTTAAATACTCTTTTAAAAACATCTTTATTGAGATATTCGCATACCATATAATTCACCTTTTTAAAATATGCAGTTAAGTGGCTTTTGGTGTATCGTGTTATTAATTTAAGAAATTTTTGATAGAAATGCACATGTTGGTGCATGTCTTGGTGTCTGTAGAGGATTGTTTCCAGGAATCCCCTGTGGATACCAAAATCCATGTATGCTCAAATACCTTATGTAAATGGCAGTAGTGTAAAATTTGCCATTTTAATCATTTTTTTTAAAACCATATTTGAGTGTATAATCCAGTGGCATTAGTTACCATTCACTGTGTTCTGTATTCATCACCACTGTCTACTTCCACACCTTTTTCATTATCCTGAGCAAAAACTTAACCATTAAGCAGTAGCTTTTTACGCCAGTCCATTTTCAGTCTTCATGAATTTTTCTGTTTTAGGTACTTTATACTCATATTATCTAAGTCAGTCATACAGTAATAGTCCTTATATGTCTGTCAAATTTCAATTAATGTATTAAAGGTCTTAACTGTCTATCAGAACCAAAAATCAATACTATAGATTTCAAATTCTACTGTATTTGACAATTTTTCACCCTGCCCAGTTTATTATAATAAAGAAATAGTTTCCAGAGTTGCTTACTGAATTAATAATTGTATTCTTAGGGTTAGTGGTTACAGTTGTTTTTTTTTTTCTTCTGTAAATGGTTTGTAGGGAGGGTTGATAAAAGGTGACATTGCCAGCCATCTTTATTCAAAAGTTAACTCATGTTGTTAACTAACCATAAATATAAATATACTTAATGCTGTTAAATAGTATATTTCCCATTCACTTTATTTATAAATTCCATGTACATGAAAAAAGAATTTTGGTCCCCTGGGTCTTTGTTGGTGCATGCAAGCTTTCTCTAGTTGCAGTGAGTGAGGGGTACTCTTTGTTGCGGTGCACAGGCTTCTCATTGTGTTTTTTTTGTTGCAGAGCATGGGTGCACAGGGCTCAGTAGCTGTGATACAGGGGGTCATTAGTTGTGGCTCGCAGGCCCTAGAGCATGCGGACTCCAGTATTTGTGGTGCACTGGCTTTAGTTGTCTGTGGCATGTGAAATCTTCCTGGTTCAGGGATCAAACCCATGTCCCCTGCATTGGCAGATGGGTTCCTACCCCCTGTACCACCAGGGAAGTCCCTGTGCACACTTTTAAAAACAGCTGTTTAGAAGTAACTTAAAATTCAAGAGTATAATTAATACATGGCACTCTGGAATTTCATACCCTAATACCTCATATTGGTTTAGAAAAAGTAGCATTAATGCACTTTAAAGATATATATATATATATATATATATATATATAATCAACTTACCTTAGGGCAGTGACAGGAAGATAAGTTTAGTTCAGTTCAGTTCAGTCGCTCAGTCGTGTGTGACTCTTTGCGACTGTAAGGTTGCCGCGAACACAAAGATGCCTCTGCCAGCTGGTATTAAGAAGTCTTTATTGGGCGAGCGCTCTTGAGCAGAACTCCCTGGGAACCGCGGGCGGGAGTCTGCAAAGAAGGGCGGGCAGATGAAGGGTTTTATGGAATGGGGCAGCTTGCTAGTGGGGTTTATTCCAAAAAAGGTAATGACTTAGGGTCGCTATGGGGGTTGGGCTACATAGGGTACTGTGTCAGCGTCTGATTGGTCTCGATAGCGGCGCGGTTAGGGTCGCTTCAGGGACTGGCCCCTCCTTATCTTCCNGGTTTGGGGATGGGGTCTGTGTGAGCACAGCCCCACCCCTCCTCAGAAAACCTTTCCTGTCTGTAACTGCCAGCACCTGCCAATTCCCCATCAGCTTTTTCCTGTAATATGTTCTCTGTTCTTCACTACCGCAGTAAATGGCTGTAAAATGTTGAGTATCCACATCCTCAATCCCATCCTTCCTGCCCCTTCCCTGGTTTCTTTTGTCCTTCCTTAGCTACCATCCAACAGACTATTTGATTTTGTTTACACATTTTGTTTGTTGTCTCTCCCGCTGGAAGTCGCCTGCTTGAGGTCAGGGCTTTTCCTTTGTGTTTTATCTCCATCATCTACAACAGTGCCTGGCACATAATAGCTGCTCAGTAAACATCTGTGGCCTGAACAGAATAGCGGCAGGCCCTACCGTTCAGGCCCTCTTCGTAGCTTTTAGGACACTGGCTCAGAATCGCTGAACACGGCCGTGCCGGTTTCGTGGCAGAGCGAAGGCGGAAGGCGGTGGCGTCACAGGGCAGGCTCCTGGGGCGTGCGCTGTGCCATCGACTCTCTGCCGTCACTGTTCCCAAAATCGCTAATAACTGTTTTCTTTGGACGTCTGCTTTGTAAGGGAAGGCCAAAGGGAGCACGGAGCGTGCCCGTGCCCCGCGAGAGCCTGCTGCACCTTTCCGCAGGGTCCCGGGCGCCTGGGGACCGGCGCGCCACGTGTGCGCGCTCGGCGAGGGGCGAGCCGCGGCGGGGTGAGCGCGTCGCATCTCTGCCGGGGTCCGCAGGGCGCCCACCGCCTGAGAAGCCGTCTGCATCAGAACCTGCTTGGAAAGCAGAAAGAGGGCAAGGAACACGCTGGTTGTCCTGTCTCAGTCCTGTTCGTCTCCTGG
The DNA here is from genome assembly GCA_006410875.1 of Neotragus pygmaeus. Lineage (NCBI taxonomy): Eukaryota > Metazoa > Chordata > Mammalia > Artiodactyla > Bovidae > Neotragus > Neotragus pygmaeus. Next base: position 1,373,277 of record SJYV01051075.1, read on the forward strand.
TGAGCGGACTGCTTTCTCTGACAACGACACTGTGGAAGGAAATGGAGACAGAGCCCGCCATGCTCCCGCTCCTTACTTGGCAGTCAGATGACGGTGGGCGGGCTGGCTCTCTGCTCTGTATTAAAGAAGGAAAATTAAGATTAGTTGAGTGAGTGACCTGCAGCATCGCCACCGTTCTGTGAAGAACACAAGACCTACGCCGGTACCAACTCTGAAATGGGGGTTTTATCCAAGGTGCCTGTGTCTGCATTTAAAACAGGCTTTGCATGCTGTAAACAGTACAATTCATGCTGATACTTTAAAAGTTTACCTTACCTTTTCTGATAACATTAACTATCAAATAAAACATCCAGGGAAGAAAGGAAAAAGCTTTATAGTTTAGTACATTTAATGACACTTTCTCTTGCTTTTTGAACAAGTACAGTTCAGTCGTCACTCAGTCGTGTCTGACTCTTTGTGACCCCATGAACCACAGCACGCCAGGCCTCCCTGTCCATCACCAACTCCCGGAGCTTGCTCAAACTCATGTCCATTTAGTCGGTGACGCCATCCAACCATCTCATCCTCTGTCATCCCCTTCTCCTCCTGCCCTCAATCTTTCCCAATATCAGGGTCTTTTCAAGTGAGTCAGCTCTTCACATCAGGTGGCCAAAGTACTGAAGTTTCAGCTTCAACATCAGTCCTTCCAATGAACACTCAGGACTGATCTCCTTTAGAATGGACTGGTTGTATCTCCTTGTAGTCCAAGGGACTCTCAAGAGTCTTCTCCAACACCACAGTTCAAAAGCATCAATTCTTCGGTGCTGAACATGGGAACCCACAAGTGGGTCCCACAAATGAATTAGCCGACCCTGTTTGTCACGGCTGTGGTTGAATAATCCAGTCCGGTCTATCAAATTCTGGGGTCTTGTTTCTTAAATAATTAAGTAAGTCTTGTTGCCACTGCTGTTAATTGCTGTGCCATGCTGTGCCTAGTCACTTAGTGTGTTAGACTCTTTGCAACCCCATGGACTGTAGCCTGCCAGGCTCCTCTGTCCCTGGATTTCCCAAGCAAGAATACCAGAGTGGGTTGCCATTTCCTTCTCCAGGGTGTCTTCCTGAGCCAGGGAGGGAACCCAAGTCTCCTGCTTTAGCACTGAGCAACCTGAGAAGCAGGAAGCCAAACTTACCAGCAGATTGTGTTCCACCTTTCGTTGTCGTTGTTGAGGTCCTTTAATGGACCGGAAGTTGTTGTTGAGGTCCTTTAATAGACCAGAACCTGGTGGTCTGGAGTCCACTGATAAGAAAGTAAAGGAGAGAGAAAGAGGCTGATATTCCTTGGTTTACACAGAAAGCCAGTAAAGTCCCTGACACGGGGCTTGCTCTATTCACGGAGGTCTCAGGCGCCCTCTCGATGGGGCGAAGGTGCAGAGCACCTTCTCGAGAGGGTCTTAGAAGCCCAGGCAGGAAAGTGAACTCAGAGAGCCTCTGCACTCCAGAGAAATAGCCTGAGAGAGCAAGAGAGAGAGAGAGCGAGAGAGAGAGAGAGAGAGAGAGAGAGAGAGAGAGAGAAAGCAAGACATGGGGACCAAAGCTCTGATGGAGCAAAGGTATTTTATTTAACATTATCTAGGTATAATGGCGCCCCACTCCAGTACGCTTGCCTGGAAAATCCCATGGACAGAGGAGCCTGGCGGACTGCAGACCATGGGATCACAAAGAGTCAGACACAGCTGGGTGACTGAGCATGCATGCATGCCGCTTCCTCAGCTGGGAGCTGAGGACCTTGATGGACAGTAGCACTGCCCACAAAGAGACATGGAGATGTTTGTTTCCAAAAGCAACAGACATCTACCAGCACTGCTTGTGCACTCTTGGAGTAGCCTAGAGGGGTGGATGCAGGGGAAAGCAACATGAAACTAACCATACCCCTGGGCATGATTTCATAAGCTGGGGTCTGTAGCCTGGGGATGCTGCTGACATATTTTGTGTCTGAACATTACAGTGGCTGCTGCAGGCACTCCAGGTTGCCGAGGCCTCTTCCTTCTTAGCCTTCAGGCCAGCAGTTCTTAACCCTGGCTGTACACAAGGGGTGAGGATGGGGAAGGGAGGCTTCTCTAAAAATAACCAATGCTGAGGCCTCACCCCTGAGATTGAGGTTTAATAGTCACTAGGGATTTCTGGTGGCTCAGAGGTTAAAGCGCCTGCCTCCAATCCAGGAAACCTGGGTTCGAGTCCTGGGTCGGGAAGATCCCCTGGAGAAGGAAATGGTAACCCACTCCAGTATTCTTGCCTGGAAAATCCCATGGACAGAGAAGTCTGGTAGGCTATAGTCCGTGGGGTCGCAAAGAGTCGGACATGACTGAGCAACTTCACTCACTCACTCATCCAATAGTGAGCTTGGATATCAGAATTTATTAATAGCTCCCCTGGTTAATTTAACACATAGGCACGGTTGAAGGGATCTGTTTTGGGGTCTTAACCTGGCCATGGCCCCACCAGCACTCTTGGGTGGGAGGACTGAGTGTGGAGAGTTCTCTCCTGTAGGTTTACTGCCAGAAGCAAGTTCAAACTTCTTTTTTGTTCTAGAAAAGCTTGAGACATTTTTCCCCTTGCAGTAGCTTGCTGCTGCTGCTGCTGCTAAGTCGCTTCAGTCGTGTCTGACTCTGTGCGACCCCATAGACGGCAGCCCACCAGGCTCCCCCATCCCTGGGATTCTCCAGGCAAGAACACTGGAGTGGGTTGCCATTTCCTTCTCTAATGCATGAAAGTGAAAAGTGAAAGTGAAGTCCCTCAGTCGTGTCCGACTCTTCGTGACCCCATGGGCTGCAGCCCACCAGGCTCCTCCATCCATGGGATTTTCCAGGCAAGAGTGCTAGAGTGGGGTGCCATTTCCTTCTCCAACTGCAGTGGCTTGGTCCTACTTTATTTACGCAAATGTAACTTTAGGCCTGTTGCTGAAACAAATATACTGACTTAGCCCTCAGAGGAGGAGATCAAATACCAGAAAGACTTGAGGCTGGACCGTGTTCATCTGTTGTGTCTTCCTCTGCTCTGGTGCCCAGGTGACCCCTCTAAGGTCCCTCTACCCTCAGTTCCTGCCTGGGGAGAAAAAGGAACGATCAGCGTCCTTCAGATAACAGATCCACCTGCCACAACAGAGTGGTGAAGTTGCGTCTCGGGTCCCCGGTCCCAAAGCCTGGCCAGCCAAGGGTGCACGTGCTCTTCCAGGGGCTCTGGCGCACCTCCCTTGGAACGGCGGTCACAGCCAGAGTGGGAGTGGCGGACCCCTAGGGGTGGGGCTCGTTTTATCCTTGAGTTGCCATTATCACAAGATCTGGCCCCGCTGAGCTGTTTCCTGTCTTTCATCCCAGCTTAGCGTGTTCCACATTGGCGTCACTGTCGTCTGACATCCGTTTGAGCCTGCGGAAGAAATAAATGCTGACTCTGGCTTTGGGAGGCCTTCCAGAACATCTGGCCCAGGGTTCCTTGCAAGCTGTAGGTGGAGGCATTTCTGGACACATCTGAGAGGGGAACGCGGTAAGCCCAGGCCACTGAGCCCCTTCCGTGTGACTCAGGCGGCTGGCCCCCAGCAGCCAGCTGGAAGGACGGCAAGCAAAGCCTCTCCGTTCAGAGTGAGGCCAGGGCACGGCTCCCCGCTGCTGCAGCCTTGTTTTGGGGCTTACTGGCCACAGCATGGCCTGGGTTGCTCCCACGGGCTCTCTCAGCCACATGCCAGCACCCCTGGCACTTCGCGCTGCTGGTTTGGCCTCTTGGGGGGCCGTTCTTAATTTCACTCGCTAAGTCAGGCAGCCTCACAGAGGAAGCAGCAACGGGCCCCTTAGAGTCAGACCATTTTGGTGGGGGAAGGTGATAGCGTCTGACTTTTCCCAAGGGAAACTTTTCCCAGGAAGAAAAGTGGAGACTCTCCCCAAAGTCTCATGATCGGCAGTGATGGGTCTAACTGGGAGGCGGCGTGGTGTCTACACAGGAATGGTGAGGCTTCTTCTGCCTCGCTGACTGCTGACCGGAGGCTTCCCGTCCCCGTGGCAGCTTAACGATGACCCCCGGAGAGGGGGCAGGCAAACGGCTAAGATCGTGGGACCTGTGGTTGAGAGTCAGTCTGTACTGTTACGAACCTTGTGACCTTGCAGAGTCACTCAACTTTACTAAGGCCTCAATTCCTTCCTTCAGAAACTGGGGACAGAAGTGTTTAATTGAATTTGCATTTCCTTAACTTCTTCAAGTCCTTTGTTCTCTTAGCTGTAAACTGGGGATAACAGCTGTTCCTGGGACTTCCCTGGTGGTCCCGTGGTTAAGAATCTGACTTGCCAGTGCAGGGGGCGTGGGTTCCTAGGAATCTAGGAAGATCCCACATGCCACAGGCTGCTGCGGCCCTGCTCAAAGACCACTGAACCCGCATGCCTAGAGCCTGTGCTCTGCATCGCGAAGCTGCCACGACGAGAAGCCCGAGCGTTGCGACTAGAAAGTAACCCCTGATCTCTGCAACTAGGAGAAGCCCGTGGGCAGCAAGGAAGACCCAGCACAGCCAAAAATAAATAAATAAAAACCCCAAAGCAAAAAACAAACCCACAGAACAGAAACCAATTGTTCTAACCTCAGAGGGTTGTTGTAGGATAAATGACACAAAGTTTTTGAAGTTCTTAGGCCAGTACTGGGCATACAGTCGTCATGCATAAAATGGAAGCTGTTTTTATTAGGAATGATGGTACCTGCCATCTCTGCTGTAAGCAGTTCTTCAGATCAAATGAAGCAAGGTTTACAAAAGCACTTGGAAAGTTGGAGATGGGCATACATATAAGGTAACTGTTCGGAAACTGAATTCCGTTGTTGATTGAATGATTAATTTTTCTCCCTTAACAGTCAGGGTAACCATTGGTGGGCTGATAAGTGTCCTCAGGAGCCAGAGCTCCCACTGGTCCAGGCCCTGCTCTTGCCTTCAGTCGAGGGCTAACCTGATCACTGCATGAAGGCAATATGAAACTTTTCCAAGACTCACAACTCTGATAATTTTTTTTGGCAGGATGATGTAAATCTTTTTTATTTTTTGAAAACTTTCACCAGATTTGTCCCTTCACCACTGATCTCTGAGAAGCCCGATGATTAATGGGGACCCATCGTTGGCCTCTTATGTAAGGAGTCAGAGCCGAACCCCTGCTTCCCGGGGTGTGGCTGTTTAGCAGGATGCGCGTGGCCTTGTCTCTTATCTGGCTCTCGTGGTTCCTGTGGAAGTTCTGCAGGGCTGTGGGGAATCCTTTATCCTGAGCAGTTGCAAGATAGCTTGTTTTCCAATAAACCCAGAGTAAGCATCTAGTTATCTCTTGTAACCACTGCCCCCTGCTTCGTGACTCAGAGTGCCGGCAGGGTTCTGTCTGTCTGTCTGTCTGTCTGGNTTGAACAAACAGTGTGGGGAACAGCTCTATGATAAAAGGAATCACAGTGCATTCATGAAACTGAAATAAAGCATGTGAGGTGGTAAAGTGGAAGGGTGGTGTGATATGAAGAGGGAAAAGAAAACAAGCGTTAGATTGTACAGAATCTTGTAAGACTCATGAGGAGTTGGTTCTTTATCCTAAGAGTAATGGGAAGTCACTAAAGGATCTTAATCAGAGAAAGATAGTATTCTCAAATTGGTTTTTTAAAGCATTTTCCACTTGGAGAAGAGGTCACAGAAAGGTAAGACCAGTTTGGAAGTTGATGGACTTGGGGAATCATTCCACTGTGCCAAGGGAAAAAAAGGACACAGAATAGTGACAGGAAGAGCTAGGACAGGGAAGACATTAGTTTTAAAAAAAAAGGTTGAGAGATAACTGTAGAAGTGTACATTTTAACATGTACACAAATATATGTATGTGTAAAAAAAAGACGTGGTCAGATGTAATTTTTATAACTTACTGATGTAAAGCATATATACACAGAAAATTGCAAATCATAAGTATATAGCTTGTTAGATTTTCAGAGTAACATGTCCATGAAAATTTTGCCCAGATTAAAAAAAAAAAGAATATTACTAACATCCTAAACTTCCTCTCCCCTGTGGTCCTTTCAGTTATTATCCTACTCTCCCCCATGGTAGGCACTGTTTGACTACATGCACATTAGATTAGTTGGCTATTGATGGGAAGGGGAAGAGTGATGGAAAGCTGTTTTATTTGTGTATGACATCCATAGGGAAAAGTGCAAAAACGGTAGTCTAGAATTTTATGAATTTTTGTAAGGTAAATATACACAGGTCATGTTCAAGATAGAAAACATTGCCAGCACCTCAGAAAGTGCCCACTCCTGGTTGTTAACCTCTCCCTAAATGTATCCATTGTTCTCACTATAATTACTATGTTGAGGGGGTCTCCAAGCCACCCACATATTCAGAGACTCACTTGGACTCATAGAACTCACTGTATGAACTCACTTAGTTGTACTAAGTATATAGTTGTACTCACAGCTCAGTATATAGCTATACTGTATATACTCAGTATATAGTTGTATTCACAGCTAATGTTTCTTACAGCAATGTAGTAAGAGCACACATCTGCATCCTAAGAGAGGGAAAAGACAGAGGTAGAGTTGGAAGGATCTATGTGTAGTCTTCCTTATGTTCTCTCCCTCCCATGTCTGGTCACTCAGAGTCCACTTTTCTCCAGCAATGAAAATGCAGCATTTGAGCCAGAGAAGCCCTTAGAGACCCAGTGCCCAAAGTTTTTTTGAGTTTTGGTCACTTAGACACTCTCTGCTTAGCATATGCTAAAATTCCAGACTCCCAGAAAAAGGGCAGACTTTGATTAAAAGTCATACTGTTTGCATGAACAGTCAAGACACCAAAAGTCACCTTATCAGTTAGAGGAAATTTTTATATCATTGTAGAGAAGCCAAGTTCCAACATCAGCCAAAAGATCAGCCTTACAAAAAAGTCTTTCTGAAGATAGCAACTTGAGGCCTGCTGTGTTAAAGAACTCTTTTTCTGTACAATCACCTTGTATGAGTTTTGCCTTACCCTTGAACTTAATATGAAAGGAATCCTATAGTATGTACTCCCGACTTATTTTGCTCACCACGTTTGTGAGATCTAGCTAGTTCATTCATTCCATTGCCAAAATAGTAGTCTGTATGTAATAGTATACCACAGTTTATCCTTTCTATCCTTGATGGGCAAAGTTGTTTCACCTTCTCATCAACATTTGGTGTTATTTCTTTTACATTGTACTCATCCTCATGAGTATGTAGTAATAATTTAGTTACAGTTTTAATTAGTATTTTCCTAATGACTAGTGAGATTGAGCTTTTTAAAAATTTTTATTTTTCTTTTTACTGAGCATTTTTTTTTCATGTGTACTGACCTATTCAAATTTCTCATTTTTATATTAGATTGTCTGAATTATTTGTAGGGAGTTCTTCATACATATTTTGGATATGAGTTCATTGTTAGATTGGTATATTACAGATCCCTTCTTCCATTTTGTGGGTTGCCATTTCACTCTTAAATGATTCTTTTAATGAATAAGTTATTAACTATAAAGTAGCCTAGTTTACTCATCTTTTCCTCTAGACGTTTTTTCTGTTGCCTTTTTAAGAGTTGTTTGTGTCAAGGTGATTAAGATAGTCTTTTATGTTATCTTTTAGAAACTGTATTGTATTACCTTTCATATTTAGGTCTATAATTCACTTGGAATTTATTTTCCATAGATGAAAGTGCAGGTCAAGATTCATTTTTTTCCATACAGATGGCCAATTCAGGACTATTGAAAAACTTTTAACTTCACCGCTGTGCAATGATTCCTTGTCTGAAGCATCCACAGCTCTCCATTTTGTTCTACTTTTTTGTTTTTGTGCCAATATCACACTTTTTTTTTTAAGATATATGCATTTTTATTTTATTTTTCGACTTCACCTTGAGTCATGTGAAATTCCCCAAGCTGGGATGAAACCCACATCCCCTGCACTGGAAGCTCAGAGTCTTAACCTTTGGACTACCAGAGAAGTCCAATACCACAGTTTTAATAAGCTTTATAATAAGTCTATCTGGTAATATAGGTCTTTGACTTTTCCCCCCGAAGATTGTCTTGACTATGCTGATCCTTTGAATTTCTGTATAAAAAGTTTTAGAATGATCTTTGTCATTTTTCTTTCTCACACAAAGAGAAATGCATAAAAGAACTTCTTGGGATTGTGATTATATTAAATCAATAAGTATTTTGAGAAGAATTGATAACTTTAGGATTCAGTGTACCAGTCCGTGAACTTGTGTATCACTCCATTTATTTATTTAAAATTTTTTTCTAAAAGAAACAATAAAAATTAAAAGTATTTTCTGTTAGAAGTCTTATACATCTTTCATTAGATTTATTTCTGGGTATTTGATGTGGAACAAGTAGGTGTAGTTCATTGGGCCCTATGCCCTCAACTTTTCACAGCTATTTGTAAAGCCTCTTCAGACAGCCATTTTGCTTTTTTGTATTTTTTTTTTCTTGGGGATGGTCTTGATCCCTGTCTCTTGTACAATGTCACGAACTTTTGTCGGTAGTTCATCAGGCACTCTATCTATCAGGTCTAGTCCCTTAAATCTATTTCTCACTTCCACTGTATAATCATACGGGATTTGATTTAAGTCATACCTGAGTGGTCTGGCAGTTTCCCCTACTTTCTTCAAGTCTGAATTTGGCAATAAGGAGTTCATGATCTGAGCCACAGTCAGCTCCTGTCTTGTTTTTGCTGACTGTATAGAGCGTCTCCATGTTTGGCTGCAAAGAATATAATCAGTCTGATTTTGGTGTTGACCATCTGGTGATATCCATGTGTAGAGTCTTCTCTTGTGTTATTGGAAGAGGGTGTTTGCTATGACCAATGTGTTCTCTTGGCAAAACTCTATTAGCCTTTGCCCTGCTTCATTCCATACTCCAAGGCTAAATTTTCCTGTTACTCCAGGTGTTTCTTGACTTCCTACTTTTGCATTCCAGTCCCCTATAATGAAAAGGACATCTTTTTTGGGTGTTACTTGTAGATGGTCGTGTAGGTCTTCATAGAAGCGTTCAACTTCAGCTTCTTCAGCATTATTGGTTGGGGCATACGTGATATTGAATGGTTTGCCTTGGAAATGAACAGAGATCGTTCTGTCATTTTTGAGATTGCATCCAAGTACTGCATTTTGGACTCTTTTGTTGACCATCAGGGCTACTCCATTTCTTCTAAGGGACTCCTGCCCACGGTAGTAGATATAATGGTCATCTGAGTTAAATTCATCCATTCCAGTCCATTTTAGTTCGTTGCCTCCTAGAATGTTGATGTTCACTCTTGCCACTTCCTGTTTGACCACTTCCAATTTGCCTTGATTCATGGACCTGACATTCCAGGTTCCTATGCAATATTGCTCTTTACAGCATCGGACCTTGCTTCTATCACCAATAGGAAAAGGAGTATGTCAAGACTGAATATTGTCACCCTACTTAGTAAACTTCTACGCAGAGTACATCATGAGAAATGCTGGGCTGGAGAAGCACAAGCTGGAATCAAAATTGCGGGGAGAAATATCAATAACCTCAGATATGCAGATGACACCACCCTTATGGCAGAAAGTGAAGAGAAAATAAACAGCTTCTTGATGAAAGTGAAAAAGTTGGGCTAGAGCTCAACATTTAGAAAACTAAGATCATGGCATCTGGTCCCGTCACTTCATGGGAAATAGATGGGGAAACAGTGGAAACAGTGTCAGACTTTATTTTTGGGGGCTCCAAAATCACTGCAGATGGTGATCGCAGCCATGAAATTAAAAGACGCTTAGTCCTTGGAAGGAAAGTTATGACCAACCTAGACAGCATGTTCAAAAGCAGAGACATTACTTTGCCAACAAAGATCCATCTAGTCAAGGCTGTGGTTTTTCCTGTGGTCATGTATGGATGTGAGAGTTGGACTGTGAAGAAAGCTGAGTGCCAAAGAATGGATGCTTTTGAACTGTGGTGTTGGAGAAGACTTTTGATAGTCCCTTGGACTGCAAGGAGATCCAACCAGTCCATTCTAAAGGAGATCAGTCCTGGGTGTTATTGGAGGGACTGATGCTAAAGCTGAAACTCCAATACTTTGGCCACCTCATGCGAAGAGTTGACTCTTTGGAAAAGACCCTGATGGTGGGAGGGATTGGGGGCAGGAGGAGAAGGGTACGACAGAGGATGAGATGGCTGGATGGCATTACCGACTCGATGGACATGAGTTTGAGTGGACTCCAGGAGTTGGTGATGGACAGGGAGGCCTGGTGTGCTGTGATTCACGGGGTTGCAAAAAGTCGGACACGACTCATCAACTGAACTGAACTGCTCAACTTATTCTTGATTGAATCTGAGTCTTGTTTTTATCAGAAAGCTATTTCAATTTGGTTCAGAAATAATACAGACAGTGATGTTCTGTGTGGAAGATCTCCAGAGATTTAAGAATTAAGAAACAGACTTAACTCTAGCAATATGGCAATTGTTTTATAGTGAGTTTTTATACCCAATAATTTAGATGTTGAAATAAAAATATTTATAATCACATTGTACAACTATGTAAGAATGTGGTTAAAATAGACATCTTAGGCATCCTTACTGTGTATAGTAATTAGTACCTCTTGGTCAAATGAAATGCTTTACAATTTTAGGTTAGATAACCAACATTTCACCATGGTAATTTTGTTTTCCTGAAGTTTCTACCAAGAGCTTAGTTTTGCTCTTTTAGGTGCATAGAACATTTCTATCCTCTTTGAAAACAATTTAGAGCAGTGTCTAGTACAGTCCATGGGGTCACAAATAGTCAGACACGATTTAGTGACTAAACAGCAGAAGCAGCAGCAGCTGGCTCTTAATAAGTGCTTAATAAGCATTATGATGATGAAGATGATGTTAATTTTTTTAAATTAAATTTTACAGGTATTTAAGCACCAAGAGGACATGGACTTTGTCTTAGTCACTATCTCTTAACACCATCTGTGTACTAGATTGTGTAGACACAATCCTTGCATTCATGGAGCTTACAATCTAGTTTGCACATATCATTGTAGATAACCATGTTTATAATAAAGCAGATGAATATAGCCATTATTCTTCCATAATAAACTCTAGTTACTTATAGAACATCTAGTTTGTAATTTTCTACAGTGACTGTGTTTTCATATGCTTGTTTAAGTTGAAATCCTAAGGGGAATGTCAAGCCATTGGCCTCGTGGTTGTGCAGTTTTTTGCTTGTACTGCTGATCATTAAGTCCTGTCTGATGCTAGGATGTCCTGGAAGTTCAAAGAGTCAAATTTAAGTTCTAGTTTTACTGCTAATTTTGTATATGACTCTCACAAGTTACTTCTTAACCTTGTCTGTAAATAAATGTACTAAATGATTTCTGAGGTCTCTACCAGCTCTCATTTTGTTGTTAATCAACTTCTCCAAATCATGTTATATTTTTTGGGTCTAGAGGAGCAGAAATCTATTATCCATAATAGGTATTTACCTTAAAACTGAATGCTGAAATTTAGATGTTAAGCTCATATTCTGTAGTTTTATTTTGGCTTTATTTTTATAGATGCCAGAAGTGGGTGGAGAACTGTAGGAGAGCAGACTTAGAAGATAAAACACCTGATCAACTAAATAAACATTATCGATTGTGTGCCAAACACTTTGAAACTTCTATGATCTGCAGAACTGTAAGTAAGCAGAGGGTTTGTCTTTTTGTTTGTTTTGTTTTCACTCACTATTTGGTTGGAAATGTAAATCTTTATATATTAATGTTGGAGAGTATCCTTACACCCTGCCACTTTTTTTTCCTTTAAGGTAAAGACAGATTTGGAACTTTATAGTACCTATTTTGTTCTTAAAAACCTATGTGTGTGTGTGTGTGTGTGTGTGTTTTAACCCTTCTATTTCTGATGCCCCATTCCCACTTTATCAAAGGGGAATGATAAAGGGAATTCCCACTTTTTAAACTTTTTTTGTAGCCTTCAGAAAATTTTAGATGATTATAAATATGTATGTTTAAGGTGAATTTGGCATTTTTATTTGGAACAGCTTCTCTGGAGCTTTATATGAGTGAAATCTTCATCAAGGGATAGAGCTCTTTGCAAATTTTTGTGTGTACTGTTAGAACCTACCCTTAATTTTTATGTGCTGGATACAACAGGAAGCAAATCATATAGTTCATGTGATGAAAACATTTTCATCAGTAATTTGCAATTTCATATCAAGACCTGAATTTCTCAGTTTTATTACAGTTAACTGTAAATTTGTCCAGGTCACTTCTCCTCTCTTAGCCTCAATTTAGACCAAATAATTCCTGAGGTCTAAGACTTTTAACCGTCTGTGATTCTGTTACTGTTTAGATTCATAAAAGGCACACATAAGACAGATTTGATTGAAATAAAGCAGACTTGAAACACTTTAAAAACTAGTTAGGAAGACAATTTTGTTAAGTGTTCTTGCTTAGGTATGAAAACAAATATTCTTGTTTAGGCGTAACTGTCATCAGTTATTGGGATAGACATAAACTTAATTTGAAGATACACTATATATTGTTATGCAGCAATTTATTTTGATATTTTTTTCAGATACATTTTGCAGAGGCATCAGAAAACTAAAGAATGATTGGGTTATTTTATTTCTCAAAATTAATTGAAGCAGATACTTGTGAAGTCATTGGGAGGTGAGCCTATTCCGGTTCAACAGTTTAATCGCAAATATTTGAGGGATATTTTTGCCTTGCTTTGTTAACAGGGTAATGATCAAAATAAAAAGATTTCATATGTTTAAAAGGCAAACTTTATGTTCTTGACATTAAATAAAAATATCCCAAATTATTTTGAATACACACACCATACACATTTTAAAATTTTTATTTTATTAATAAATACCATTTCTTAATCAGTTAATTCCAGCAAGATTAATGTGAGAAATATAAAATATATAGTTCACTTCTATTCTTGTTTAGTCAGAGCATAGAACAGAACTATTTTCACTTTTTAAATTTCCACATAATTTTTAAATCTTGAATCGGTTATTACAAATGTGAGAGATTTTCATTCTCCACATATAGAAGATATTGCTGTTAAAAGCTGGATTATCTAATATTTATACCCAAATGTTGTTAAGAGTTTTGAATTCATTAGTTTGGCATTTAAGATCTCATCAGCAAATGTTTGTGGTTAGTTCANTTCACTTCTATTCTTGTTTAGTCAGAGCATAGAACAGAACTATTTTCACTTTTTAAATTTCCACATAATTTTTAAATCTTGAATCGGTTATTACAAATGTGAGAGATTTTCATTCTCCACATATAGAAGATATTGCTGTTAAAAGCTGGATTATCTAATATTTATACCCAAATGTTGTTAAGAGTTTTGAATTCATTAGTTTGGCATTTAAGATCTCATCAGCAAATGTTTGTGGTTAGTTCAACCAAAGCTAAATATTATATCTGATGCTAAAGTAAGATCACTACTTTATACTCAAGCCTTCATTCAGCAGTTAAAGATTAAATTTTGATACTGAATAAAAATTGTCATGCACAGGAATAGAATGTAGCCTTTTCTGGCATGGCTGCTTGTGAGTAGGTGTACAAATATTGCATGTTTTTTATTCATGTATTATTTTTTGGTCTATAATACCTTTGCTTTATAGAAGATTAATTTTATATGAATTTTTTAAGTTCTTCATGGTGTTTTATCCCTCCTCTGTTTATTTAATTGGAAGATATTAAGACTTCACTCTGTATATGAAGATGGTTTTCCTTTTTGAGATGTTTGCCAAGTAGGAAAGCTAAAGCACTTAGGGTATAGTATTGTGTTTGTGCCCTTCAGTGATTGTGTACCATATCAATCCCTGATTCAAACTCCATAGTAGACTAAGGATAATTGGCCCAGCACTAGAAGTTGAATGTCATTAAGGTATAGATTTTCTTCTTTGTGTTTTCCCTGAGGCTTGTGATTGAACTAGAAAATATTGAATAGAAATAGAAATTCTTCCCAAATGTGTTTAACAGTTCTTTAGATAAAACTTAAGTGTTTTCTCTTTAATTATATATTTTTCCATCATATTTTCCTAACCTCCTTTCCTTGAGTTAAAAAAATATGGGGATTTTTACTTTGTTTGACATATACTTTGAATCTGCTTTATTAGCTTTGAAACAATCATTGCTCTGACAAAAGCTTTTTAAACTGAAGTGTGTTTTATCAGTGCAAATTTGGGAAGACATTAAAGGCACAGTTTCTTTGGACTAGCTAAGGGAATGTAGTAGCAGTTATTCATCTGTTACTCTACCTCTTCATAAATTTCTTGTCCCTACCTGACCTCTGGTCTGTCTGGCTGTAGGAGACTGTCACCATCTAAATTTGCATCCAGCTTCTAGTCAGATTGAATTAGTTTATAAGGATAGAGAGTGGTCACCCTTCAGTGATAAGAATATTATAATTAGAAGGAAATTTAGAAATACCTGATTCAGTGTTTGCAAAACTGTGATTATGTGTATAACTTGTGGCATATGAGTGATATCAAGTGGTACGTGAATCAGTTTTTATCTTAAATTTTGTAATATGTGTTAAAAATATAACTAGCTCATCAAATCATTATTTTATAGCTTTTATTCCTTAAGATTTTATTAAAAAAGTGAGTTAATTATGAAAAAGTATAGGTGGTTGGGTAACTGAAATGATGAGCATTATGATCATTAGTGTGTGGAATAACTTCATCTAATTCAATACCTGAGTTTTATTCAAAAGAAGAAACTGACTGTAGAAAGGAAAAGTATTTGTCTAGGGTCTCAGAGTGAGTCACTGGTAGAATAAGGACTAGCCGCTAAGCTTCCTGTGCAAGTGTTAGTGGCTCAGTAGTGTCCAGCTCATTTTGACCCCCTGAACTGTAGCTCACCAGCTTCTCTGTCTATGGAATTCTCCAGATAAGAATATTGGAGTTGGTAGCCATTCTCTTCTCCAGGGGATCTTCCCAATCCAGGGGTCAAACCTGGTTCTCCTGCATTGGAGACAGATTCTTTACTGTCTGAGCCACCAGGGAAGCTCTTGGTCTCTTGGGTCCTTATCAGTATTATTTCACAGTGCCTTAATGCTTCTCAGTAATAGTAGCAAAAGAGGAGTGAATGGCAGGTAAAGGAGGGAAGAGTTATTATGAAAGCTATAAGAGGATAGCTTATTTGAGAAATTTCTGTGCCTGCTTTGCTTTGTAGGCTCATGGAAGAACAGAAAAGTAGCTGGAAGACTGAATTAGAAAAAAAAAATATATATAATACAAATACATTTTACTTTTTATGCCTATCATCAGTTCAGTTCCTTCATTTATAAGATTGCCAGAAGGACAAATGTAAAAGGAGTTAGAAATAATTAGCTGATCTGGACTGACATCATCAATTCTGCAAGTCTCTACACTTTAGAATTGGAGTTGAAGTAGTACTGGGGAAATCATTAACAATCAACTTTGTTTGTGTGTAATGTATTTTTTAAGGACTGTTTCTGCATTAACACATTTTTCTTTTTCAGAGTCCTTACAGGACAGTTCTCCGAGATAATGCCATACCAACAATATTCGATCTTACCAGCCATTTGAATAATCCACATAGTAGACACAGAAAACGAATAAAAGAACTGGTATGTCAGTGTACTTCCAGCTTTTCTATCCTCTATAATATTATGCAATCTAGTATAGATGCATTCATGTTAACATTGAACCAAGTTACTCTCTATATCAGGTGTAGCATTATGGGGGATTAATGCCATGGTTATTGAAGTAGCATGGACCTAAGGTGTTTAGTTTGTTTTAGTATTTGCTTTGGAAAATCTTCCTCAAGTTTAGCCAGTTGATACTTGTTGACTTGAGCCAAAGTATGCTGTTAATTCAGTTTAGTTCTGTTCAGTTGCTTGGTCATGTCCGACTCTTTGCCACCCTATGGACTGCAGCGTGCCAGGCCTCTCTGTCCATCAACAACTACCAGAGTTTACTCAAACTCATGTCCATTGAGTCAGTAATTCCATCCAACCATCTCATCCTCTCTTGGCTCCTTCTCCTCTTGCCTTCTATGTTACCCAGCATTAGGGTCTTTTCAGATGAGTCAGCTCTTCACATCAGGTGGCCAAAGTATTGGAGTATCAGCTTCAGCATCAGTCCTTCCAAGGAATATTCAGGACTGATTTCCTTTCGGATGGACTGGTTGGATCTCGTTGCTGTCCAAAGGACTCTCAGGAGTCTTCTCCAACACCACAGTTCAAAAGCATCAATTCTTCAGCGCTCAGCTTTCTTTATAGTCCAGCTCTCACATCCATATATGACTACTGGAAAAACCATAGCCTTGACTAGATGGACCTTTGTCAACAAAGTAATGTCTCTGCTTTTTAATATGCTGTCTAGGTTGGTCATAACCAAGGAGTAAGTGTCTTTTAATTTCATGTTAATTTCATGCTGTTAATTATGGGCTCCTAAATCATTTTCCTCCAGGGAAGCAGGAAAAAAAACTCACCTCTTCCTTTATGGTAAAGAAAGTGGGACTGAGGTATATTTCTAGAATATTTTGGCACAAAGGGATTAAGAAAGGGAAAGAGTGAAAGTTAAGACATGGGTAGTTTTACTAGAGATAAGGGTTCTATCACTATTAAGTACTCACAGGGTTTATAAAAGCTTTTAAGTCTCTCTATATGGCATCTTTGTGCATGTTTTTTATAAACTTTTGATATCCTTAAAACCTACCTGTTTTTTGTTGCCCTCAAATGAACAAAATGAAATTACTCAGACTCCTCAGACC
>SJYV01051075.1:1390045-1464288 GCA_006410875.1 Neotragus pygmaeus
ATTCCATATATATGTGTCAGTATGCTGTATTGGTGTTTTTCTTTCTGGCTTACTTCACTCTGTATAATAGGCTCCAGTTTCATCCATCTCATTAGAACTGATTCAAATTTGTTCTTTTTAATGGCAGAGTAATACTCCATTGTGTATATATGCCACAGCTTGCTTATCCATTCATCTAATCAGATCTTTGATCCATTTGAATTTATATAGTATCCAGTAGAGATCTAATTTACCTTTCTATTTATAGGGATCAAGTTTTCCCAACATAGTCTGTTAATCAGTCTGGATAAGATGCTGCCCCTTACATTGCTTTAGATTATATCATTTTCAAATAGAGTGATTTCTTAAATCTTGTTTTTCAAAATTGTCTTAGCTATTTGTAGACTTTTATTCTGCCATGTGAATTTGAGAATACTTTTGTTATATTCTAGAAATTCTGTTGAGATTTTCATTATAAATACTTTGAATTAATATTTTTACAATGTTAATTAGTCATATCCATGAATGGAAAAAAAACAATAAAATAGCTATCAAGTAGCAGAGGAGTCATTGACAAAGCTACTAGTTCTTTGAAAAGACTATTAAAATACTTTCAAAACAGGACTTCTCTGGTGGTCCAGGGGCTAAGACTCCTCACTTCCAGAGCAGGGGGCCCAGGTTTACTGCCTAATCAGGGAACTAGATCCCACATGCCACACGCAACTAAAGGATTTTGCATGCTGCAGTATGGCTCAGTGGTAAAAGAATCTGCCTGTAATACAGGAGACTTTCAGGAGACTCGGGTTTGATCCCTAGGTCAGGAAGATCCCCTGGAGAAGGAAATGGCATCCCACGCCAGTATCTTGCCTGGGAAATCCCATGGTCAGAGGACCCTGATGGGCTACAGCCCATGGGGTCGAAAAGAGTTGGACACGACTGAGCAACTAAACAACATGCTGCAGTGAAGATTCAAGATCTCGCGTGCTGCAACTAAGATCCAGTGCAGCCAAGTAAATAAACACTAAAAAAAAAAAAGTATAATAATTTAGAAGTGCAGAAAGTAAAAATTTTGAAAATTTTTCAAGATTTTTGTTGTTCTTTAGAAGAGAACAGCCTTCCTTAATTACTTACTAAATTATGGTAAGATTATGTATTTCTGGTTAAGAGATTGTTTCCACCAGTTAAAAAAGTTATTTATTTGTTTGACTGTGAGGCTCATGGGATCTTCACTGCATCATGCAGGGTCTTTTAGTGTCGTCCACAGACTCTCTGTAATTGTGGTGTGCAGCCTCAGTTGCTGTGTCACAAGGGCTTAGCTGCTCTGTGGCAGGTGGGATCCTTGTTACCCAAGTGGAGATCAAACGTGTGCTACCTGTATGGCAAGGCGGATTCACCACTAGGCCACCAGGAAAGTCCCTCCACCAATTTTGAAGATTTTTCTAATAGTCTACTGGGTTTTCTATGTAGTTGATTGTGTCATCTATAAATAAGGACAGATTTGCTTCTTCTTTCAGTCTTCCAATTTTAATGTTTTCCGTTGCCTGTCTTATTGTTTGGTCAGGATCATCTCTAGTACTGTATCGAGTAGTCCCAGGAATGTCATGGCTGGTACACTTATCTTGTTCCATTAAGTGTGATGTTTCCATTGGTATTGTTAAGTAATTTTTTTTTATCAAGTTAAAGAAATACCCTTTATTTTCTTTTAGTCCTCATATTAAGAGGGGTGTTTTTTCATTAACTTATGGAATTTATCGATATTTTCATTGTATCTGTTCTTTTTTCCCCCCTTCTTTAATGCTTAGTGAATAACATTGATGGGTTTGCTGATGTTGAACCATCTTTGCCTAAATGACTGCAGTATATTTCTTTTAATTTTCATATACTGTTCAATTTAGTTGGTCAGTTTTGCATTTGTACATCTTGGCCTGTAATTTCTTTTCATGTATTGTTCTTACACAGTTATGATATCAGGGATCCATTGGCCTCATAAAATGAGTTAGATAACTTTTCTTTTTTTCTCTTTTAATTTTCCTAGAAAAACTTATATAAGGTAGATATTGTCTGCTCCTGAAAGTTAGGTTGAACTTGGTAAAAACCATCAGAGGGCTTTGGGTGGATGAAGGAATATTTTGATTACCATTTCTGTTCATTTATTTGTTTCTCTTTCTTCTTGTGCTTTATATGTTTCCAAAACTTTATGAGCTTCACCTAGAGTTTTAGGCTGCTTGCCTTTCTCTGCTCCTAAAATTACTTTAGTAGTCTTTTCAAAGAAACAGTAGTGAGTTTTATCACTGATTGCTGTACTTATGAGCTATTTTATTGATTTCTGCTAGATTTGAAGAATTTATTGTTTGGCTCTTCTTTAGCTTCTTGAATGTTTAACTTATTTATGTGTATTCAAAGCTATAAATGTCTATATCCTGCTGTATCCTGCAATTTAGCTGTATCCTGCAATTTTAGACATGTAGTGCTTTCATTGTTCAACTGTGAGTGTTCTGTAATTTCCCCTACTTCTTCAACATAAGATTGTTTTTGTTTTTAGTTTCTAGACATGGGTTTATTTTGTAAAACTTTTTGCCCCCAAATATTTGATGCATAGAGGGTATGTATAATCTATGTGATATTTTCTAATTTTTTTCATCCATTATTGCTGTTGACATCAATGCCAGTCTCATTCTTGTTCCTTTTTAGGTGAATGCTTTTTTCTCCTTTAAATATTTTCTTTATATTTGATATTTCAAATTTGACTAAACTATATGAGATTTTTTCTTATCCAGACTTATATTGTACAGTTCTGAGGAATCCTCAGTTTTTATTTCTTCATGCTTTTCTTCCGCTCTTTTTTTTCTGGGACTTCTCATAAATGAGTGCTGACACTGCACATCAGCTTTCTTCTTAGTAATATGAAGCAGGGGTGAGGATCACTTCCCATCCTGTAGCTATCATTTCCTGTTCTCTGCCCCTCAAAGAACCTCAGATATCTTACAGAAGGCTCACTTCCAGATCTGCCATCCTTGTAACTCCACAGCCCATAGGATAAGGAGGGAATGTTCCAGACTGGCTAACCTGCTGACCTTTTATCAGTACCATGTCCTGTGCTGCCCAGCAGGTACCCTGCTGTCCCTAGCTGTCACTGGTACTGCTGCTTTCATGCCCTACAGTAGTACTGGGGTGGGGTGTGAGCTAATGATTACAGTGGGTTAGAGGGAGAAAGGACACGCTTGGAAAGTCCTCCCTCAGTCTAAGCCTGAATATGCCACTTGGCTCTCTATGCTCTTTATATCCATTTCTCTTCCATTTTGGCACTGTCACTTTCTGCTTCTCAGAGACTGCTCACAGCTTTTGTGTTAGGTTCTGGACTCCAGCAACTCCCTTTTACATGGCATCCCCTAGGGTTACACTAGGGGAAAGGGGCATGATTTATGGACCTTGAGTTTGACCTCAAATGCCATCATATACGTTCATGCCTTTTATTAGCCAGCATATACTTGTAACCTCAAATTATGATGATTTAGGTATAAAGTAAGTTAAATGATACATTCTTTACCCTCTAGTATTTTATTATAAACTTGGAGTCATTAGCAGATGGTTCTAGTTTGCTTGTCGTCTGTCTGTCTGAAGAATGTATTCTTTGTGAAGAATTTATGCTCTTGAAAGAATTAAATTTGGGACTTCCCAGGTGGTCCAGTAGTTAAGATTTCATACTTCTACTGCAGGGGGCACAGGTTCAGTTCCTGGTCAGGAAACTAAGATTCCACATGCTGCATGGCATGGCCAAAAAAAAAGAATTAAGTTTGACTCATAATATGCTTTTTACTTGAGTCTGTGATGATATACTGGAGTTCAGTTCTCTTAAAGATTTTTTTTCTTTTTTTCTTACAATTTAGAGTGAAGATGAAATCAGGACACTGAAACAGAAAAAAAGTAAGTGATAGTGTTAATGACTCAACTTCTGAATGCCTTTTTAAAAGGCCTTGACCTGGTAAGGACAAATAAATATGTTTTATGTCCCAAAACCTATTGTGAGAATGATGTAAGAGTGTGGTAGGCATTGTCCTGTGGTCTGGAATTGTCTGTGAGATAGAATCTTAGTGTTTATTGAGCACCACTACGCCACGCACTTGGCCTTCTCTCTCCACCAGGTGCTCCCAGCGTGGCAGGGCACCAGGCAGAGGACGTGTCCCGCTGTAGGAGGAAGGAGCCGGAGCTGCCCATCAAGCTGTGGTGCAGACCGAGTTCTCGGTAAACAGTTAAAGACGCAGTGCTGTGGAGATATTTGGCTTTACGGCGAGTAAGAGCCACAGTAGCTGTTCTCCCGGTGCTGATGCCTGAGCCGTGTCACCAAAAAATGAGGACTCGAGGATAAATTTTTACTTTTAGTCTTCCTTTCCTATCTCTTCCTACTACCGCTATTATTAATAACNGTTTATTGAGCACCACTACGCCACGCACTTGGCCTTCTCTCTCCACCAGGTGCTCCCAGCGTGGCAGGGCACCAGGCAGAGGACGTGTCCCGCTGTAGGAGGAAGGAGCCGGAGCTGCCCATCAAGCTGTGGTGCAGACCAAGCTCTCGGTAAACACTTAAAGACGCAGTGCTGTGGAGATATTGGGCTTTACGGAGAGTAAGAGCCACAGTAGCTGTTCTCCCGGTGCTGATGCCTGAGCTGTGTCACCAAAAAATGAGGACTCGAGGGGGTTTTGTTCTTATCAATTTTTACTTTTAGTCTTCCTTTCCTATCTCTTCCTACTACCGCTATTATTAATAGCCTAACTTTTTACTGAGTGCTTACTGTGTGCCAAGTCATTAAGAGCTTTGCATATATTAGTTCATGTAATTCTCACAGTAGCCCAGAGGTAAGTACTATTATTTCCCCCCTTTATAGTTGAAGAGACATGGAGTCAGGCAAAGAAAGGAGTGAAGGATATTCTGTGTCTTGAAACAGGGTGCCAGATTTGGGGAACTACACAGTCATTTTGTTGTTGGAGCTTCTATGAACCCATGATGGTTAAAAAAGGGGCCACAGGGGCCAGGACTTATAGGGTTGTGAGTATGACTATGGTCAGAACCCTTAACCTCAGGGCTTCAGTTCTCCCATCCACATATGAAGAGATTTCTATTAATAATATACTAATAGTGCCCTAGAAATCGCATGAATATAATTTGTAGTATATTGTCTCATCTCCCATGTAAAAGTATTGCTTAAAAGTGTCAGCATGGATCTTGGAGCCAGACAAGCTTGGATTTGAATTTTCACCTCTGTCTGTGACCTTGGCAATTTTTTACTGTCCTCATTTGTAAATGGGGTTGATAACACGCCTGTAGAGGGAGCAGTCTGCTACATATAAGAGAACAACACAGTGCCTCAGTAAATGTTAGTCCTTCCGGTCCTTTTTGTGATGGCGTGGACTATTATTACTCTGTATATGTAATGTGCCTTCTTAAATTTATAAGAAATTGTTCCTCTCATAATAGCATTGACATGTAGGATGAATATATATTCATTCACAGTATTTGTCTCCTCCACTAGAGTGTGTCTTAATTTAATCTCCGCATCCTAGTCTGTGGTCTAGTAAGTGCCTCATGAGTGTTGGATGAATGAATTTGTGAATTTTAAATATTTAACCAGTCAAATATGTAATTTTTGTTTGTATGATTCCTTATGAACCTGCTTATAAAATTAGTTCTTTGTTTTCCAGTTGATGAAACATCTGAACAGGAACCAAAACATAAGGAAATAAACAACAGCAATGCTCAGAATCCCAGTGCAGAAGAAGGGGGTGAAGAGCAGGATGAAGACATTTTACCTTTAACTCTTGAAGAGAAAGAAAACAAAGAATATTTAAAATCTTTATTTGAAATTTTGATTCTTATGGGAAAACAAAACATACCTCTGGATGGACATGAAGCTGATGAAATCCCAGAAGGTCTTTTTACTCCTGATAACTTTCAAGCACTGCTAGAGTGCCGGATCAATTCTGGTGAAGAGGTTCTGAGAAAGCGCTTTGAGACAACAGCAGTTAACACATTGTTCTGTTCCAAAACACAGCAGAAACAGATGCTGGAAATCTGTGAGAGCTGCATTCGAGAAGAAACCCTCAGGGAAGTAAGAGATTCTCATTTCTTTTCCATCATCACTGATGATGTGGTGGACATAGCAGGGGAAGAGCACCTGCCTGTGTTGGTGAGGTTTGTCGACGAGGCTCACAACCTGAGAGAGGAATTTGTAGGCTTCCTGCCTTATGAAGCTGATGCAGAAATTTTGGCTGTGAAATTTCACACTACAATAACTGAGAAATGGGGATTAAACATGGAGTACTGTCGTGGCCAGGCTTACATTGTATCTAGTGGATTTTCATCCAAAATGAAAGTTGTTGCTTCTAGACTTTTAGAGAAATATCCCCAAGCTATCTACACACTCTGCTCTTCCTGTGCCTTAAATATGTGGTTGGCAAAATCAGTGCCTGTTATGGGAGTATCTGTTGCATTAGGAACAATTGAAGAAGTTTGTTCTTTTTTTCATCGATCACCACAACTGCTTTTAGAGCTTGAAAGTGTAATTTCTGTCCTCTTTCAGAACAATGAAGAAAGGGGCAAAGAACTGAAGGAAATTTGCCATTCTCAGTGGACAGGCAGGCATGATGCTTTTGAAATCTTAGTGGACCTCCTACAAGCACTTGTTTTATGTTTAGATGGTATAAATAGTGACACAAATGTTAGATGGAATAACTGTATAGCTGGCTGAGCATTTGTGCTCTGTAGTGCGGTAACAGATTTTGATTTCATTGTTATCATTGTTGTTCTTAAAAATGTTTTATCTTTNTGTGCCGTGGTTGCCCTGTGCTGAGGTCCGGGCTGGGTTCCGCTGTCGGCTGGAGATGAGTTCCATCCTGTTTGACATGGACGCCCTGTGCCAAGGTCTGGGCTGTGTTCCGCAGTCGCCTAGTGACAAGTTCCGATGTCTGTACCCCAGTTGCCCTGCACAGATTTCCGGGCTGTGTGCCGCACTCGCCCCATGCAGAGGTCTGGCCTGTGTGCCACGTTTGCCCAGTGCGGTGGTCCGGGCTGTGTTCCATGATTTGCTAGCGATGAGTTCCAAGCTCTGTGCCATGGTGGCCTTGCACAGATTTTTGGGCTGTGCGCCGTGGTCACCCTTCACTCTGTTTGGGCTGTGTGCCATGGTCTCCCTGTGCCGAGGTCCGATCTGTGTGCCACAGTAGCCTTGAACAAGGTTCTGGGCTGTGTGCCACGGTGGAGCTGTGCCAAAGTCTGGCCTGTGTGCCACGGTCGCCCTGCGCCGAGGTCCGGCCTCTGTGCCACGGTGAACCTGTGCGAAGTTCCGGCCTAAATGCCTCTGTCACCCTGCACTGAAATCCGGTCTGTGTGCCACGGTTGCCATCTCCCAATGTCGGTGCTGTGTGCCAGGGTCACCCTGCACCAAGGTCCACGCTGTGTGCCTCGGTGGCTCTTCACTGTGGTTTGGGCTGTGTTCGCCCTGCGCCGAGGTCCAGGCTGTGTTCCGTCCTCGGCTTGCAACGAGTTCCCAGCTCTGTGCCATGTTCCCTCTGTGCCAGGACAGAGCTGTGTGCCATGGTCGCCCTTTTCCGAGGTCCAGGCTGTGTGCCGAGGTAGTCTTTTGCAGAGGTCCGGGCTGTGTGCCGCGGTCACCCAGTTCCAAGGTCCGGGTTGTGTTCCGCGGTCGCCATCTCCCCAGGTTCAGCTGTGTGCCGCGGTCTCCCTGTACCGAGGTCCGGATTGTGTTCTACGGTAGCCTTGAACAGAGTTCCGGGCTGTGTGCCACAGTAGCCTTGCACAGAAGTCCAGAGTGTGTGCCGCAGTTGCCCTGCCCCGATTCCGGTCTGTGCCATGGTCGCCATGTCCCGAGTTCGGTGCTGTGTGCCAGGGTCACCCTGCACCGAGGTTCATGCTGTGTGCCGCGGTCGCCCTGAGCCGAGGTCCATGCTGTGTGCCGCGGTCACCCTGTGCCGAGATCTGGCCTATGTGCTGCGGTCGCCCCGTGCCAAGGTCCGTGCTGTGTTTTGTGGTTGGCTGCAGACGAGTTCCGTCCTGTTTGCCATAGTCGGCCTGCACCCAGTTCTGGGCTGTGTTCCGCGGTCAGCTATTGACAAATTCCGAGCTCTGTAACCATATCGCCCTGCACATATTTCCAGGCTGTGTGCCACGCTTACCCCACACAGAGGTCTGGCCTGTGTGCCGCGGTCGCCCAGTGCAGATGTCCATGCTGCGTTCCTCGGTTGGCTAGTGACGAGTTCCAAGCTCTGTGCCACGGTGGCCCTGCACAGATTTTTGGGCTGTGTGCCGCGGTCACCCTTCACTGAGATTTGGGCTTTGTACCGCAGTCACCCTGTGCCGAGGTCCGGCCTGTGTTCCGCCCTCGGCTTGAAACTTTTTCCTAGCTCTGTGGCACGGTTCCTCTTTGCCAAGGCCCGGGCTGTGTGCCGCGGTAGCCTTTTCAAGAAGTCCGGGCTGTGTGCCACAGTCCCCTGCGCTGAGGTCTGGGCTGTATGCCGCAGTAGCCCTCAGCTGATGTCCGGCCTGTGTTCCGCAGTCGCCCTGGGCCGAGGTACGGCCTGTGTGCCATGGTGGCCCTGTGTCGAAGTCCAGCTGTGTGCTGTGGTCGCCCTGCTCCGAGGTCCAAGGCTCTGTGCCACAGTCTGCCTGCACCGAGTTCCGACCTAAGTGCAGCTGTCACCTTGCGCTGAGGTCCGGCCTGAGTGCCACGGTCACCCTGCACCATGATCCGGGCTGTGTTCTGCGGTCGGCTAGTGATGAGTTCCAGGCTGTGTAACGCTGTCGCCTTTCACTGTGTTTCTGTCAGTGTGTCATGGTCGCCCTTTGCCAAGTTCCGGTCTGTGTGCCCTGGTCGCCCTGCAAAGAGGTCTGGCCTGTTTGCTCTGGTCGGCCTAAGCCGACGTCCAGGCTGTGTTCCGTGGTTGGCTAGTGATGAGTTACAGGCTCTGTGCCACGGGCTCACTGTACAGATTTCTGGGCTGTGTTCTGCGGTTATCCTGCGGCGAGTTCCAGGCTGTGTGGCACGGTCGGCTGGCAACGAGTTCCGGGCTGTGTGCCGCCGTCTACCTTCACTGAGGTTCAGGCTGTGTGCCCCTGTCGCCCTGTGCTGAGGTCTAGTCTGTGTGCCAAGGTAGCCTTGAACCGAGTTCCGGGCTGTGTGCCGTGGTAGCCTTGTGCCGAGGTCGGGGCTGTGTGCCGCAGTTGCCCTGCGCCGATGTCCACTCTGTGTGCCACGGTCACCATCTTTGAGGTCCCTGCTGTGTGCCAGGGTTGCCCTGTGCCGAGGTCTGGGCTGTGTGCCACGGTTGCCCTGTGGCGAGACCCCGACTGTGTTCTGCGGTCGGCTAGCGATGAGTTGCAGGCTGTGTGATGCGGTCGCACTTCACTGATTTTCGGGCTGTGTGCCTCGGTCACCCTTTGCAGAGGTCCGGGCTTTGTGCCTTGCTCGCCCTGCAAAAAGTTCCGGCCTGTTTGCCATAGTGACCCTGCGCCAAGGTCTGGGCTGTGTTGCGCGGTTGACTGGCGACGATTTCCGAGCTGTGTGCCACAGTCGCCTTTCACTGAATTTCGGGCTGTGTGCCACCGTTACCCTGCTCTGAGGTCCGGGTTGTGTGCCGCAGTCACCCTGCGCCGTGGTATGGCCTGTTTGCCGCAGTCACCCTGTGCCGCGGTCCGGGCTGTGTTTGGGGTTGTCTAGCGATGTGTTCCAAGCACTGTGCCACGGTCGCCCTGCACAGATTTCTGGGCTGTGTGCCACAGTCGCCCATCACTGAGGTTCGGGCTGTGTGCCACGGTCGCCCTGCGCGGAGGTCCGGGCTGTGTGCCACTGTAGCCTTGAACCGAGTTCCAGGCTCTGTGCCACGTTCCCTCTGTGCCGAGGTCCGGGCTGTGTGCCACAGTTGCCCTGTTCCGAGTTCTGGGCTGTGTGCCGAGGTAGCCTTCTGCAGAGGTCCTGGCTGTGTGCCATGGTCGCCCCGTTCTGAGGTCCGGGATGTGTTCCGAGGTCGCCATCTCCCCACGTCCAAGCTGTGTGCTGCAGTCGCCCTATGCCAAGGTCCAGCGTGTGTTCCACCCTCGGCTTGCAACCTGTTCATGTCTCTGTGCCACGGTTCCTCTTTCCAAAAGTCCAGGTTGTGTGCCACGGTAGCCTTCTCAGGAAGTCCGGGCTGTGTGCCATGTTCGCCTGTGCTGAGGTCTGGGCTGTATGCCATGGTCGCCCTTAGCCGATGTCCGGCCTGTGTTCTGCTGTCGCCCTTGGCCTAGGTACGGCCTGTGTGCCGGTCACCCTGTGCCGAGGTCTGTCCTGCGTGCTGCGGTTGCCCTGCACTGAGGTCCGGCCTCTGTGCCATGGTCACCCTGTGCTGAGGTCCGGCCTAAGTTCTGCTGTCACCCTGCACTGAGGTCCGGCCTGAGTGCCATGGTCACCCTGCTCAATGGTCCGGGCTGTGTTCTGCGGTCGGCTAGCGACGAGTTCCGGGCTGTGTGATGCGGTCACCCTTCACTGAGTTTCTGGCTGTGTGCCTCGGTCGCTGTGCACCAAGGTCCGGCCTGTGTGCCATGGTGGCCCTGTGCCGAGGTCTGGCCTGTTTTCCATAGTTGCCCTGTGCCAAGGTCCTGGCTGTGTTTCGCAGTCGACTAGCGACGAGTTCCAGGCTCTGTGCCACTGTCGTCCGGCAGAGATTTCTGGGCTGTGTGCTGTGGTCACCCTTCACTGAGGTTCGGGCTGTGTGCCGTGGTAACCCTGCGCCAATGTCCGGGCCGTGTTCCGCGGTCGGCTGGCGACGAGTTCCGGGCTGTGTGCCACAGTCGCCCTGAGCTGAGGTCCGGGGTTTTTGCCCCAGTCGCCCTGAGCCAAAATCCGGCCTGTGTGCCATGGTCGCCTATGCCGATGTCTGGCCTGTGTGCTGCGGTCACCATGCGCTGAGGTCCTGCATGTGTGCCACCTATCCCTACGCCGAGGTCTGGGCTGTGTTCCGTGGTCGGCTAGTGACGAGTTCTGGGCTGTGTGACGCGGTCGCGCTTCACTGAGTTTCGGGCTGTGTGCCTCGGTCGCACTTCACCGAGGTCCGGGCTGTGTGCCGTGGTCGCCCTGCAACGAGGTCCAGCCAGTTTTATGTGGTCGCGCTGCACCCACGTCCTGGCTGTGTTCCACAGTCGACTAGCAACGAGTTCCAGGATCTGTGCCTCTGTGGCCCTGCACAAATTTCTGGGCTGTGTGCTGCGGTCGCCCTTCACGGGGGTTCGGGCTGTGTGCCACGGTCGCCCTGCGTCAAGGTCCAGGCTGTGTTCCGCAGTCAGCTGGCGACGAGTTCCGGGCTGTGTGCCACAGTCGCCTTTCACTGACGTTCGGGCTGGGTGCTGCGGTCGCCCAGTGCGGAGGTCCGGGCTGTGTTCCGCGGTCGGCTAGCAACGAGTTCCAGGTTGTGTGATGTGGTCACCCTTCACTGAGTTACAGGCTGTGTGCCTTGGTCGCCCTGCTCCGAAGTCCGGGCTGTGTTCCGCGGTTGGATAGTAACGAGTTCCATGCTGTGTGCCGTGGTTGCCCTTCTTTGAGGTTTGGGCTGTGCGCCGCGGTCGCCCTTCGCCAAGTTCGGGGCTGTGTGCCGTGGTCGCCTTTGGTCGAGGTCCGTGCTGTGTGCCAAGGTAGCCTTTCGTTGAGGTCCAGGATGTGTGCTACGGTTGCCCTTCACTGAAGTTCGGGCTGTGAGCCGCCGTCACCCTTCACTGGGGTTCAGGCTGTGTGCAGCGGTCGCCCTGCTCGATGTCCTAGATGTGTTCCACGATCGCTGTGTGCCTCGATCCGGCCTGTGTTCTGCAGTCACCCTGTGCCAATATTCGGGCTGTGTTCCACAGTCGGCTAGCGACGAGTTACTGGCTGTGTGCTGCGGTCACCCTTCACTTTGTTTCAGGCAGTGTGCCACGGTCGCCCTTCGCCGAGGTCCGGGCTGTGTCTCGCAGTCGCCTAGCGACGAGTTCCAGGCTCTGTGCTGCTGTCTCCCTGCACAGATTTCTGGGCTGTGTGCTACGGTCACCCTTCACTGAATTTTGGGCTGTGTGCCACGGTTGTCTGTGCCAAGGGCTGGGCTGTGTGCCACCGTCCCCTGTTCTGAGGTCCATGCTGTGTGCCGCAGTCGCCCTGCGCCGAGGTCCGCCCTGTGTGCTTCGGTGGCCTTGAACCGAGTTCTGCGCTGTGTGCCATGGTAGCCTTTTGTTGAGGTGCGGGCTGTGTGCCGAGGTAGCCTTCTGCAGAAGTCTGGTCTGTGTACCGCTGTTGCTCTGTTCCGAGGTCCGGGCTCTGTGCCACAGTCGCCATCTCCCCAGGTCCGGGTTGTGTGCCACGCTCGCCCTTTGCCCAGGTCCGGCCTGTGTTCTGCCCTCGGTTTGCAACCTGTTTCCGGCTCTATGCTGTGGTTCCTCTTTGCCAAGGCCCAGGCTGTGTGCCACGGTAGCCTTCTCCAGATTTCCAAGCTGTGTTCCATGTCCCCCTGCACTGAGGTCCGGGCTGTGAGACATGGTCACCCTGAGCCGATGTCCGGCCTGTGTTCCGCAGACATGCAAGGACGAGGTCCAGCCTATGTGCCATGGTCACCCTGCGCTGAGCTCCGGGTTATGAGTCGCTGTCGCCCTGCGCTGAGGTCCGGCCTGAGTGTCACGGGCACCCTGCTCCGAGGTCCAGACTGTGTTCCACGGTCAGCTAGCAATGAGTTCCAGGCTGTGTGATGTGGTCGCCCTACACTGAGTTTCAGGCTGTTAGCCGTGGTCACCCTGTGCCGAAGTCTGGGCTGTGTTCCACAGTTGGCTAGTGACGAGTAACTGGCTGTGTGCCGTGGTCGCCCTTCACCTGAGTCGAGGTCCGTGATATGTGCTGCGTTTGCCCTTCACTGAAGTTCAGGCTGTGTGCCGCAGTCACCCTTCTCTGAGGTTCAGGCTGTGTGCAGTGGTCGCCCTGCTCTATGTCCTAGATGTGTGCCGCGGTCGCCCTGTGCCTTGGTCCGGATTTGTTCTGCAGTCGCCCTGTTCCTAAATCCGGGCTGTGTTCCGCGGTGGGCTAGCGATGAGTTACTGGCTGTGTGCCGTGGGCGCCCTTCACAGTGTTTCGGGCAGTGTGCCATGGTCACCCTTCGCCAAAGTCCAGGCTGTGTGCCGCAATCGCCCTGTCCCAAGGTCCGGGCTGTGTGCCACGGTCCCCTGCGCTGAAGTCCATGCTCTGTGCTGTGGTTGCCCTGTACCAAGTTCTGCCCTGTGTGCATCGGTATCCTTGGACCGAGGTCCAGGCTGTGTGCCACGGTAGCCTTGTGCCGAGGTCCAGGCTGTGTGCTGCGGTCGCCCTTCACCTGCGTCGAGGTCCATGATATGTGCTGCGTTTGCCCTTCACTGAAGTTCGGGCTGTGTGCCACAGTCACCCTCTCTGAGGTTCAGGCTGTGTGCAGCGGTCGCCCTGCTCTATGTCCTAGATGTGTGCCACGGTTGCCCTGTGCCTTGGTCCGGATTTGTTCTGCGGTCACCCTGTTCCTAAATCCGGGCTGTGTTCCGCGGTGGGCTAGCGATGAGTTACTGGCTGTGTGCCGTGGGCGCCCTTCACAGTGTTTCGGGCAGTGTGCCATGGTCACCCTTCGCCAAGGTGCAGGCTGTGTGCCGCAATCGCCCTGTCCCAAGGTCCGGGCTGTGTGCCACGGTCCCCTGCGCTGAAGTCCATGCTCTGTGCTGTGGTTGCCCTGTACCAAGTTCTGCCCTGTGTGCATCGGTATCCTTGGACCGAGGTCCAGGCTGTGTGCCACGGTAGCCTTGTGCCGAGGTCCAGGCTGTGTGCTGCGGTCGCCCTTCACCTGCGTCGAGGTCCATGATATGTGCTGCGTTTGCCCTTCACTGAAGTTCGGGCTGTGTGCCACAGTCACCCTCTCTGAGGTTCAGGCTGTGTGCAGCGGTCGCCCTGCTCTATGTCCTAGATGTGTGCCACGGTTGCCCTGTGCCTTGGTCCGGATTTGTTCTGCGGTCACCCTGTTCCTAAATCCGGGCTGTGTTCCGCGGTGGGCTAGCGATGAGTTACTGGCTGTGTGCCGTGGGCGCCCTTCACAGTGTTTCGGGCAGTGTGCCATGGTCACCCTTCGCCAAGGTGCAGGCTGTGTGCCGCAATCGCCCTGTCCCGAGGTCCGGGCTGTGTGCCACGGTCCCCTGCGCTGAAGTCCATGCTCTGTGCCGTGGTTGCCCTGTACCGAGTTCTGCCCTGTGTGCATCGGTATCCTTGGACCGAGGTCCAGGCTGTGTGCCACGGTAGCCTTGTGCCGAGGTCCAGGCTGTGTGCTGCGGTCGCCCTTCACCTGCGTCGAGGTCCATGATATGTGCTGCGTTTGCCCTTCACTGAAGTTCGGGCTGTGTGCCACAGTCACCCTCTCTGAGGTTCAGGCTGTGTGCAGCGGTCGCCCTGCTCTATGTCCTAGATGTGTGCCACGGTTGCCCTGTGCCTTGGTCCGGATTTGTTCTGCGGTCACCCTGTTCCTAAATCCGGGCTGTGTTCCGCGGTGGGCTAGCGATGAGTTACTGGCTGTGTGCCGTGGGCGCCCTTCACAGTGTTTCGGGCAGTGTGCCATGGTCACCCTTCGCCAAGGTGCAGGCTGTGTGCCGCAATCGCCCTGTCCCGAGGTCCGGGCTGTGTGCCACGGTCCCCTGCGCTGAAGTCCATGCTCTGTGCCGTGGTTGCCCTGTACCGAGTTCTGCCCTGTGTGCATCGGTATCCTTGGACCGAGGTCCAGGCTGTGTGCCACGGTAGCCTTGTGCCGAGGTCCGGGCTGTGTGCTGCGGTCGCCCTTCACTTAGGATCGGGTTGTGTGCCGCGGTCACACTGCGCTGATGTTCGGCTGTGTGCCATATTAGCCTGGCACCAAGGTCCGGGCTTTGTGCCACGGTAGCCATCTCCCCAGGTCTGGGATGTGTGCTGCGGTTGCCCTGTCCTGAGGTCAGGCCTGTGTTCCTCCCTCGGCTTGCGACCTGTTCCAGGATCTGTGCCGCGGTTCCTCTTTGCCAAGGTCCGGGTTCTGTGTCGCGGTAGCCTGCTCCAGAGATCCGGGCTGTGGGCCGCGGTCCCCCTGCACTGAGGTACGGGCTGTGTGCCTCGGTCACCCTGACCCGAGGTCCGGCCTAAGTGCCGCTGTCGCCCTGTGCTGAGTCAGGCCTAAGTGCCACGGTCACCATGCTCCGAAGTCCGGACTGTGTTCCACGATCAGCTAGTGATGAGTTCCAGGCTGTGTGACGTGGTCAGCCTTGACTGAGTTCCGGGCTGTGTGCCTTGGTCACCCTGCAACAAGGCCTGGCCTGTTTGCCGTAGTCACCCTGCGCCGAGGTCCGGGCTGTGTTCCGCCGTTGGCTAGCGATGAGTTCCNGCTGAGTCAGGCCTAAGTGCCACGGTCACCATGCTCCGAAGTCCGGACTGTGTTCCACGATCAGCTAGTGATGAGTTCCAGGCTGTGTGACGTGGTCAGCCTTGACTGAGTTCCGGGCTGTGTGCCTTGGTCACCCTGCAACAAGGCCTGGCCTGTTTGCCGTAGTCACCCTGCGCCGAGGTCCGGGCTGTGTTCCGCCGTTGGCTAGCGATGAGTTCCGGGCTCTGTGCCACTGTCGCCCTGCACAGATTTCTGGGCTGTGTGCTGTGGTCACACTTCACAGAGGTTCGGGCTGTGTGCTGCTGTAGCCCTGTGCTGATGTTCAGGCTGTGTGCCGTGGTTGCCCTGTGCCAAGTTCCGGGCTGTGTTCCGCGGTTGGCTGGTGATGATTTCCGAGCTGTGTGCCACAGTTGCCCTTCACTGAATTTCAGGCTGTGTCCTGCCATCGCACTGCGCTGAGGTTCGGGCTGGGTGCCATTTTAGCTTTGCACCGAGGTCAGGGTTGTGTGCCACAGTAGCATTGTGTCGAGGTCCAGGCTGTGTGCCACAGTTGCCCTGTGCTGATGTCCAGTCTGTGTGCCACGGTCCATCACCTGCGGTCAGTGCTGTGTGCCAGGATCGACCTATACTGAGGTCCGTGCTGTGTGCCTCGGTCGCTCATAACTGTGGTTTGGGCTGTGTGCCGCGTTCGCCCTGTGCCGAGGCCCAGGCTGTGTTTTGCCCTCGGCTTGCGATGAGTTCCGGGCTCTGTGCCGTGTTCCCTCTGTGCCGAGGTCCGGGCTGTGTGCCATGGTCGCCCTGTTCCGAGGACCAGGCTGTGTGCCGAGGTAACCTTCTGCAGTGGTCTGGGCTGTGTGCCATGGTCGCCCTCTTCCGAGGTCCGGGCTTTTGCCGCGGTCACCATCTCCCCAGGTCCGGGCTGTGTGCTGCGGTCGCCCTGTGCCATGCTCCGGCCTGTGTTCCACCCTCGGCTTGCGACCTGTTCCCGAATCTGTGCCACGGGCCCTCTTTGCCAAGGTCCGGACTGTGTGCCGTGGTAGCCTTCTCCAGAGGTCCGAGCTGTGTGCCGTGTGCCCCCTGCTCTCAGGTCCGGGCTGTGTGTCACGGTCGCCCTGAGCTGATGTCCGGCCTGTGTTCCGCAGATGCCCTGCGCCGAGGTCCGGCCTGTATGCTGCAGTCGCCCTGCACCAAAGTCCGGCCTGTGTGCCCCGGTCATCCTGCACCGAGGTCCGGCCTATGTTTCGTGGTCACCCTGCGCTGAGGTCCGGCCTGAGTGTCACAGTCACCTGGCTCCGAGGTCTGGACTGTGTTCCACATTCGGCTAGCAACAAGTTCCAGGCTGTGTGACGGGGTCGCCCTTCACTGAGTTTTGGGCTATGTGCCGCAGCCGCCCAGCGCCGAAGTCCGGGCTGTGTTCTGCTATTGGCTAGTGACGAGTTCCATACTGTGTGCCACAGTCGCCCTTCACTGAGGTTCGGGCTGTGTGCCGTGGTCACCCTGCACCAAGTTCCAAGCTGTGTACCGCGGTTGCCTTTGATCGAGGTCCATGCTGTGTGCCAGGGTCGCCCTGTCTCGAGGTCTGGGATGTGTGCTGCGGTTGCAATTCACTGAAGTTCGGGCTGTGTGCCGCGGTCACCCTTAACTGAAGTTCAGGCTGTGTGCAGCGGTCGCCCTGCTCGATGTCCTAGATGTGTGCCGCGGTTGCCCTGTGCCTCAGTCCGGATGTGTTCCACGGTCGCCCTGTGCTGAAATCGGGACTTTGTTCCGCGGTCGGCTAGCGATGAGTTAGTGGCTGTGAGCCACGGTCGCCATTCACTGTGTTGTTGGCAGTGTGCTACAGTCACCCTTCACTGAATTTCAGGCTGTGTGCCGCAGTCACCATTCACTGAAGTTGAGCCTGTGTGCAGCGATCGCCCTGAGCCGATGACCAGCCTGGGTTCTGCAGACGCCCTGCGCCGAGGTCCGGCCTGTTTGCCGCGGTCGCCCTGCGCCAAGGTCCGGCTTGTGTGCCGCGGTCACCCTGTGCCGAGGTCTGACCTGTGTGCCACGGTCACCCTTCTCCGAGTTCCAGACTGTGTTCTGTGGTCGGCTAGTAACGAGTCCAGGCTCTGTGACATGGTCGCCCTTCACTGAGTTTCGGGCTGTGTGCCTCGGTTGCCCTTCGTCAAGGTCCGGGCTGTGTGCCTTGGTCACCATGCGACAAGGTCCGGCCTGAGAGCCGTAGTCACCCTGCGCCAAAGTCCGGGCTGTGTTCCGCCGTCGGCTAGCGATGAGTTCCAGCCTCTGTGCCGTGGTCACCCTGCACAGATTTATGGGCTTTGTGCCATGGTTCTTCTTTGCCAAGGTCTGGGTTGTGTGCCACGGTAGCCTTCTCCAGAGGTCTGGGCTGTGTGCCGCGGTCCCCTTGCGCTCAGGTCCGGGCTGTGTGTCGCGGTCGCCCTGAGCCGATGTCCGGCCTGTGTTCCGCAGATCCCCTGTGCCAAGGTCCTGCCTGTGTGCCACAGTCGCCCTGCGCCAATGTCCGGCCTGTGTGCCATGGTCACCCTTCTCCGAGTTCCAGAATATGTTCCGCGGTCAGCTAGCAACGAGTTCCAGGCTGTGTGACATGGTCGCCCTTCACTGAGTTTCAGGCTGCGTGCCTCGGTCGCCCTTCACTGAGGTCCGGGCTGTGTGCTTTGGTCACCCTGTGACAAGGTCCGGCCTGTTTGCTGTAGTCACCCTGCCCCGAGATTCGGGCTGTGTTCCGCCGTCGGCTAGCGATGAGTTATGGGCTCTGTGCTGCGGTCACCCTGCACAGATTTCTGGGCTGTGTGTTACGGTCACACTTCACAGATTTTCGTGCTGTGTGCCACGGTAGACCTGTGCCGATGTTCGGGCTGTGTGCCGCAATCACCCTGTGCTGAGGTCCGGGCTGTGTTCCGCGGTTGGCTAGCGACGATTTCCAAGCTGTGTTCCACAGTCGCCCTTCACTGAATTTCTGGCTGTGTGCCACCGTGGCCCTATGCTGAGGTCCTGGTTGTGTGGCGCAGTCGCCCTGGCCCGTGTTATGACCTGTGTGCCGCGGTTGCCCAGTGTGGAGGTCCAGGCTGCATTCCGCGGTTGGCTAGTGACGAGTTTCAAGCTCTGTGCCATGGTAGCCTTACAGTGATTATTGGGCTGTGTGTCGCGGTCGCCCTTCACTGAGGTTCGGGCTGTGTGCTGTGGTTACACTGAGCTGAGGTCCATGCTGTGTGCTGCGGTCACCCTGTGCCGTGTTCCAGCCTGTGTGCCGTGGTCACCCTGTGCCGAGGTCCGGGCTGTTCTCCGCCGTGGGCTGGAGAAGAGTTACGTCCTGTTTGCCATGGTCGCCCTGCGTCGAGGTAAGGGCTGTGTTCCACGGTCGGCTAGTGACGAGTTCCGAGCTCTGTACCCCGGTCGCCCTGCACACATTTAGGATCTGTGTGCCACGGTCTCCCTTCACTGAGGTTTGGGCTTTTTG
Source organism: Neotragus pygmaeus (assembly GCA_006410875.1). NCBI lineage: Eukaryota > Metazoa > Chordata > Mammalia > Artiodactyla > Bovidae > Neotragus > Neotragus pygmaeus. Next base: position 1,408,911 of record SJYV01051075.1, read on the forward strand.
CCACGGTTCCCCTGTGCCGAGTTCCGGTCTGTGTGCCATAGTAGGCTTGAACCGAGTTCCGAGCTGTGTGTCGTGGTAGCCTTGTGCCGAGATCCGGGCTGTGTGCTTCGGTCGCACTTCTCTGAGGATTGGGCTGTGTTACACGGTTGCACTGCGCCGAGTTTCGGGCTGTGTGCCAGGTTAGCCTTGCGCCGAGGTCCCTGATGTGTGTCGCGGTGCTTTGCGCCAAGGTCGGGGCTGTGTGCCGCAGTTGCCCTGCACCAATGTCCAGTCTGTGTGCCACAGTCGCCATCTCCCAAGGTCGGTGCTGTGTGCCAGGGTCGCCTTGTGCTGAGGTCCGTGCTGTGTGCCTCGGTCGTTCTTCACTGTGGTTTGGGCTGTGTTAGGCGGTCAGCTAGTGACGAGTTCCATGCTGTGTGCCGCGGTTGCCCTTCTTTGAGGTTCGGGCTGTGTGCCGCAGTCGCACTGCGCCAAGTTCCGTACTGTGTGCCAGGGTCGCCCTGTGTCGAGGTCCGGGATGTGTGCTGCAGTTGCCCTTCACTGAAGTTCGGGCAGTGTGCCGCCATCACCCTTCACTGAGGTTCAGCCTGTGTGCAGCAGTCGCCCTGCTCGATGTCCTAGATGTGTGCCACGATCACCCTTTGCCTGGTCCGGCCTGTGTTCTGCGGTCGCCCTGTGCCGATATCCGGGCTGTGTTCTGCGGTCAGCTAGCAACGAGTTATTGGCTGTGTGCCGCGGTTGCCCTTCACTGTGTTTCGGGCAGTGTGCCACGGTCGCCCTTCGCCAAAGTCCGGGCTGGGTTCCCCAGTCGCCCTGTGCCAAAGTCCGGGCTGTGTGCCACGGTCCCCTGCGCTGATGTCCACGCTGTGTGCCACAGTCATCCTGCGCCGAGGTCTGGGCTGTGTGCCTAGGTCGCCTTGAACCAAGTTCCGGGCTGTGTGCCGCGGTAGTCTTGTTCCCAGGTCTGGGCTGTTTGCCAAGGTAGCCTTCTGCAGAGGTCCGGTCTGTGTGCCACGGTCGCCCTGCGCCAAAGTCCGATTGTGTTCCGCAGTCGGCTAGTGACACGTTCATGCTGTGTGCTGCGGTCATCCTTCACTGAGGTCCGGCCTGTGTGCTGTGGTCGCCCTGCGTCAAGGTCTGGCCTGTGTGCCATGGTCACCCTGCGCCAAGGTCCGGCCTATGTGTTGCAGTCGCCCTGCGCTGAGGTCTGGTCTGAGTGTCATGGTCACCCTACTCCGAGGTCCAGACTGTGTTCTGTGGTTGGCCAGCAACGAGTTCCAGGATGTGTGACGTGGTCTCCCTTCATGAGTTTCGGGTTGTGTGCCGCGGTCGCCCTGCGCCGAAATCCGGGCTGTGTCCCATGGTCGGTTAGTGACGAGTTCATGCTGTGTGCCATGGTCGCCTTTCACTGAGGTTCGGGCTGTGTGCCACGGTCACCCTGCATCAAGTTCCAGGCTGTGTGCCACGGTCGCCTTTGGTCGAGGTCCGTGCTGTGTGCCAGGGTCACCCTGCGTTGAGGTCCGGGATGTTTGCTGCGGTTTCCCTTCACTGAAGTTCGGGCTGTGTTCCATGGTTGCCCTGTGCCCAGGTCCGGCCTGTATTCCGCCCTCAGCTTGCGACCTGTTCCCGGCTCTGTGCCACGATTCCTCTTTGCCAAGGTCTGGGCTGTGTGCCGCGGGAGCCTTCTCCACAGGTCCGGGCTGTGTTTCACGGTCCCCTTGCGCTGAGATCTGGGCTGTGAGCCACAGTCGCCCTGAGCCAATGTCCGGCCTGTGTTCCGCAGACACCCTGCGCTGAGGTCCTGCCTGTGTGCCACGGTCGCCCTGCGCCGAGGTCCGGTCTGAGTGCCACAGTCACCCTGCGCCGAGGTCCGGTCTGAGTGTCATGGTCACTCTGCTCCGAGGTCTGGACTGTGTTCCGCGGTCAGCTAGCAACAAGTTCCATGCTGTGTGACGTTGTCGCCCTTCACTGAGTTTCAGGTTGTGTGCTGCGGTCGTCCTGCGCTGAAGTCCGGACTGTGTTTCGCAGTCGGCTAGTGACGAGTTTCATGCTGTGTGCCACTCTCGCCCATCACTGAGGTTGGGACTGTGTGGGCGGTTGCCCTGCGCCAAGTTCTGGGCTGTGTGCTGCGGTCTCCTTCGGTCGAGGTCCATGCTGTGTGCCAGGGTGGCCCTGCATCGAGGTCCGCGATGTGCTGCGGTTGCCCTTCACTGAAGTTCAGGCTGTGTGTAGCGGTCGCCCTGCTCGATGTCCTAGATGTGTGCCACGATGGCCCTGTGCCTTGGTCCAGCCTGTGTTCTGCCATCGCCCTGTGCCTAAATCCGGGCTATGTTCCGGGGTCGGCTAGTGACGAGTTACAGGCTGTGTGCCGTGGTCGCCTTTCACTGTGTTTCGGGCAGTGTTCCACGGTCACCCTTCGCCAAGGTCCGGGCTGTGTTCCGCGGTTGCCCTGCACTGAGGTCCATGCAGTGTGCCTCAGTCGCCCTGCACCAAGGTCTGGCCTATGTGCTTCGGTAGCCTTGAACCAAGTTTCGGGCTGTGTGCCATGGTAGGCTTGTGCCGAGGTCCGGTCTGTGTGCCGAGGTAGCCTTCTGCAGAGGTCCGGGCTGTGTGCTGCGGTCTCCCTGGTCCAAGGTCCGGGCTGTGTGCCACAGAGGCCATCTCCCCAGGTCCGGGCTGTGTGCCACGGTCACCTTATGCCCAGGTCCAGCCTGTGTTCCGCCTTCGGCTTGCGAACTGTTCCCGGCTCTGTGCCGCGGTTCCTCTTTGCCAAGGTCCGGGCTGTTTGCCCTGGTAGACTTCTCCAGAGGTCCGGGCTGTGTTCCATGGTCACCCTGCGCTGAGGTCTGGGCTGTGAGCCCCGGTCGCCCTGAGCTGAAGTCCGGCCTGTGTTCCGCAGATGCCCTGTGCCGAGGTCCGGCCTGTGTGCTGCGGTCGCCCTGCACTGAGGTCCGGCTTGAGTGTCACAGTCACTCGGCTCTGAGGTCTGGACTGTGAGCCCCGGTCGCCGTGAGCTGAAGTCCGGCCTGTGTTCCGCAGATGCCCTTCGCCGAGGTCCGGCCTGTGTGCCGCGGTCGCCCTGTGCCGAGGTCCGGCTTATGTGTCGCTGTCACCCTGTGCTGAGGTTCGGCCTGAGTGTCACGGTCACCCTGCTCCAAGATCCGGATTTTGTTCTGCGGTCGGCTAGCAACGAGTTCCAGGCTGTGTTACGAGGTCGCCATTCACTGAGTTTTGGGCTGTGTGCCGTGGTTGCCAAGCGCCGAAATTGAGGCTGTGTTCCGCGGTCGGCTAGTGACGAGTTCCATGCTGTGTGCTGCAGTCGCCTTTCACTGAGGTTTGGGCTGTGTGCGGCGGTCGGCTAGCAATGAGTTCCAGGCTGTGTGACGTGGTTGCCCTTCACTGAGTTTCGGGCTGTGTGCCACAGTCATTTTGCGCCGAGGTCCAGCCTGTGTGTCTAGGTAGCCTTGAACCGAGTTCCAGGCTGTGTGCTGCAGTAGCCTTGTGCCGAGGACCGGTCTCTGTGCCGAGGTAGCCTTCTGCAGAGGTCCGGGCTGTGTGCTACGGTCGCCCTATGCCGAAGTCCGTCCTGTGTTCCACGGTTGGCTAGTGATGAGTTCATGCTGTGTGCCGCAGTCATCCTTCACTGAGGTTCAGGCTGTGAGCCGTGGTCGCCCTGAGCCGATGTCTGGCCTGTGTTCCACAGACCCCCTGCGCCGTGGTCATGCCTGTGTTCTGCGGTCACCCTGCACTGAGGGCTGGTCTGAGTGTCATAGTCACCCTGCTCCGAGGTCCGGACTGTGTTCCGCGGTCGGCTAGCAACGAGTTCCAGGATGTGTTACGTGGTCGCCCTTCACTGAGTTTCGGGTTTTGTGCCACGGTCGCCCTGCGCCTAAGTCCAGACTGTGTTCTGTGGTCGGCTACTGGTGAGTTCCATGCTGTGTGTCGCGGTCGCCCTTCACTGAAGTTCGGGCTGTGTGCCGTGGTTGCCTTGCACCAAGTTCTGGGCTGTGTGCTGTGGTCTCTTTTGGTCGAGGTCCATGCTGTGTGCCAGGGTTGCCCTGCGTCGAGGTCTGGGATGTGCTGCGATTGCCCTTCACTGAAGTTCGGGCTGTGTGCCACGGTCACCCTTCACTGAGGTTCAGGCTGTGTGCAGCGGTCGCCCTGCTCCATGTCCTAGATGAGTGCCACGATCGCCCTGTGCCTTTGTCTGGCCTGTGTTCTGCGGTCGCCCTGTGCCAAAATCCAGGCTATGTACCGCGGTCGGCTAGTGACGAGTTCCTGGCTGTGTGCCATGGTCGCCTATCACTGTGTTTCGGGCACTGTGCCATGGTCGCCCTATGCCAAGGTCCGGGCTGTGGGCCGCGGTTGCCCTGCGCCGAGGTCCGGGCTGTGTGCCACGGTCCGCTGCACTGAGGTCCACGCTGTGTGCCGCGGTCATCCTGCGCCGAGGTCCAGCCTGTGTGCCTCGGTAGCCTTGTGCCGAGGTCTGGGCTGTGTGCCAAGGTAGCCTTCTGCAGAGGTCCAGGCTGTGTGCCACGGTCGCCCTGTTCCGAGGTCCAGGCTGTGTGCCGCTGTCCCCATCTCCCCAGGTCTGGGCTGTGTGCCATGGTCGCCTTATTCCCAGGTCCGGCCTGTGTTCTGCCCTCGGCTTGCGACTTGTTCCCAGGTCTGCCATGGTTCCTCTTTGCCAAGGTCCAGGCTGTTTGCCCTGGTAGCCTTCTCCAGAGGTCCGGGCTGTGTTCCTTTGTCCCCCGGTGCTGAGGTCTGGGCTGTGAGCCGTGGTCACCCAGAGTTGATATCCGCCCTGTTTTCCACAGACGCCCTTCGCTGAGGTCCGGCTTGTGTGCTGCGGTCGCCCTGTGCCGAGGTCCGGCTTATGTGTCGCTGTCGCCCTGCGCTGAGGTTCGGCCTGAGTGTCACGGTCACCCTGCTCTGAGATCTGGATTTTGTTCTGCGGTCGGCTAGCAACGAGTTCCAGGCTGTGTTACAAGGTCGCCATTCACTGAGTTTTGGACTGTGTGCCTCGGTTGCCGAGCGCCGAAATCCAGGCTGTGTTCCGCGGTCGGCTAGTGACGAGTTCCATGCTGTGTGCTGCAGTCGCCTTTCACAGGTTTGGTCTGTGTGCCGTGGTCGCCCTGCACCAAGTTCTGGGCTGTGTGCCACGGTCGCCTTTGATTGAGGTCCATTCTGTGTGCCTGGGTTGCCCTGCGACGAGGTCCGGGATGTGTGCTCCAGTTACCCTTCACTGAAGTTCGGGCTGTGTGCCGAGGTCACCCTTCATTGAAGTTTAGACTGTGTGCAACGGTCGCCCTGCTCGATGTCCTAGATTTGTGCCGCGGTTGCACTGTGCCTCAGTCCGGATGTGTTCCACAGTTGCCCTGTGCCGATATCAGGAATTTGCTCCGCGGTCGGCTAGCGAAGAGTTACTGGCTGTGTGCCACGGTCACCCCTCACTGTGTTTTGGGCAGTGTGCCCCGGTCGACCTTCGTAAAGGTCCGGGCTGTGTGCCACAGTGGCCCTGTACCGAGTTCCGGGCTGTGTGCCATGGTCTCCTGCGCTGAAATCCATGGTGTGTGCCGTGGTTGCCATGCGCTGAGGTCCGGCCTGTGTGCCACAGTTGCTCTGCTCCGAGGTCTGGCTAAGTGCCGCTGTTGCCCTGTGCTGAGGTCCGGGCTGAGAGCCACGGTCATCCTACTCTGAAGTCTGGCCTGTGTTCCGCGATCGGCTAGCGACGAGTTCCAGGCTGTGTTACGCGGTCGCCCTAAACTGAGTTTTGGGCTGTGTGCTTGGTTGACCTTCACAAAGTTCCGGGCTGTGTGCCTTGCTCACCCTGCGACAAGGTCCAGCCTGTTTGTCGTAGTCACCCTGCGCCGAGGTCCGTGCTGTGTTCCTCTGTCAGCTAGCGACGAGTTTCATGCTCTGTGCCATGGTCGCCCTCCACAGATTTCTGAGCTGTGTTCTGCTGTCGCCCTTCACAGAGGTTCGGGCTGTGTGCGGCGGTAGCCCTGTGCCGATGTTTGGGCTGTGTGCCGTGGTCACCCTGCGCCGAAGTCCAGGCTGTGTTCCGTGGTTGGCTGGCGACCAATTCTGAGCTGTGTGCCACAGTCGCCCTTCACTGAATTTCGGGCTGTGTGCCGCCGTCGCCCTGCGCCGATGTCCGGGTAGTGTGCCGCAGTCGCCCTGTGCTGTGGTATGGCCTGTTTGCCTCGATTGCCCTGTGCCGAGGTCTGGGCTGTGTTCAGGGTTGGCTAGTGATGTGTTCTGAGCACTGTGCCACAGTCGCCCTGCACAGATTTCTGGGCTGTGTGCTGCGGTCGCCCTATGCCAAAGTCCGGGCAGTGTGCGGCGGTCGCCCTGAGCCGAGATCCGACCTGTGTGCCGTGGTCACACTGCTATGAGATCATGGGTGTGTGCTGCAGTGAACATCTGCCGACATCCGTGCTGTGTTCCAGGGTCGCCTTGACTTAAGGTCCGGGATGTGTGCCGCGGTTGCCCTTCACTGAGGTTTGGGATGTGTGCCACAGTCGCCCTGCATCAAAGTCCGACCTGTGTGCCGCAGTCGCCCTGCGCCAAAGTCCTTGCTGTGTTCCCTGCACGGATAGTGACGAGTTCCATGCTGTGTGCCTCGGTCGCCGTTAAATGAGGTTCGGGCTGTGTGCCGTGGTCACCCTGCACCAAGTTTTGGGCTGTGTGCCGCGGTCGCCTTCGGTCGAGGTCCGTGCTGTTTGCCAGGGTTGCCCTGCATCGAGATCCGGGATGTGTGCTGCAGTCTCCCTTCACTGAGTTTTGCGCTGTGTTCTGTGTTCACCCTTCACTGAGGTTCAGGCTGTTTTCAGGGGTCGCCCTGCTCAATGTCCTTGATGTGNTGGGATGTGTGCCACAGTCGCCCTGCATCAAAGTCCGACCTGTGTGCCACGGTCACCATGTGCCGATGTCCGGGCTGAGTTCCGCTGTCGGCTGGAGACGAGTTCGTCCTGTTTTCCTTGGTCGCTCTGCACAGGGGTCCAGGCTGTGTTCTGCGGTCGGCTAGCAACAAGTTCCGAGCTCTGTACCCCGGTCACACTGCATAGATTTCCGGGTTGTGTGCCACCATCTCCCTTCACTGAAGTTCAGGCTGTGTCCCGCAGTATCCCTGTGCCGAGATCCGGCCTTTGTGCCACGGTAGCCTTGAACCGAGTTCTGGGCTGTGTACTGCGGTAGTCTTGCGCTGAGGTCCGTGCTGTGTGCCGCAATTTCCCAGTGCCAAAATACGTTCTGTGTGCCCCGGTCTCCATCTTCCGAGGTCAATGCTGTGTGCCAGGGTTGCCCTGTGCCGAGGTCCGTGCTCTGTGTCTTAGTCGCTCTTCACTGTGGTTCGGGCTGTGTTCTGCGGTCGCCGTGCGATGAGTCCAGGCTGTGTTCCATCCTTGGCTTGCGACGAGTTCTGGGTTCTGTGCCTTGTTCCTTCTGTGCCAAGGTCCGGGCTGTGTGCAATGGTCTCCCTGTTCCGAGGTCCGGGCTGTGTGCCAAGGTAGCCTTCTGCAGAAGTCCAGGCAGTGTGCCACGGTTGCCCTGTTCTGAGGTCTGGGCTGTGTGCCGCGTTCGCCCTGTGCCGAGGTCCGGAATGTGTTCCACGGTTGGCTAGCGACGAGTTGCAGGCTCTGTGATGCGGTGGCCCTTCACTGAGTTACGGGCTGTGTGCCTCTGTCACCCTTCTCGGAGTTCCAGGCTGTGTACTTTGCTCGCCCTACGACAAGTTCCGGCCTGTTTGCCGTAGTCACCCTGCACCAAGTTCCACGCTGTGTTCCACGGTTGGCTGGCGAATATTTCTGAGCTGTGTCCCACAGTTACCATTTACTGAATTTGGCATTGTGTGCCGCCATCACCCTGCACCGAGGTCCGGGGTGTGTGCCGCAGTCGCCCTGCACCGTGGTATGGCTTGTGTACCGCGGTGGCCCTGTGCCGTGGTATGGCCTGTTTGCCGTGGTCGCCCTGTGCCGTGGTCCAAGTTGTGTTCGGGGTTGGCTAGTGATGTGTTCCGAGCACTGTTCCATGGTCACCCTGCACAGATTTCTGAGCTGTGTGCCACAGTCGCCCTTCACTGAGTTTCGGGCTGTGTGCCGCGGTCGCCCTGTGCCGAGGTCCGGGCTGTTTGCTGTGGTCTCCCTGAGCCGAGGTCCGACCTGTGTGCCGCGGTCACACTGTGACGAGGTCCTGGATGTGTGCCACAGTGAACATCTGCCAACATCTGTGCTCTATTACAGGGACACCTTGCCTTAAGGTCTGGGATGTGTGCCGTGGTTGCCCTTCAGTGAGGTTCGGGATGTGTGCCGCGGTCGTCCTGAATCGAAGTCGAGCCTGTGGGCTGTGGTCGCCCTGCGCCAATGTCCATGCTGTGTTTCGCAGTCAGCTAGTGACGAGTTCCGTGCTGTGTGCCTCGGTCGCCTTCACTGAAGTTCGGGCTGTGTGCCGCGGTCACCCTGTGCCAAGTTCCGGGCTGTGTGCCATGGTCGCGTTTGGTCGAGGTCTGTGCTGTGTGCCAGGGTTGCCCTGCATCGAGGTCTAGGATGTGTGCTGTGCTCTCCCTTTACTGAGTTTCAGGCTGTGTGCCGCAGTCAACCTTCACTGAACTTCAGGCTGTTTTCAGCAGTTGCCCTGCTGGATGTCCTTGATGTGTGCCGCGGTCGCCCTATGCCTTGGTCCAGCCTGTGTTCCACGTTTACCCTGTGCTGAAATACAGGCTGTGTTCTGCAGTCGGCTAGAAACGAGTTACTTGATGTGTGCCACGGTCGCCCTTCACTGTGTTTCGGGTAGTGTGCCATGGTCGCCATTCGCCAAGGTCCAGGCTGTGTGCCGTGGTCACCCTGCGACGAAGTCCGGCCTGTTTGCCGTGGTGCCCTTGCCAAGTTTTGGGCTGTGTTCCGTGGTCAGCTAGTGATGAGTTACGGGCTCTGTGCCGCGGGCTCCCTTTACAGATTTTTGGGCTGTGTTCGGCGGTCACCCTGAGACGAGGTCCGGGCTGTTTACCGCGGTTGGCTGGCGACGAGTTCCGGGCTGTATTCTGCGTTTGCCCTTCACTGAAGTTTGGGCTCTGTGCCGTGAGCTCCCTTTACAGATTTCTGGGCTGTGTTTTGCGGTCGCCCTGTGCCGAGGTCCAGCCTGTGTGCTGTGGTTGCCCTGTGCCGTGGTCCGTGCTGTGTTCTGCGGTTGACTAGCAACGAGTTCTGCGCTCTGTGCCATGGTCGCCCTGCACAGATTTCCGGGCTGTGTGCTGCGGTCAGCCTTCACTGAAGTTCGGGCTGTGTGCTGTGGGCAACCTGCGCCAAGGTCCAGGCTGTGTGCTGCGGTCGTCATCTCCTGAGGTCCGTGATGTGTGCCAGGGTCGCCCTGTGCCAAGGCCCATGCTGTGTGCCTCGGTCGCTCTTCACTGAGGTTTGGGCTGTGTGCCGCGGTCACCCTGAGCCAAGGTCTGGGCTCTTGCCCTGGTCGGCCTGAGCCGAAATCCGGCCTGTGTTCCGCAGGTGACCTGCCCCGAGGTTTGGCCTGTGAGCCACGGTCACACTGCGCCGCGTCCAGCCTGTGTGCTGCTGTCGCCCTCTGCTGAGGTTCAGACTGTGTGCCACCTTCACCCTGCGCTGAGGTCCGGGCTGTGTTCTGCGGTTCATTAGCGATGAGTTCCGGGATGTGTACGCAGTCGCCCTTCACTGAGTTTCAGGCTGTGTCCCTCAGTTGCCCTTCGCCGAGGTCCGGGCTGTGTGCCGTGGTCGCCCTGCCACGAGGTCCGGCCTGGTTTCCTTGGTGATCCTGCACCGAGGTCCTGGCTGTGTTTCGCAGTTGACTAGCGACGAGTTCCACNTGCTGGGTCCCTGCTGCCACTTCTGCCAGGGGTACTTCACTTTGGGGTCCTGGCTGCCCTCTGCAGGGCTGGGAACCTCAGGCAGGCCTGCATGGCTCTGAGCTCCAAGAGAGACTCCCAAAGAGTCTAGGGGTATGGAGTCAACTTCCCCCTCTCCCTCAATTTGACCCTCTGTTTTTTGAATCCAGATAAGGAAGCATGAACATCACCTAAGAAATGTGGGAGTCCCTGCAAGACAGGAAATGGCCTGGTCAGATTGGGGCTCCGGCAATAACCTTGCCTTGAGATTCCTACACGTGGGGTCTCTTTGGGCAGGCCCTGCCTCCCCCACCCCCCAGCCCCGTGTGGAAAGTATATTTTATCTCCATCAGACTTTCCAACAAGCCGTTGACTCTGTAGGGCCATGGGGCCAACCACGGAAAAACTCACCCTCCCCACCTCCATCCAAAAACACTGGACCTTTTCGGGGTTATAAATTTATGGCAGAAGCGGAGGGCCAGCGCTTGCTACAGGCAGCCTTTGAATCTCAGCCCCACACTCAGAGCCCACCGGGGTCCTTTCCTCCAGCCAGCGGGAGCAGGCTCTTGGCTGGGAAAACAAAAGGCATCCGTGAGGAGGCAGGAGCCTTTGTAACCCTCCTGACCCCCGGCTCACCCCTCCAGGGCCCCAGAGGCAGGCCTCGCTGGCTGAGCTGCGGGAAAGGCTGACTTGCAGGAAGCCTGGGGCCAGCTCCGGCCCTGTGCTGCCACAGGCCTCCTCTTCACATTTCTCTCATCAGGACTGCCTTCTCTGAGCCTCAGTTTCTTTTTCTGTAGCAATCAGAGGTTAGATAAAGCCATCTACAAGTTTTATTAGGGGTCTCATGTTCCACTGCAATTCACATTCCTTTCTGAGCCCCCTCTTCTGCCAGTGCTGAGGTCTAGAGAGTTGCTGGGGGCCTGTTGGTGTGCGTGTGGGAGGGTGGGGACAGGGCAGCACACTGGGGGAGCCCCCAAACCAAGATCACTCAGCTGGAGACAAAAGGCAGGAAAGAGTTTTCACAGTGAGGGAGAGTTTTGGTGAGGATGGAATTGCTGATGCATTTATATATTGATTAGGTAAACATGGAATGAGTACCTACTTTATGTCAGAAAACATACTAGATGAAGATGATGATGCTGTGTGTAAAACAGAGATAAAGAAAGACATAACCCTGAGAAAAGAAGTCTTCAAACCGATGTGGAGGGAAGGCATTCCTGGCAGAAGAAGCTCTAGGCAAGGCAGTGACTCATGAAAGGGCATCGTGGGTTTGGACAGGAGTGCAAAGTTCTGTGTTGCTGAATTGAGAAAGTGGTGACTGCTTCCTGATGTAAATGGCTCTGGAGCCAAAGAGACCTGAAATCAAATCCTAGCACTGCTCTTACTAGCTGTAGGACTCTGAGGGATGCTGGGTTGTCTGCACCTCAGAGTTTGTTAGAGATTAGGATATAATTCTAACATCTGGGAACTGTGAGAATTAAATAAAAGGTCGGTAAACAGCCCACCTGGGTTCTGGCAGAGGTCGGCGCAGAGGTACCCAGTGGGGGCACCACCAATAACAGAGCTTTCTATTTGCCAAAGTCTTCTTACTGTGGGAGCAGATGCCAGATAGGGGTTTATCAGTCAAGGAGGCTGTGGGAAGAGAGCTTGAACCAGACATCTCTGCTGTTTTCCAGTTCTCGGGTCTGTTATTCCACCAAACACACAGGGCAACCTATCCCAGTATCCTTGTAGAGGTTTGGAACTGGCATCTCTGTCCCCCGAGTCTGCTCTTCTCCAGCTTCCAGAGTTCTCACCTCCCTAATCACCTCCTCTGGTCACACAGTTCCACACCAATCACTGCTCTCTAGGAATTACGTCAGTATGGATTAGATTGAGAAAATCACCTCCTTGGATTCGGATACAATCTCTATTGATATGGCCAAAGAAGTCAATGGCTGGCTACTTGCCTTTTACTCAGCTGCAGCAGGGAGACCCACCCACTTAGGCTAGATGCTCTCAGACATTCTCAAGATTTGTAGAAGCACAGAGCATTCCAGGAAGTGATAAATCCTTGTGGGATGAATGAATGAAGTGTCTGACTTTGGGCTCAGGCCAGCCCCGAGGAGGGAAATCCAGAGAATTTAGGGGGGCACAGAAGGATCCCTGCAGCTGGGGGCTGTGTTGCAGTCTTTCTCTGGGAGCTCAAAATGCTTCCTGTCTCCTCATTCATCATCACTCCACCCTGCTGGTCGCTGTCTTCACAATACCCCTCTTTGGGGGATGGAATGGCAGGCTAATAGACTCATAGACTCACAGGCTGTCAGCACTGAGGGGCCTCTACAGAGGGTCCAGTCCAGCCTCTCATCATACGGATGGTAAAACCGAGGCTGGATAGGGAGAGGCTGTCAAGATTTCCTAGAGTCACTCGGTGAGTCGCTGATGGAAGGCGATTACGCCAGTGGTGAGGACCATGGTGGATGATGTAAGTGCAGGTGGCCCCTGACCTAGGGAGACAGCTGGTTCACCCTGTTTGCAAGGCTTCCGGGTTAACCCTGTTCACCACCACCACCCAAGAGTCATGCAGAAACTCAAAAAACAATTCGGTTCCATGACTCTGGCAGATTCCCAGACCCCACTGGAGGACCCTGGTAAGGGACCATGGGAAAGCATCCATCCTGGGGTGTGATCACAATGCTGATACAAGGATATGGCCTCTGGCTCAGGTTCTGGTTCTGGCTTTGTTTCTGCTTTCTGTGTGACCTGGGGCAGGACCCTCCCCACCTCTGAACCTCAGTTTCCCCATCTGTGAAATGACAGTGCCAAACTGGACCCAGAGGCCTCTGAGCTCTCACCCGCTGTTTATCTGAATGCTTTAGCAGGGAGGAATCTGCACTCACCTTCAGCATTTCCTGCCTTGGCACACGTCGAGCCCCCTATCTAATCCTGGGGTCCCAGGCCTGCCCTCTGGGGAGAGATTGCTGTGATTTAAGGTTCCAGATTTCCTGAACCATTAGTATCATGATACTTTATATCTGGGCCTCGATTGCTTTTTAATTAAAACCGAATCCATCCAATCCCTGGTTTTACTTGCATCTCCAGGAGCCCATGGAGCTCTGCTCTGCCTAAGGCTTTGTGTAGCCCTGCTTCTGCTTTTCTGTTTCCTTCCCTGAATCCCTAGCTCCTCTTGTTTTAGGAAGAGAAGGGCCTGGAATTCTTTATGGACACCTTCTTTGACTTGGATGCTGAGGCCCTAAATTGCATACCACTGATACCCAGAACCCCACATTTAAAAGAATCTGTGCAGGACAGGACAAAAGAATGACCAGTTCTGTGTCTGACACTCACTTCCAGTCCAAGGAGGAGGTGGAAGGACAGGCTTGATGTGCAATGACTGTCCCCTCCTCGTGTTGGTCCTGGAGTTTGGGGGCAGAGGGCTGTATGTCTGATTCTCTCCTGAAACAGCATCTGAAGCCTTGAGACTGGAGAGAGAGGAGAGCGGGCTTCAGGGTTCAACCCTTCCCTTCTAGGCTTTGCAGACAAAGAACACAAGATTTCTGTGGGCCAAGTGGCGCTCTGGAATGGAGCGAGGCACGAATCATATAGCAAGGACCAGTCAAGGGTCTGCTGTCTGCCAGGATCAGGTGATCCAACCCAAAGGTGTCTACCTGGCATCGAAGGGAGAGTGGACATCAACTGGAAGAAGGGGCATCTCCTATGTCAACACAATTTTCTTAGCAAGGAGTGGGAGTCGTTGAAAAATCCACAATACAGCCAAAGAGAGAAAGCTTCTCTGGGACATTGCTCCCACAAAGGGACTCCCCCCACAACCTCAAGCCAGATTCCAGCTCCCCTTAGGCAAGCCTTTGTTGTCATTTTGTGTCTACCCCACTTTATGCCCCCTTTACTCTGTCCCCCCATCCAGACCTGAGTCCGAAAGCAGTGAGTGACACAGAGTGGAGGGAAGTGAGGAAATAGAAACCCCTAAGCTCCTTTCCCCCTCCCAGGGGCTAAATCTGGAAATGGGCCTGAGTAGGGGGAGAAGGAATTTTATATCGTATGTGAGTGATCTTCTGAGGTCAAATTGAGTGCACCCATTTCCACCTAAAAATGAGACTGTCACTTTATACCTAACCTGGAACAGGAATGCTGGGTCCAGCCTAGGTCCTTGTTAGGGCTGGAGAGGGAGAGACCTTAGGGCAGGTTTGAGCGACAATAATGAAAAAATTCAGTTTTTTTAATCTTTTGCACACTACAGAATGTAGCCTGTTCCACATGCCAGTTACATATCCGTTATTCCAAGGAATCTTACACCATTCCTGAAGTCAATTTTATCATCATTGCTTAATTATAGATGAAAAAAATGGATTCAGAGAAATTCAATGGCTTGCCCAGGGGCCCTTGAATCAGGATTTGAATGGACTTAAGCATCTGGGCAGAACTTTCTACTCTAACACTTCTTTTTTTGGCCTTCAAGCTCAACTCCCCAAAACTCTGATTCAGATCAGGAGTGGGGGCAAGGACTCTACATTTCCATGAGTTCCTGTGAAAAGCTCCGGCTCAGGCAGGTGGTCCAGAGAGCATGTCCCAGAAACACCGCCCTCACTTTGCTGTCTGTGTGGTGAGAACAGCACTGCAGGTGACGGGGCAGCCCCAGGCGCCCAGGCCCGACGTCGCCCCTCGTCCACGTGCTCTCCACGCCCTCCAGTCCCCGCTCAGGTCTCGTGAGTGAACACACGGTGTGCGCCAAGAGCGGGCATCCTGAGGCTCCGGAGCCAGACTTCACAAGCTCGAAACCCAGCTCTGCTGCCTTTCAGTTGCGTGTCCTTTGGGCAGGTTACTTCTCTATCGGCCTCAGTGTCCTCATCTGAAACATGGGATAATACGGGTACCTATCCCATAAGGTGGTTGCGAGAGTTAATTGAGATTGTTGGTGTAACTCAACGACGTGATGCTTGCGATACACGGTGAGTGAGCACTCCATTGTTGTTGTCTAGTTGCCCAGTTGTGTCCAACTCTTTTGTGACCCCATGGACTGTAGCTCCCCAGGCTCCTCTGACCATGGGATTTTCCAAGGCAAGAATACTGCAGTGGGTTACCATTTCCTTCTCCGGGGGATCTTCCTGACTCAGAGATCAGACCCAGGTCTCCTGCATTGCAGGTGGATTCTTTACCACTGAGCCACCTAGGAAGGCAGCCTGAGCACTCCGTAAATGCTAGTTATTGGTAGTGGTAGTAATAACATTACCTGTGTGAGTGAAGCACGTTGGGTCCTTCCGGTTGGGGAAGCCAGAGGGCAATGATAGGTCTACATGGGCTGGGTGGAGGAGGCCTCCTGAAAAGCAGGTTAGAGAGTTTGAGGGGGGCTACTGGCTGTGGATAGTGGACACTTGAGCCGAGATTTCTGTTGGAAGATCTTGGCAATCCTGGAACAAGAAGACTGAGTCAAGGGGAGAGGGTAAATCCCTGAGAAGCAGCTGTGATGAGAACAAAATGTGCCCCTCCAGAGTCAGGGGTTGACCCCATCGCGCCTGGAGGGCAAGGCTGGGGTGAAATAATAGCACCTGTCGGACACGTTTATCTTGTTTGACTCCCAAAACAGCCACATGAGGTGGAAGCTGCTCTCACTCTCACTGAAGAGGTGAGAAAGTGGGGAGCTGGCTTGCTGGTGCTGTGCTTAAGGCCACAGGGTTAACGGCAGAAGCGGGATCAGTCCCGGGGCTGACTGCGAAGCCTGCACCTTTGACCAGGGCCCCGCGGACTGGAAGCGGAAGAGCAGCCTCTCCGGCTCCCTTCCTAGTACTGCTCTCCACGAGCCACACAGGCTCAGCCTGGGTTTGGGGACGAGTCCATCCTCAGCTCACCCAGCGCACGGGGGAGCAGGCTCGCAGTGCCTTCTCAGTTGGGTCTGGCTGAGATGCGTCCCCAAGTCTGTCAGGCCACAGGAACAGCGAGGCAGGTGGGGGGGTTCACCCTGGTGGTCCAGTCCCCCGGCCCTGGAGGCCCGCCCTTGGGCTTTGAGGCCCCATCGCTCCCCAGTGAGCTCAGGGATCCCTGGGTCAGGTGATCCCGGTAGGTCTCGGGGCTTGTAAGCCATCTGAAGTGACTTTATGGGAGTGCTGTGTTCTTGAGCTCGTAAAACATATGGAGTCTGAGGCCCTCAGAGTTTCCATGTCTTCCCGGCTTGGGGCCAAAGTGAGAGGAGCGAGCAGCTTCAGAAGCAGCACGTGGTAGGGCTGCTCCACACGCTGGCCTACTCTCCGTGCTGGCACCTGACCTGAGGGCCAGTGGGGGCATCCGTGGGAGCCAGGCCCAGGGTGGGCGTCTTCTAGGCATCACATCTGCCATCGAAGTCCTGGGGTCAGGTAAGAGCCATCCCTTTCTTAAGAACTTTTTCTTTTTTTGGTTTGTTTTGATTTTGTAAAACAGTCTTATACCCTCATTTTAAGGAATATGAAACTGAAGTTTGGAGAGCCAAAGGGACTTGAAGAATGAGTTGGCTCTGGGGAAGATGAGAACGAGAGCGGGCCTGTTCTGGGGGCCATCTCACAGCCCTCTGCCTCCAACTATAGCAAGAATTTCTTGCATCTAAGACATGCATCCAAACTTGAGTTGTGTGTGTTTTTTTTCCCCCCACTGTATATAAGTGGAATAATGTAACTGTGTCTTTAGTTTGCAAACTGTGTGCGAGGATAGGATTTTTTTTTTTTTTTTGCCTTAGAACAACCCTGAGAGCAGACAGAGCGGGTGAGGGCACTGAGGGGGCCAGACTTACAGGAAGCCACACGGCGAGCTGGTGGCAGGCTGCCCTAGGCCGTTTAGACCAGGAGGCTGCCTGGTGTGGAGGCCTCAAGTCCTCTGCAGGCCCCCGCCTCCTCCAGGTCTTCAGAGGGGTCACCTTTCAGCCTGTGGGATGTCCAGTCTGCAGGCACTTTCCTCCTCCTGACATGATCCGCTGTGGTCCCCAGCAGCTCCGTGCAAAGAATCTCAGAGACACCAGGTCTTCAGGAGCCAGAACTCTGGCTCTAGCCATCCTGACCGGGGGTCCTTCCCAGCGTGACTGGTCCGAACCTCTCCCTCCCTGTGCTGCCTTGCTATTGGTCCTCACTTTGCCCAGGGGGACCCAACTCACTCGCTCACTCACTTGTTCATTTGTTCAGCAAATACTTGTGAGCCTAGTGTGGCAGTGCCTAGGTCTGCCATCCCTTCTGCCCAGCTGGACTCCTATGAGGCGCGGGAGGCAGGGACATACCAGGGCTTTTCCATCCCGTTTCTTGCATTACCACATATTTCCAGAGGAACTCATAAGCAGAGCCCCAGTGAATACATCCACCAAACAGGAAGTGCTCTGGGTTGAGGGAGGGGAGGGGGCCCTCAGAAACCCCACCTCTCCGCCTTCCCTCCACCCTCTTGGCTGCTCCCGGGCCCCTCTAGGGTCCTGAGGTCTCAGTTTAACACCACCAAACCATACTCTTCTTGGTCTATTGGACGAAAAGTGAAGGAACTAGTGCCAGCTGTGGCTGGCACTGAGCCCGAGACAGATCACTTCGAGGGTTTGTGGGCCTCACCCACACCAGGCTCATGTTGGGCCCTGGGGACCCAAAGAAGTCAGACACCTCTCTGCCTGGGAGCCTTCCTTCCGGTGGGATGGACAGATGTGTGATGGAGACACTGGCTGGCTGAGCCAGCGTCGACCTTGCATCTGCCCTGCTATCTGCTGCCATGTATCTGCCGATAATTGCAACATGGGTGGGGGGCTTTGGGTTCTACGGTGGGAGGAGGGGGAAGGCCTTGACAGGCATCCTGGCTAGAGCAAAAAGACCAACTCAGAAGTTTCCAGCACTACTGAGCACTTACTATGTGCTAGGTAGGGCCTGATCTAGTTTTGAGGGACCCGAAAACTACACAATTCTGGGAGCAATCTTCGAGAGGAAAATACACACAAAAAACTATAAAACCAAGTGCAAAACTAAATAATCAGAATGAGAAAAGAAGTCACAACTAATTACAAATTTTAAGAAGTGGATGAATACCACAAACACCAAAAAATTCAAAAAAATATGATCTTTAATAAAAAAAATTGTCACAAATACCTTTATAACACATTTTTTCCGCGTGATTTTGGATTACATACTCTTTCTTTGCCTCCTCATAATAACTTTTGTAATATCATCTGTAGAAAGATATTTCAGTCTTTCCTCTTGTCTGATCAATTAAAACTAGTTTACTGTTTGTTGGTATACATACAATATGCCCCCTGAGACAGAGAGCTCCTTACCATTCATGTACAGCTACAGATGGTGCCCTACAAACACAAAACTTCGGATCAGTTCTATTCCATATGATTCCCAGCAAGACAAAAAGCTGTATTTATAATTTCTAATTATACAGACTTTGTTATCAGTGCCATTATTGACAGGAGAGAGTTTCTATTTTGATAAGGCCCAAATTCTTTGTCTGCGGTTTGGCACAACTGATGCTTGAAAGACTATTCCACAGACTAACTTCCAGGTGCATTCATTTCAAGACTTGTTTTTCTCCCACTGATACTTCCCAGGGCTGCGTGCAGTTCCAAGGCTAAAAGGAGTCGGTGCAGTGGGCGGCAGGGGTCTTCATGCTGGAAGCTCTTTCTACTCCAGGACAGCTAACGATATTTGTACCCATAGGTGACTACAAAGGGTATACACACACACCACTCCTCCCCCAATGCTGTAGATGTATCCTCAGCTTAACTTCCCTTTAGCCAGATCTCCAAAGTGCCTCAGCCACTCAACACCATTCAATAGGAAAGGAAGATGGAGGGAATTCAGGGAGAAAAAGGGCTACCTTTGTGGCCAAAATAACTTACTTTTTACAAAAGTTTTTAAAAATATGTGGCTGTGAGAACACATTTTGNAGATTGCTCAGGAAGAGAAGTGCCGAAGAGCATGAAAGAGGCTCAGTCCAGAGCCTGAGAAGCTGCCGTCAATTCTTCTTATTCTCTCCCTTATTTAAGCTCCCTCATTCCCTCCACACCCCTGGGCGGCTGTGTGGTGTGTACTGTGCTAGGCCCACGGTTGGGGCTCGATGAAGAGATGGGATGGTCAATGTGGCAAAAGGCACAGGGCAGGACTGCATGGAGAGCCTGTGACGGGGAGCAAAGAGCGGCAGGAGGTGACGCAGGGGAGGGGCACGTTTGGAAGGCCCCTTAGCGATGGCCGTTCCCCTTTGTGCTCATGAGCCAGGCCCTGAGCTGGGCGGGGGGCGGGGGGCAGGGGTGTCTATATTGCTCATCTAAACCACACAGTCCCCTGTGAGCTAGGTGCTGGTACTATCCCCATTTGATGGAGGAGAAAACTGAGGCATACAGAGATCTCACGCTTATGCAGGTCAAAGGCAGGATCAGGGCTTAGAAGCATCTGAGTCCAAAACCCAAGCATAGGACCACCGAAACCTGTGTCTCTGACCAGCTTACCTCTGTAACTCTCAGGGAAACTGAGCTCCCAGGAGGACAGTGGCTTCACCGGGGCCTCCCTGGCTTTGGGTCTAGGTTGAACTCCCCCATCCCAGCCGGGCCTCCCTAACTGCACGCTCCATGGCACGAGCCCTTCCTCAGCACCCTGGAAGAGCTTCAGAAGCAGTTAAGCAATAAAGCCTGAGGGGCCTGGGAGGGCACACTGCCTGGCACCTCTGTGAAGAGGACCCTAGTCCCAGCGGCCTCTTTGATGGAGGCTGAGGGCAGAGGTGGTGGCTGTGGAATCCTTGGAATGCGTGCTTTCTCCAGAGCTCCAGTCTGGGAGCAGAATCTCAGGAGGAAGGACTCTGAGAACAATGAGGGTCTGGGTGGGGGGTGGCTTCTGGGACAGACAGGGCAGGGCCCTTGAGTGCAGATGGCTCAGATAAAACCACAGAGCAGACAGGGAGCAGCCTCCTCTCTCCTGTCCCAACGGGTGCCAGGCACAAGTAGCACCTGCATCCCAGAGGATGCTCGGTGATGACCCACGGCTCCTTGAGCCGGAAACCTAGAGCATCTAGAGATACTCTTACCTACACAACTCCACAGGCCCTTGGCAGCTTGCAGGATGGGCCTGGTGGTGATCATCAGACTTCACAGGCTAAGAAATTGAGGCTCAGGAAGCGTGGATTACCCACAGTCACTCAGCATCTTGGGGACACACCTCCGATTGGGTCACATTCGAGAGTCCCAGACTTCAGAGTGATCCTGGGAGCACCAGGCAAAAGACGCAGACTCAGATGTTGCCAACACATCGTGTCAGGATGGGAAGCCCAGGAATCCCAGGAACCCAGAGTAGGGAAGGCTCAGGGAGACTGCCAGGAAGAGGCATCCTGATCCCAGCCTTGAGGCACAGAGAAAGGCTCTGGGGAAATCAGAGGAGGAGGCGCTGGTGGGCAGGAGGCCCTGGGTGTCAGAAGAGAGGTGGGGCAGTGGCTGTGTCCACCTCCAGATGAGGTTGGGGAGGTGCTACATGGGCGCGCCAGCTCCCCGACCCCACACTGGTCAAGTTTGTCTTGGGGTGGGTGATGACTGCCCTTGTCCCGGGCCTGCCCAGGTGGACGGTCCTAGATTAAGGGTCTGCCCCCCACCACCCTGAGGCTGCACTGGGCTCCTGGCACTGTGGCTACTGAATGCTGTGCCACCCCCCTCCCCGCTCCCCGCCTCTGCCCTGTGGTGGGAGACCCAGCCCCAGCAAGGCCCCCACCCAGAGAGCTGGGCACCTTCCCCTGTGACCATCCTGGCACTTCTGCCAAGGCTCTGGAATCTTTCCCAACCCCGCCCCACTCTCCAGGCCGACCGTCCCGGTCTCTTCCTACTTTCTCGGCTCTCTTTATACTGTGAACACGGGGCTCCTACCTGGAGCAAAAGTGTCCTGTGTGGGGGCCTCTCCAACCCCTCAGCCAGCATTCAGGGCCCTCTTAGTCTACCCGCAGCTTGCTCTTCAGGCTCTTCTCCTGCCGCTGCTGTCTCCACCCCATTCTGGTCCCTGAGCCACACCAGGACACGCCAGGGCCCCAGTGGGCCAGGCCCCCTCCAGCACTGAGCATTTCTGGTCCGGTTCTCTGTGCCAGGAGATGGTCCTTCAGCAGACGTCTTCACGTGCCTCCTCTGTGCCAGGCACCTGCCAGAGACCTGCCTTGAGGAGCCCTTTGTGTTGGGTGGGGGTGATGTCTGTGCACCCTGGAGGAGGCGAGGCAGGCGCAGGGAGGCAGGGAGCCTGGGGGACATGTGACAAAGTCCAGATGAAGGATGTGAGGGAACAGACCACAGATGCAGGGCCAGCGTGACCTGCAGAGGCCTAAACGAGTGGCCCTAGCTCTCCCCTTCGGCTTGTTCCCAGCACAGGGACCTCCAGGCATCAACCTGCAGCCTCTGTCAGGATCACCTGTCTTGGAGAAGTCAAGTCAGAAAGAAATCCCTCCTCTACAGATGGAAACTGTAATGTCCAGAGTGGGCCAGGGACCCCCAAGTTCCCTTGAAAGACAGGGGTCTTCCTAGTTCAGCCCAGCTCCATCCAGCCTCCTCCAATGCCCTGGTGCCCATCCTTGGGGGGAGGCTGCAGGCACAGTGAGCTGAGAACAGCCCTGGGCTGGGGCTTTCCCCCTGGATATCCACATAGTGAATAGGTGGGCTCCAGGGCAACTGGCCTTACAACACCTCCAGCCCCCACCCTCTCCACACCATGCCATGTGGCCCCACCCTGCTCTTTCCCATCGGTGACTCTGGCAGCAGGAAGGAGCAGCCGTGCTGATTTTCCTGGCTCCCCTGACTGTTATGATGGCTGCTATTATCACACGGCAGTGCCCCTGCCATCCAGCTCGGGAGCCAGGGGACCCCTTATCTGAGCAGACCATACCTCTGCCCCCTACCTGGAACACTGCTGGGACAGACATACAGGTGCCCTGAGGTTGCATATCAACAATGACAGTAACAAAACAGAGAGCTGCCCCCCTGCCCAAGGATGTTCACATGCACTGTCTCCCTGGACACGTCTGCCCATCAGTCAACAGGGGGAAACTGAGGCCCTGAGATGGTATGGGGTTTGCCAAGGCTGCCTCAGAGATCCCAGGGTCCCAAGGCCAGGATGCAGCACCTTTTCCTCTGCGCTCGCCCGACAGTGAGCAAGGCAGGTTCCAGTGCAGGGGCCTTGGCCCCACAGCTAAAGACCTGGCAGGCCCGTCCCCTTGCCTCTCCTTCCCCAGGCATGGGCAGAAGCTAGCTATCGGCAGGAGGCCAGGTCCTCTCCAGCCCCCGGACATGGCAAGCTGTGTAAGTTCCTGAGTCTTGGACTCTCTGCTGCTCTGAGGACCCCTCCCTAGCCATGGCCTGCCACACCCAGGCCCTCATCTCTCCACAGGGGCATGAGGCTGTGCGGTCTCTCCCATTGAGAGAGGGAAACCAGGAGGTAGCAGATAGCGTTCCTGCCCACAGGACCAGGGGGAAACAGGACCCCTCCCGTAAACTGTTCTAAGGTGGTAGGTGGTTCTGGGTCAGACGAGTGACCAGGTGACAAGTTGCAGGGTCGAGGGGAACTGCCAAAGGATGGACAGGGTCCTGCAGCCTAGCATCAAAGCCCCCAAAGCCCCTTGAGGGCCTCGTGTTTCTGAGGCTGGCTTTGCACCTCGGGAAGTCCTTCCAGCTCCTAGCCTCAGGATCTTTGTCTCTAAAGGGATGGTGGTGGCAGCGCCTACTTGATGACCTTGCCTTGAGGATCCATTGCAAGGGATTGTAAAGCATGGAACAAGAGCTGGTACTTAGTAGATGCTTAATAAGATGTAGCTACTTATATTCACCACTTACATTATGGACACTTTTAAACTAGTGGTGAACAGGCCAGCTTCACCCAGGTGCAGCCGTGGAGCTGAAGGCTGGGCCTGATTGAGAGACAGGAGTGAGTTCCTCTCTACTGAACACCCGCTGCACGGCCATCATCACTTCTGGGGCAATGGCCTTGTGGAGGAGGGGCATCTCAGAGGAGAGGAGTGTCCTGGCTGAGGCTGCACAGATTTGGGGGGTGGAGCAGATTCTATGGGCCCCTTTGTCCAGAACGCTCACAACCACAGCTCTTGCCCAGGTGGACCCTGATAAGCCCCCTCCCTCCAGCCCCTCATGCTCAGTGGCCTTGATGGGTCTGTGGATGTCCGGGCTTTTCCAGGAGCACCTAGTGCCCTCCCCTCTGTCTTCTCGTGGCCAGCTCTTTCCCGCTCAGTCTCAGCTCTGCAGCTGTCATCCTGGCCTTCGAGGACATCTTCACATGTACCTGGTTGTTTAAAGGTTTCAGCTGGTCCTGGTCTTCTCCCTTAGTCTTTGAACTTGACTGGGGTTGGGGCTGGGTCACACACTGTCTGGGCCTCCCCACAGGTGTGAGGTTTGGGGCAATTGCTTCCCCAGCCACTGCCCCCTGTTTCACCTCCTGCACATGCAGACACCTGCTGAGTGGCTTCAGTGACAATGCATTCCCTCAGTCAGCAAATATTTGCCACCTGTGGCTCAGTGCACCTGCAAGCCCACCCAGGAGGGGTGAAGAGAGGAGGGTGATCATGAGCCAACAGTGTGAGGCTGCAGAGGCTGCCAGTATCATCTCTGGCTGCATCACCAAGAGGCATAGGGGCCAGGACCACAGAGGGGGTGTCCTGCTTTGGAGAACGGCCCCCTCTGGGCCCCATGGATAAACTGGAGCTTGCTCAGGGGAGACAGAACGTTGGATAGGTCCTCAAGCATGTCCTGTGAAGTGTGGCTGAGACAGAAGTGGTGCCCACCTGGAGAAGGGCAGGCTTGGAGGTGAGGGTGGGAGTCCAGAAGGCCATCCTTGCCAGCCCTCTTTCTCTGGATGAACTGGAATTCACTAGCGTGTCATGTCACAGCTCCATGTGATAAATGACATTCTCCTGGATGGAGCCAGCCCACAGGGGCTGTCCTGGGAGGCCAAGCTCCCTCCATGGAAGCAATCCAAAGCGATGGATGTAAATTCCTTCCTCGGGGTACTGAATCTTCACGGTTGGTGAGTCCCAGGGGCAGCTGTTTGTAGGGAAAGTACTGGAAGGGAATCTAACACATGGCCTCCATGTCTGGTGCCATCATGTCCTGGGGGATCTGACATAGGTCCCCTGTCCTGCTGAGCCTCAGTTTCCTGATGTATAATGTGTGTATGAGTCTATTCACCTCTCATGGCCATGGGCAGAGGAGAGATGAGACCCCACACACAGTAGTCTACCCCATGTGACAGCTGGCACAGGAAAACGTCGGCATTCCTGCTTTATCAAATGCTTAGGTGTGGTGATCTGTTCTCAGACGCCCAATGACTGGGCCAGGCTGTCCCTCCAGGGGACATTGCTGCTGGTGCTCCCTGGCTGAGGGACCTAGGTGCTGTGTACTACAGTTCAGTGGGGCCTCCCAGGGGATGGGCAGCTATTCTGCACTAGGACGGCCTGGAAGCTTAAGCTTAGTCTCTCCTCCATGCATTGGAAAAATACATTCTTTTTTTTTTTTTTTTTTTTTTAGGGTGTAGGCTTGTACTAGGTGGCTTGCGGAATCTTAGTTCCCCGACCAGGGATCGAAACTTCATCCCCTGCTTTGGAAGTGTGGAGTCGTAAACACTGGACTGTGAAGCTTAATCTCTCCTCAGAAGCAAGTTGCAAACTGTCAGCTGAATGCAGAGCAGGTGGTGGATGAGCACCGCTTCCCCACACCTCTTCCCTGATTCCCCACCCCTGCCCTGGCTAATACCCATGTCCCCCCTGACCACTGCCTGTTCCAGAGCCTTCTGTAGCTCCCCAGTGCCCACAGCATTCTTCTAAATCTATAGGATGCAATTGTCTCCCGGGCTAGCCTCCCTCTCCAGCCTCATACCCACTGCCCAATGGCCACACCCGGCTCCCTCTGGGCAGGGCCGCTCCCCATCCGGGCTTTCGCTGCTCCCTTAACTTTCCAGGCCCTTTGCACCACATCTCAGCCTGTAAAAACTCCCATCGCCAGAGACTGAAGAAGGCTTGAAATAGGTGCTGTGGGTAGAGGGGAAATGCTTTAACTAGGTCAATGCATTTGGAGTTTGAGTCAGTGCTGACTGTTTATAGAGTGTGGTATGGAACTAGTGCAAACAATCCCTGCTGCTCTGTGGCTTCTCTCTTCAGTGGCACTTGGCTGCTTGGGTCGATGCATTAAAAACAGGATAGTTGGGTTCATCCACTGTTGGATTCTTTTTAGATTTTTTGCAAAGAGAAAAGGCAACAGGGTTGGAGGATTAGCGAGAGTGTTATTGACACGATGGACTGTGGGTCAGGAGGGAAACAAAGAAAGGAGAAAGTTTACAGACGGGGAGGAAGTGGGGAGATCAACTCCCGGGAAAGC
This sequence comes from Neotragus pygmaeus, assembly GCA_006410875.1. Lineage (NCBI taxonomy): Eukaryota > Metazoa > Chordata > Mammalia > Artiodactyla > Bovidae > Neotragus > Neotragus pygmaeus. The sequence goes on from SJYV01051075.1 coordinate 1,434,086, forward strand.
CCAGTGAGATCAGAGAACTAACGACTAGGGGACTGATCTCACAGACAAAAGGAAAGGTTAGTTGCCTGAGAGTAGTTGGCTGAGAGTTCGGGTTTAATCAGTGCTTTGAAAAGTGGAGCCATAGTGGGTGGTGGCAAGGTCCAAGGTGAGACTGTGGTTGTGAAGGCTGGAGGTGGTGGAGAAAGGGAGTGGAGACAGTGGTGGGAAGGGCTGAGGGGCCAGGTAGTGGATCGTCATCTTCTTGGTCCTAGAAACCACCCAGGATCACCCTAGGGCTGGAAAGCATGGTTGCAACCCTGAGAGCAGAGCTGTCCGTGAATAATGGAGGATGGATGGGTAGGAGATTAGGACAAGGGTTGGCAAACTTTTGCGTAAAGGGCAGATATAAGCATTTTGGGGTTTGTAGCCCCGGATCCTTTAGCATCTCTATAGCAACTACTGAACTCTGCCTGAAGGGCAGAAGCAGCCACGGGCATAATGTAAATCAATTTTCTGGTTGTGTTCCAATAAAACTTTATTTATAAAAACAGGCAGCAAGCTAGAACTTGGCTTATGGACCATGGACTGATAAGCCCTGGATTTGAGGGTAATAGCAGTGAACTGGGAAAGAGAGAGATTTGTCGAGTTTTTCTTGAAGACTGTTATGTACAGCTAGTAGTACGTAAGATGACTTTAGGTGATTAGTGAAAAAGCTTTACAAACTTAAACTGTGTAAAATTTAAAATATTTACACAATTAGATAGAATAGGATAATGAACTTCTATGTACTGATCACTCAGCTTCAACAATTACGGATAGACATCCAGCCACCTACACCTCCAACAGAAAGCCTTCAGTCATCCCAAAATTTTGGTCACAGCGTTGGGCTCCCCAGGGATCTTTGAGCTCCTGGAAAGCAGAGACTGAGGCTGGTCCATGTGGGTGCCCAGTTACACCTAGGCCTAGCTCATTTTAAGGGTCATCAAGGTGGTTGGACCGAATCAGCGAGAGGAGGGAAAGTAACCATTGTCTTCTGAGCACCAACTCTGGTCCGAGAGCTGCCCCTTGCATCATGTCCCTGTGAGCATGAGGATATTATTCTCATTTTACGGACAAGGAAATGGACACACAGAGAGGTTGAGTATCTTACCCAAAGTCACACAGCATTAAGTGGAAGAAGTAGGCTGGGAACGTACATTTGTCTCACCCCCAGACACACTGTGGTCCTTGTCAACCCATGCCCAGAGAAGATCCGGTCAAACTTTCATTTTTGAAAGGCTAGTAGCAGACCTGGGGGCTTCCCCGGTAGCTCAGCGGTAAAGAATCTTGCCTATAAGGCAGGAGATGCAGGAGACGCAGTTGCAGTCCTTGAGTCAGGAAGATCCCCTGGAGGAGGGCAAGGCAACCCTCTCCAGTATTCTCGCCTGGAGAATCCCATGGACAGAGGAGTCTAGCGGGCTACAATCCATAGGGTTGCAAAGAGTCAGACACGACTGAAGCACACACACAGTAGTCCAGGCCCTGACTTTCAGGTTGTGATAGTTACGAGTTAACTGTCATAACAGCTTTATGAGGTAAACAGTGATAACAGCTCTCAAGATATTGTGTATCAGCTGAAACCCAGAGAGGTGAAGCAGCCTGCCCAAGGTCACACAGGGGTGGCTGAGATTTTAACGCAGGAATGTGGCTGGAGAGCCCCCAGGTTTAGCTATTCTGCTCTCACTAGCTGGAACCCACTCTGCGTTTGGCTGCTGGTGGGGAAAGTTGCCCTGGGCCTGAGGCGTTCCTGGTCCTCTCCCGTCCCCCTATCCTAGCCCCTGCCCTGCCCGCCACCCTTCCAGCTGCCTCAGCAAAGGAGGTTGTGATGGTTTATTTACTGCCACTCCTCCCCCAGCCACAGCAGGGAAGCAGGAGGGCCTGGGCAGTGCTGCCGACTCCCCAGCTCTGCTGAGAGCCCCCAACCAACCCAGGATGAGAGCCCCTGGCCCAGGCCTGCCTAGCCCCAGGTGGGCCTCCCGAGTGCATCCTGCTCGCAAAGGCAGCAGACCGTGGCATCTACAGACCGTGACCTTCTCCCAGCAGACGGCAGCTCCGTCATCATCACCAGCTCCTACGCCTCAGTGCGCTTGGTGGGACCCAGCCCCAGGGCTCAGTCCCCCGCCTCCCTGAGCCCACCCACGTGGGCCGGAGAGGGACTGTGGGTGGTGGAGGAGGCCTGGGACCGAGAGGCAGGTTGGTGTTCCTGACTCAGCTGGGCTGCTGCAAGGCTGTGTAACCCTGAGCAAGTTATCTGGGCTCTCTGAGCCTCTGCCCCTCACCCATTCTTTTGTAGTTTCAGTGAACTAAGGTGTGAAAATAGGCATTGCACAGGCTGTGTGGGTGGAAGGGGCTCCCGTTATGCTCGCTCACTCTCCCATGACCCATTTCTCCCGCCCTTTCTAAGCAACCCCTGTGGTCACGTCACATTGAAGAGGAATGCTTTTGAGTACTTCAAGGACCATTGCCCTGGCTTGAGGACCAGGGCTGCACACTTTCCCAAGCAGAGAATGCGGACCATCTCAGGCAGGCAGGGACCTTAGGGATCCCTCTGCCAGCCAGCCCCTCCCTGGGCATTGGAGGTACAGGAGACTGGTCAGGAAGCTACAGTCTAGGCAAGGAGAAGCAAGTGAAGGAAAATGTATGCGTGGCAGAGAGGGAAGCCGGGCCCGTATTGTCATCAAGCACAGCTTTGGTGTCAGACAGACCTTGAGTCAGATTTTGGCTTGGAGTTGGGGGGCATAGGAGAACTGTCCAGCTATGTANCAGGAAGATCCCCTGGAGGAGGGCAAGGCAACCGTCTCCAGTATTCTCGCCTGGAGAATCCCATGGACAGAGGAGTCTAGCGGGCTACAATCCATAGGGTTGCAAAGAGTCAGACACGACTGAAGCAACGTAGCACACACACAGTAGTCCAGGCCCTGACTTTCAGGTTGTGATAGTTACGAGTTAACTGTCATAACAGCTTTATGAGGTAAACAGTGATAACAGCTCTCAAGATATTGTGTATCAGCTGAAACCCAGAGAGGTGAAGCAGCCTGCCCAAGGTCACACAGGGGTGGCTGAGATTTTAACGCAGGAATGTGGCTGGAGAGCCCCCAGGTTTAGCTATTCTGCTCTCACTAGCTGGAACCCACTCTGCGTTTGGCTGCTGGTGGGGAAAGTTGCCCTGGGCCTGAGGCGTTCCTGGTCCTCTCCCGTCCCCCTATCCTAGCCCCTGCCCTGCCCGCCACCCTTCCAGCTGCCTCAGCAAAGGAGGTTGTGATGGTTTATTTACTGCCACTCCTCCCCCAGCCGCAGCAGGGAAGCAGGAGGGCCTGGGCAGTGCTGCCGACTCCCCAGCTCTGCTGAGAGCCCCCAACCAACCCAGGATGAGAGCCCCTGGCCCAGGCCTGCCTAGCCCCAGGTGGGCCTCCCGAGTGCATCCTGCTCGCAAAGGCAGCAGACCGTGGCATCTACAGACCGTGACCTTCTCCCAGCAGACGGCAGCTCCGTCATCATCACCAGCTCCTACGCCTCAGTGCGCTTGGTGGGACCCAGCCCCAGGGCTCAGTCCCCCGCCTCCCTGAGCCCACCCACGTGGGCCGGAGAGGGACTGTGGCTGGTGGAGGAGGCCTGGGACCGAGAGGCAGGTTGGTGTTCCTGACTCAGCTGGGCTGCTGCAAGGCTGTGTAACCCTGAGCAAGTTATCTGGGCTCTCTGAGCCTCTGCCCCTCACCCATTCTTTTGTAGGTTCAGTGAACTAAGGTGTGAAAATAGGCATTGCACAGGCTGTGTGGGTGGAAGGGGCTCCCGTTATGCTCGCTCACTCTCCCATGACCCATTTCTCCCGCCCTTTCTAAGCAACCCCTGTGGTCACGTCACATTGAAGAGGAATGCTTTTGAGTACTTCAAGGACCATTGCCCTGGCTTGAGGACCAGGGCTGCACACTTTCCCAAGCAGAGAATGCGGACCATCTCAGGCAGGCAGGGACCTTAGGGATCCCTCTGCCAGCCAGCCCCTCCCTGGGCATTGGAGGTACAGGAGACTGGTCAGGAAGCTACAGTCTAGGCAAGGAGAAGCAAGTGAAGGAAAATGTATGCGTGGCAGAGAGGGAAGCCAGGCCCGTATTGTCATCAAGCACAGCTTTGGTGTCAGACAGACCTTGAGTCAGATTTTGGCTTGGAGTTGGGGGGCATAGGAGAACTGTCCAGCTATGTAGGCTGGTTCTGTACCATTCGAATAATGCAAAGGGCCACCTTTTGCATTATTGTCATCTTGGATTCGTGCATTTATTAATATGGTTTTCTGCTTTGAGGAAAAGTCACCCTAACATATGTGTGAAGGTACTAGTTTTCCTTCTGTCGTTTATCTCTTCCTGCATCTCCTGCTGCCACGGATGGCCCTGGGGGTAGGAACTGGATCTAATCATCTCTGTTCAGAGCCTAGTACAGAAAGGAACCTTGCCAAGCATTTGCCAGTGACTGACAACCCCGTCCCCTCCATGCCCCCACTGTGCGCCCTGCAGCTGAGGGCCCTTGTTAGGGAATGAACTCAAAGCCCCAGATAGACGGGAGGACATCAGAAATGGCTGGGTAGGAGAGTGCATTGGGTCAAGAAGAGCATATAGCATGAGACACCCTGCCAGGGCTGTGTACAGTTGTTCAGGTTGTGCACTGAGCAAAGAACTAACTGAGGGGCTGGGGCCTGCAGTCTATACCATGCTGGTGTGAGGTCCCACTGCCAAGAGAAAGAGCAGATTGTTCTAATATGCACTGTGGCACCACGTGGCACCACTGCAGCCCTGCCCTTGTCCTTTGTCCAGACTCAGACCTCTCTCCAGAGCCTCCCAGGCCTCCCAGTCACTCTCTTGAGTGACTGTGACATGAATATGTGACACACCTATATGGCGAGAGTAGTGACCACGGCCTCCGTGGTCAGACAGATCTAGTTCAAGGCCCACCTAGCTTTGCCTTCCCCAGCTGAACGATCCTGAGAAAGTCACTTAACTTCTATGAGCTTCAATTTATTCTTTATATATATATATATATATCATCACAGCATTTTTAAGTGAAGTGTAATTAAAGGAGGATAAAGTACACCAATTTTAAGTGTACAGTTCAACAACTCCAGATGTATACACCTGTGTAGCAACCATGTGAATTAACAGTGATTTTTGACCCCTAGAAAGTTTCCTTGTTGGGTCTCAGTTTCTTTATCTGTAAAAATGGGGAGACAATAGGTCCATAGAATGTTACAAATACAAAATGAGATGCAGCTTGCCAGGCATTTAGCATGGTGCTTGTTACACAGAATGTGCTCAGCCACAGCAAGCTGTTATCATTTCACCCAGGCACTTAGCAATTTCTGCCTCATTTGAGTTTCCCCACAGGCCTATGCTTTACCTCTGGGGAAACTGAGGCTCGATGAGGCACTAGTCCTGGATTTGCTACATGACTTTAGGAAAATCACCTCCCTTCTTTGGGCCAATGGAGAAATCAAATTAGAAACTCCCTGGGTCTCATCTGATCTTTTGCTGGAGTCTGTGTTTAGGTTCTGTGGTCTGAAGCCAGGGGCCCTTGCATGTTTCCCCTCAGTCAGGGTGGGGGTATGGGTCTGGGCCTCTGTGTGGGTTGTGCATGTTGGGGTGGGGAGGGCAACTGGGTTTTGGCTGGCAGTCAGCTGGGCCAGGCCTTGGGGATGCACCCATGGAGCTGTGTATCTGTGTGAACTTTCAGCGCCAAATTGCACACAAAGTAACTTAGGAATCTGCTTACATCTCCTGTGGGCCCCGACCCATTTCACATTTGTCAGGGAGAAATTGGAGGAGTCAGAGTTGCCCTTCCTCACCTCAGCTACTCCTGGGACATTCCTGGGTCAGAACAGAGTGAAAGTGACAGCCAAGAGAAGAATAAATCCTGAAAGACAGAGCCGCACGTTTCCTCCATTTGATGCAAACTGGCGCGCTCCAGGCCCTTCTCCGTACAGCAGAGGGGAGGAGAGCAGAAATTAGATTTGGATAAAAAGAACCTGCTCCCCCTGGATGGGAAAGCTCAGCTTCAGTCCAGCTATCCGGGCAACTCCATCCTGGATTTATTGCCCACTGGCTGGCCTGGAGTCCGACGTTCTAGCCGCCACCCTCCGGGCTGTCTCATACATCAGGACCGGGCAGGGAGTGAAGCCAGGAAGGAGTCGGGAGTCTTGGGGTGGGAAGGCAGCTTTGCAGGGTGTGAGCCCCCATCATGGGAGGGTTCAGGCAGAGATGAGAGCCCCGCCGGACAAAGAAGCTTTACGGGGACCCAGTCCGGCTTGAGGCCAGACAGACAAGAGTTTGAATTTTGGCTCCCTCTTCTATTACTTGGTTGATTCTGAACAAGTGGGCAGTTGCCAGAGTGTCAGCTTCCTCAACTGTGGTATAAGGATGATCGCAGCTTCTTGCAAGATGGCTAGGGGAGCAAAAGTGGCAGTGTCTGTTAAATGCCCAGCCAGAGGCATGAAATAGGATCCAAAGGCTCACTGGGGCATTGGGATTTGTTGTTTTGCTGTCTGTACTCATTTTCTATGGCTCCTATAACAAGATAGCTCAAATTTAGTTGCTTAGAACAATATAATTTTATCTTGCAATGCTGTAGCCCAGATGGCCAAAATGGGTCTCACTGGGGTACAAGCAAGGTGTCCGCAGGGCTGTGTTCCTTTCTGGAGGCTCTAGGGAAAACTCACCCTCCAGCTTCTAGACGCCACCTGCATTCCTTGGCTCACGGCACCTTCTCTCTTCAAAGCCAAGCTGTGACCAATTGCATTTCCTCATGTTCCCTTGCTCTGACATCAATTCTTCTTCTGCCTCTTCCACTCTTAGGGACCTTTGTGATTACAGTGGGCTCATCCAGGTAATCCAAGCAACCCAGGATAACCTCCTTGTTTTAAGGTCAACTGATTCACAACCCTAATTCCATCCACGGTCTTTTTAAAAAAGTATTTATTATCTGGCTACATTGGGTCTTAGCTGTGACAGGCAGGATCCTTGTGGTGCACAGACTCTCTAGTCGTAGCAAGCAGACTTAGTTGCTTCTTGGCCATGTGGGATCTTAGTTCCTTGACCAGGATCGAACCTGTATCACCTGCATTGCAAGGTGGTTTCTTAACCTGCCTGCAATGCAGGAGACCCAAGTTCAATCCCTGGGTGGGAAAGATCCCTTGGCGAAGGGAATGGCAACCCACTCCAGTATTCCAGCCTAGAGAATTCCATGGACAGTCCACGAGGTCACAAAGAGTCAGACACAACTGAGCGACCAACACTTTCACTTTTCTTAACCATTGGACCACCAGGGAAGTCTCTCCATCTACATTCTTAGTTCCTCTTTGTCATGTAATATAACTAATATAACACATTCGCAGGTTCTGAGGGTTAGGATGTGGACTCCTTTGGGGGACTATTATTCTGCCTGTTGCTCCATCCAAGTAACTGGTTGCTCCGTCAAGACAGAGTTTGCTACTCCTGCTCATCAGGAACTGGTTGATGCTGTGGACCACAGGCCCTGTGTGCTGCTTCTTTTCTTTCTTCTTTCAAATAGGAGTTGTGATTGCAATTAACTTTATTCTCTTTTGTCCATTGCGAAGTAATAGCAGGTTGGGGCGGTTATCATTCAGGCCACAGATGACAAGACCTTAAGAATACATCTGACTCTGAAGGCAAAGAATGTCTGTCACCTGGAGATTCAGAAATCAGTAATTACAAGTCTTTGGTTTGAATCTGCCTGCAATGCAGGAAACCCAGGTTCGATCCATGGGTTGGGACAATCCCCTGGAGAAATGGCTATCCTCTCCTGTATTCTTGCCTGGGAAACCCCTGGACAGAAGAGCCTGACATTATACAGCAATGAATTAGACACGACTGAGCAACTTTCACTTTTAAAAGCACATCTGACTCTGAAGGGAAAGAATGTGAGTCACCGAGAGATCTGGACTCAATAATTACATGAGTCTTTGGTTTGTCTTCCATGCGGGGGAGAGGAGGAGATGGGAGGGTATTATTTTGTATGTGAATAGGGATATGTGTGAATGTTAGTCCAGCAAAGGGGTGGGCTCTGTGGGGCAATTATTCTTTTTTCCAGTAACCTCCTTTCCCCTTTCCTTCTGGCCACAACACTCTGATTTTTCTTTAGGGCAATCATTCCTCTCACTCTCCTCCTCTAACAACTCCAGAGACATAGGCCTGGCCTATCAGAGACACATCCCTGACCACAAGGGTTTGTTCAGGGATGGACAAGAACCAACAAGGTGAAATATTGGAATACTTGCTGGAAATACTGAGAACGCGATACTCTATTTTTTTTTCCCCAGCTGGTTCTGAACCTGGAAGATAACTTCACAGTTATCTTTCCACCACACAGAGCCTAAGAATGAAGCCGAAATGAAAACCAGGAGACTCTAGAGATGGGGCAAACAGGTCTGAAGGACAGAATTTTAACCTTTGAAAAAAGCCATTCCTGAAGTTCTCATACTCTTGGATTTTTAGTTACATGAGTCAGTACTTTTTAAAGAGTTATTTATTTAACTTTTCGGCTGTGCTAGGGCTTCCTGGCGGTGCACAGGCTTTCTCTAGCTGCAGCAGGGGGGAGCTCCTCTTCATTGCACTGCACGGCTTTCTCATTGCAGTAGCTTCTCTTGTTGCAGAGCACAGGCTCTGGGTGCATGGGCTTCAGTAGTTGAGGCACATGAGCTTAGTTACCCTGAAGCAGACACATGGGCTATTCCTGGAGCAGGGATCAAACCTGTGTCTCTTGCATTGGCAAGAATGTATTCTTAACCACTGGACCACCAGGAAGATCCAATACTTTAAAAAAAAAAAAAAAGTTTGCTTAAGCCAGTTTGGGGGCATTAGGATTGTTATATGGCGATGGGTTTGTGATTATAAATAATATCCTTACAGTACTCTCCCATTTACAAAGAACTTTTATATCCATGTAATAATCACAGTAAGCTTGCAAAGTAAGGGTTGTGTGCCCTGCTTTATGGATAAGAAAACAGCCTGATTTGATTTGTTCACGGATGCATGTTAGTTACACGCCAGGACCAGATTTCCCAAAATGAAAACGTAACGCTTTTTCTCCCCTCTTGTGTCACCATCCCAGAAGGTGAGGAGTCAGGAAATTTTCTGGAATAAAGTGGAATTTGAGCTGGGCCTTGCAGAATGAGTAAGATCCCAATAGAGAAAGTGGGAAGGACATCTTTGAAGGCAGGGGGGAATATGTGAGAAAAAGCCTGGAGATGGAAGGGGCAGGTGTGATGGAGAGTGACAGGTGACTTAGGGCCCACTAAGGTCAGGTGCCCAGGTAGGGGCAGAGTTGAAATTAGTCCCCCTGGAGTCTGAGAAAACGGGCTTTGGAAGAGGCAGGAGGGTCTGTCTTGAGTCCCACAGACCACACACTGGACTGAGGCCACTTTGCTCAGGTCGCAGAGGTGACCCCTCTGTTTCAGATCTAGGAAGGGCTATGCTGTCATCTTATCTCAAAGTTGACAGCCCCGGGCTTGCATTTTGGCCCTTCTGCTTCTAAAATATGTGACATTGGGCAACTCATTTTACCTTCCTCCTTGGTATCCCAACTGTAAGTTATAGAGTGTCACGAGGATTCGCAATAATGAGAGTAAAGAATGAAGCTTGCCTCTGAGCAGGTGCCCTAAGGATGGTCCTTAGTGTAAGCACTGATCCAATACGATTGGCCAGCCAGTGCGTACTCAGTCATGTAGGACTCTCTGCAACCCCATGGACTGTAACTCCCGTTAGGCTCTTCTGTCTGTGGAATTTTCCAGGCTAGAATACTGGAGTGGGTTGCCATTTCTTACTCCAGGGGATCTTCCCAACCCAGGGATCAAACCTGCATCTCTTGTGTCTCCTGCGTTGGCAGGCAGATTCTTTACCAACTGTGCCTTTCCTTCCTAAGGATGGTAACTATTATGATTATTATCCTCAACATCTTTATGAACATTGTTTTATACATCTGAACCCATTCTTCCTTCCATTCTTTCTCCTCATGCAGACAATAGACCCTGATTCCTCTCCCTGGTGCCTTTGGGCCTGGATTTCTGTTTCCCTACAGCATTGAGCTTGCCTGATTCTTAGCCTGCAGAAAGAAATCTTGAGTTCTTTGATTCAGGGACATCGTAACTCTTACCGCAACTGATTCATTACATATTCTTTTGTGTTTGTCTCTCTTGTTCTGCTCGATCCTCATGGGGTGGGCCTGTGTCTGTCTTGGTCAGCATCTTGCTTAGTGCCTAGTGTATAAAAGAATTCCCTAAATATTTGCTGAAAGAAAGACTGAATGAGTGAACGGTGATTGAACTCTCGGAGTGAACAGACAGCAGTACTCAGGGTCATGGGCAAGGCCCCCAGCCTCTGAGTTCCCTGGGAAGCACCATTGACTACTTGTAAAGTGATGGTAGAGGTGGGCAGCTCCTGGCAGCAATCTGAGGTAGGCAGGATTTAGCCCCATTTTAGAGTTGAATAAACTGAGGTTTACAGAGGCTTGCTCAAGATGAGCCTTCCTGTAAGTGGGGGGCTGAGCTGGACACAAGATCTGTGGCTGGGGCCTCGAAGCCTGTCTAATGCTAATTTCAGTGCCCACAAATCTGCATGCTATTTTCATCTGAATGTTTTATTTATTTCACTGATGATTTCTGTTTGCAATAGACCTTTCTCCAAAATGATAGTGGGCAAACCTAGAAAAAGGGACAATCATTCCTAAACCATTTTCCAGAGCCAACGCTGGAAAATGGAGGATGATTCAGGATGCCAGCTCCTGCTATGGTTCTCCGAGACCCTAATGGCAGTCATTACACGAGCAAGCTGCTAACCTGTAAGCAAATGTGTCAACTTAACGAACAATCAAGCAATTCCCGATCTGTGTTGGATATTAGCCGAGTGCTGGATATTGGCCAGCAGAGTGAGTTGCACAACGCTCTCCCTGGAGGGGAATTGTTGGATGGGGGGGATTTTTCAGCTCGTGACTTGGATGAACCTAGAGCTATTTCCCTCCTGAGGAGCCCCAGCCTGAGAGGCACCAGCAGCCTCTGATGAGGGTGGCTGTGGGACAGAGCGGGGAGTGGGCCTGGCTCCGTCTTTTCAGGCCTGGCCTGGTGGGGTGGCCCTCAGAAATCTTAGTAGGATTTAGGTCCGCACAGCAGCCCAGGAGAGCCCCTTGGAAACCTAGCAGCTGTGGTTGGTAGGGAGCTGGTTTCCAGGGAAACAGAGCATCCAGCAAAAAGAGGGGGCTGGAGCCTGAAGAGAGGCCAGAGCAGCAAGGGAGGAGACCCCAGCCCTAGGAGCAGAAGAGCCTGGGGCGGGGAAGGGGGATGTGGTACGGAAAGAGGGCAGGAGGGGGATTTGGCACAGGCTTCGGCTGCCTGGTCTCAATTTACTTGTGAGGAGCCTCCTAATAGCCGAGTGAGAGCCGTGCACGCTTTCCTGAGAGCCTGCTAAGTGTTTATGGAATGATTTGTGAGGAGAAGTTTCTTTGGAAGCAGCTTGGGGAAGGTATGTTATTAAGAGCTTTCTCTCCAAGCTCCCCTTGGCCCGCTTCCCCCCAGGCCCCTGGGGTCTGGGCAGCCCATGGTCACAGCAGCTGTTTGCTATTTTGTAGGCCACGGGCCGGGGAGTGTCCTGGAGCTGGGGGAAGACAGAGAACTGGGGCAATTTCCTCTTCCCCGAGGTGGCGTCATGCAGCAGAGGAGGGCTAGGGGCTGGACCCCGGAGCCCGCCTCTGAGGAAGGGACCCTGGGCTCAGGAAAGTGTGAGGCCTGTTTTACAGGGGCCAAGGAGGAGGAAGATCTCGGGCTCAGAGGCAGCCAAGAGGTCATGGACGACGGGGACTGAAGCATGGCTGTTAGCCACCAATGACATGGAAGGCGCTGGGGAGTGACACAGACAAGCCAAAAAGATGGGAGTGGCCAGTGACTCAGTGATGTGTTTGCCTTCCCCACAGAGTGGGGCGGGCGCAGGGCGCCCCTGGCATTAAGACTGTCTGGCTCCTCTTTCTTTCTTTCTTTTTTTTTTAAAATAATTTTTGTTTATTTACTTGTCTATTTTGGACCGTGCTGGGTCTTTGTTGCTGTGCTCAGGCTTTCTCTAGTTGCAGCAAGCAGGGGCTACTCTTCATTGTGGCCCACAGGCGTCTCATTGCAGAGCACAGGCTCTCGGCGTGCGGGCTTCAGTAGTTGCAGGGCATGGGCTTAGTTGCTCTGCATGTGGAATCTTCCCAGAACAGGAATAGAAGCCACGTCCTCTGCATTGGCAGGCAGATTCTCATCACTGTACCACCAGGGAAGTCCTGTCTAAGTCCTCTTGATCTCCACATGGTCAGTGGACAGCCATCAGGACTGGCCCAGAGTGGGGATTCATCTGAGTGAGTGATGGACCCTCACTCAGCCAAAACCATCTCCATCAGACAAGGGCCCAATGAGGGCCCTGGGCCGACCCTGGATGTTAAGTTCACTGTGACTCTCGGTCTGGGAAGCCCAGGACTATCTCCTCACTGTCCCATTAGTGGAAGCCCCCCCAGTCTGGTCTTCATAGAACAGTTGCTTTACCCTCTGGTGTTGGCAGCCAGCTTACACAGGTCCCCTAGGAAAGACCAGTGACTGGTCATTGCTGATTCTGTGAGGCCCCTGCCAGGGCATGTGGGCCCATCATGGGCTTTATCCCAGTTTATCTGCACAGCAACTCTGGGGAGGTGAGAGAGGAAAATTTAACTTTTTACCTTCCCAATTTTATTGCTGAAAAAACTGAAGCCCAAAGACTATGGTTGCACTGCAGAGGTCATACAGTGAATACCTGCCCAGGTGGGGCTCATATTCAGGAGTTAAGACCAAAGCTGGTGCTTTGGCCTGTGAACTACACCTGCTGAAAGGCCCTCACTTCTGCCGTCTCGCTTGGCACCCTGCACGGTCACTGTCTGTGATGTTTCTCTCTTACCTGGGAGATCCCTGAGGATAGGGATCATGTTGTTTTCATCCTGGTCTCAGTACTGGGCCTGGCTTGGAAAAGTTGGATGGATGGATGGATAAACTCTAGGCCACAATTTGGAAGATAATACATGAGCAAATTAACAAAACTAGCATGGCAGGAGTCTTGGAGAACAGCCTGCTGGGGTGAAGGGGTATGTGTTTGGGGTAGTGATATCTACAGACGCCAAATACCAAACCAAGGATCTGTACTGGAAACCTGTGGGAGTCAGTTTTTTGATGTCACGGTGATTGGGGACCTCCACTGACATTTTGCAAATGAGCACATTGGGAAGTCTTGTGGGACATCCGTGCAAATGAAAAGCCTGTTTGTAGCCACCTGTGCTTGATCCTAACTCTATTTTATGTGTGAACGCAAAGAATTTTTTACACAATTCTAATACACCCTGAATTTTCCGGGAATGCAATTACCTTGTAAATTAAGGGAAGATTGTCCTTTGTTCAGAACATCATTAAGACTGGTTCATCAATTCAGAATTACGTCACTGATGGCAATACTTCTCATGGTGTTTGAGTGACCTGGCCCAATTGTAGGCCCAGCAATGAGCCCTCAGATAGAGCCTCCCATTATATCTCCTTAGGGGAGCCAACCCTGAGCATGAAAATACTGAAATATGTATTTTTGTTATAAATGACTTTCCATTTATTTCATTTCAGTTTTATCCAGTGGTGCGCTGGAGCTAAGTCACACAGAACAGACGGGGTGTGTGTTTCTTCCTAACCCTGCATTCAGTGTCATCATGCTGGTTACTTGAAATCTGCCATTGTGGAAGTATTCTCACCATGGAAATTGTCCAAAAATACAAGCCTACCTTGGAGATGTTGTGAGTTTGGTTCCAGACTACCACAATAAAGCAAATATCGCAATAAATCAAGTCACACGAATTTTTTGGTTTCTGATGCATATAAAAATTATGTTTACACTATAGTCTGTTAAGTGTACAATAGCATTATATCTAAAAAACAACATGCAGGCCTTAATTAAAAATTATTTTATTGCTAAAAAATGCTAACCATCATCTGAGCCTTCAGGGAGTGATAACCTCTTTTCTAGTGGAGGGTTTGAAATATCATGAGAATTACCAAAATATGATGTAGAGACATGAAGTGAACAAATGCTGTTGCAAAAATGGTGCCAACACAGGTTTGCCACAAACCTTCAATTTATGAAGAACGCAGTATCTGCGAAGCACAATAAAACAAGGTATGCTTTATAAACGAAGTTTTTATTTTTTCCTTCAGAGATCTGATTGTTAAACATTTATCAGCCCACCACTGGTTGCACTGGGCTTTTCACTGTGTGTGTAGGCAGGCTGTATTATCAATGAAGATCATTTCATGATACAATTTTAGAACAATAAAGGGAGCATTGGGCCTCATTGGATGGAGACCCACAGAAGGAGGGAATCGGGCTTGAGGGCAGAATCTCCTGCTCATGACAAGTGAGAAGCAGGCTCCTGAAGAAGCCAGGAAGCTTTGAATATTTGTGAGGAGGCCTCCAGGGAGGCAGCAGGCCCACCAGAGGAAGCCCCCACTTCCTCCCTCTGAAGTAAGTAAGTGTGTGTTAGTCACTCAGTTGTGCCCAACTCATTTCAACCCCATGGACTGCAGCCCACCAGGCTCCTCTGTCCATGAGATTTTTCAGGCAAGCATACTGGAGCGGGTTGCCATTTCCTTCTCCAGGGGATCTTCCTGACCCAGGGATCGAACCCGGGTCTCCTGCACTGCAGGCAGATTCTTTACCGACAGAACTATACGAGAAGCAAGAGACTCACCAGAGGCAGCCCCCACTTCCTTACTCCTCCCTCTGGAGAATTTAGCAATTTGGCATGACAGATGCTGGGGCTGCTGTGTTGTGCTGGGCTATTTTATCTGTTGCAGTTTTGACAAATAGAACTGATTGAAAAAGGAGAGGCCAGGTGACCTTGACAGTGACCAGCCCTTGACTTGTCCTCCTGGGGGTTTGGGCCCTCCATCAAGTCCCCCCTGCGGTTGGCCCTCACCCTCCCCGTCCTGTCAAGCAGAAACCCACTACCCAGGTCTCTTCATTTACCTAGTGGTAGCAGTGCCCAGCTTGTGAACTCCTGTATGCAAGCCCTGTGCTCAGTGCTTCTTGTGCATGACTTCCTGGTACTCTGCCCTTTTCACCTCCCGTGAGATGTCAACCTTTTTTCTCCATTTTTCAGCTCAGAGAGAAGAAAGGACTTGCCCAAAGTCACCCAGTCAGCAAGTGGTGGAGCCACGACCACAAGCCAGGCTGTCTGACCCTCAGCCGGACTCTTAACCCCACACTCAAACTTTCAAAGGGAAGATGATATCTGTTCAACTCCTCTCTTTGATGAGGTCCAATGTGTAGGTCAGAGCTGGAAGGACCAGAGAAATGACCTAATCCTATGATTCTCAACACTTCATAAATCCATGCCCCCCTACCACCACTGACATATATAAACTTCTCTATCAAAGAACATGCTCCCACCATGAGAGAAGCAGAGGCCCTCTTTTTCTATAAAGGATGTTTCTGCTGGTCTGTTTATCGTGTAGGTAGGATCAGGCTGAATAATGGTGATTTCAGCGGTATCACTGAGAGCCAATGTTATTGCTATGGCTTTAAAACACAAACAGAAAAAGAATCTATTAGTCACTGAGGAGTGTAATAAGCCTGTTGAGTAATCAGCCTGCCGGCCATGGTACCTGCAAACCACAAGGATGATAAATGAAATACCACAGCCAAATTCTTGGACACTCGAGGGTGGGTGTGGGGCTTGTGAGCAGGGAGGTCACAGGCCTTGTTCTGAAAACTCTACTTCCTACCAGTGGGCTGAGGAAGCCCTGCTCAATTTCAACTTTCCATTTCATAGGTGGGGAAACTGAGGCCTAGAAAGCAGAGATGGTTGTTTTTTTCTTTTTACCCAAGGTGCTCAAGACAGTTAGGACTGGGAGCCAGTTCTTGCTGGCTGTCCATGGTCTGAGAGGACAGCAAGTGCCTGTGAGCATGGCTTGGGTCATGTGGAGTATTCTTTATCCCTTTCTGACCTGTTTTTCTCCGCCCCCGCCCCCCAACCCCCTGACATGCCCTGGCTGTTTTCAGAATCCTTCCTCCTCCTCTTTGCAGATAAGGTTGCCAAGGCTTCCAGAGGGACTTGGGGACAGGGTGTGGCTTCTGAAATGTCCAGTCTCGGGGATGATCTGGAGAGAGACCAGGATTTATGTCTCCTTTCCCCAGGCCTGTCCATTTGCAGCTGTGTGGGTGGATCTAGACACTCTAGGATTTGCCAAATGGGCAGAGACGCCTAAGGTTTTCCCCAAATCTAATCAGAAAGGGACTTCTTGGAGGGAATCAAAAACTAGGAAGGAAGTGGCCAGAGCTTTGACTTCAGAGCACTGTAGATGTTAGCCACTGGAGTGAGCCAGTCATTTCCCTTGTCCAGACCTCAGTTTTCCTCTTCTGTAACATGGGAAGAGTGAGGGATGTTCATCTGGTCAACGAAACTTTACTGAGCGCCCATCATCAAATTTCACACTTCAGTGCTTACTATGTTCCAGGTGCTGAGCTAATTATTATCCACACTTCTTGCCTTTCAAACCACCTTCAAGCTAGGTTTTATATCTCCTATTTTAATGACAAGGTAACTGAGGCTCGGAGAGTTTTAACAGTTTGTCCAAGATTCTGCAACATATCCAGGACACATACTCAAGGGCTCATGGGAGTAGCCCAGGCAGCCCATATCTGCCACATTTTGAAGGTACTTAAAATATGTATATATATATATTTTTTTAATTTTTGACTGTGCTGGGTCTTCATTGCTGCGTGTGCTTGTCTCTTGTTGTGGCAAGTGGGGGCTATTCTTCGTTGCAGTGCACAGGCTTCTCACTTCGGTGGCTTCTCTTATTGCACAGCTCGGGTTCTGGGCTGCATGAGCTCAGTAGTGGCAGTTTCTGAGTTCTAGAGAGTTGCAGTTTTCAGGTTCTAGAACACAGGCTCAATAATTATGGCACACGGGCTCAGTTGCTCCGTGGCCTGTGGGATCTTCCCAAACCTGGGATCTAACCCGTCTCTCCTGCATTGGCAGGCGGATTCTTTACCACTGAGTCACAGGGGAAGCCCTTGAAGATATAGTAAACGGGAGTATAGTGTCTGATGGAGCAGGAAGGAATCTTCCGTCTAACTGCGGAAATACCAAGTCAGTCCTCAGAGGATACGGCTTCACCCTGGGCACAGCACCCAGGCCTGGGGCCCACCACTCTGAGTTTGAGAGCAGGGCATCTGACTGCCTTCATCACGACAGCACTGGTAGGCTGCTGGGGGCCCATCAGTAGAGCTGGAGAGGCAGAGGGCTACTTCATGCCCATCCTCTCTGAGTGGCTCCTGGAGTGGTAAGGACGGCTGCTATGAGGGGAACTGAGTTCTAAGAGCAACTCCAGTTTCACGGCCAGCCACCAGGAAATGAGGCACGTATGTTACAGATATTTGCTGATTTGATCCCTCAACAGTCCTGGGAAATAGGGATTATTAGCCTCATATATTCAACGCAGAGACTGAGATCCAGAGGTTGGAAGTGACTAGTTGAAAGTCATCCGGGACTATGGTTTTGACCAGGGTCTCTCTACCCACAAGCCATGGTTTTTCACTGTCCTCAGCCTCAGTCTATGGTTGTTGTGGGACGTTGTATAAGTCCTTACACTTCCCTGGATCAGGGGTTCCATGAGATGAGAAAATTCATTCTTACCCTTGTTTAAAAGTAGTGAAAGATTTCAATGATATTGTAGATGGAGATGTGCTTTGAAGTTTTGCCTGTAACGGACATTTTGCTATTATGTGATTTCAGGGGTATTGGTGACTCTATAGCTTAAAAGTATCATCTCCTCTGGCCTGTCAGACCCTAAAATTCTACCCTGAGAGCTGCTTCCCCAGGAAATGACTTTGTCTCCAGTAAGTCCTCTGGAAGAACAGATTAGTGGGGGCAGGATTACCCATTATCAGACACTAGGGCCTTGACAACACTGCTCTATGGTTGGGTCAAGNCACACAGAACAGACGGGGTGTGTGTTTCTTCCTAACCCTGCATTCAGTGTCATCATGCTGGTTACTTGAAATCTGCCATTGTGGAAGTATTCTCACCATGGAAATTGTCCAAAAATACAAGCCTACCTTGGAGATGTTGTGAGTTTGGTTCCAGACTACCACAATAAAGCAAATATAGCAATAAATCAAGTCACACGAATTTTTTGGTTTCTGATGCATATAAAAATTATGTTTACACTATAGTCTGTTAAGTGTACAATAGCATTATATCTAAAAAACAACATGCAGGCCTTAATTAAAAATTATTTTATTGCTAAAAAATGCTAACCATCATCTGAGCCTTCAGGGAGTGATAACCTCTTTTCTAGTGGAGGGTTTGAAATATCATGAGAATTACCAAAATATGATGTAGAGACATGAAGTGAACAAATGCTGTTGCAAAAATGGTGCCAACACAGGTTTGCCACAAACCTTCAATTTATGAAGAACGCAGTATCTGCGAAGCACAATAAAACAAGGTATGCTTTATAAACGAAGTTTTTATTTTTTCCTTCAGAGATCTGATTGTTAAACATTTATCAGCCCACCACTGGTTGCACTGGGCTTTTCACTGTGTGTGTAGGCAGGCTGTATTATCAATGAAGATCATTTCATGATACAATTTTAGAACAATAAAGGGAGCATTGGGCCTCATTGGATGGAGACCCACAGAAGGAGGGAATCGGGCTTGAGGGCAGAATCTCCTGCTCATGACAAGTGAGAAGCAGGCTCCTGAAGAAGCCAGGAAGCTTTGAATATTTGTGAGGAGGCCTCCAGGGAGGCAGCAGGCCCACCAGAGGAAGCCCCCACTTCCTCCCTCTGAAGTAAGTAAGTGTGTGTTAGTCACTCAGTTGTGCCCAACTCATTTCAACCCCATGGACTGCAGCCCACCAGGCTCCTCTGTCCATGAGATTTTTCAGGCAAGCATACTGGAGCGGGTTGCCATTTCCTTCTCCAGGGGATCTTCCTGACCCAGGGATCGAACCCGGGTCTCCTGCACTGCAGGCAGATTCTTTACCGACAGAACTATACGAGAAGCAAGAGACTCACCAGAGGCAGCCCCCACTTCCTTACTCCTCCCTCTGGAGAATTTAGCAATTTGGCATGACAGATGCTGGGGCTGCTGTGTTGTGCTGGGCTATTTTATCTGTTGCAGTTTTGACAAATAGAACTGATTGAAAAAGGAGAGGCCAGGTGACCTTGACAGTGACCAGCCCTTGACTTGTCCTCCTGGGGGTTTGGGCCCTCCATCAAGTCCCCCCTGCGGTTGGCCCTCACCCTCCCCGTCCTGTCAAGCAGAAACCCACTACCCAGGTCTCTTCATTTACCTAGTGGTAGCAGTGCCCAGCTTGTGAACTCCTGTATGCAAGCCCTGTGCTCAGTGCTTCTTGTGCATGACTTCCTGGTACTCTGCCCTTTTCACCTCCCGTGAGATGTCAACCTTTTTTCTCCATTTTTCAGCTCAGAGAGAAGAAAGGACTTGCCCAAAGTCACCCAGTCAGCAAGTGGTGGAGCCACGACCACAAGCCAGGCTGTCTGACCCTCAGCCGGACTCTTAACCCCACACTCAAACTTTCAAAGGGAAGATGATATCTGTTCAACTCCTCTCTTTGATGAGGTCCAATGTGTAGGTCAGAGCTGGAAGGACCAGAGAAATGACCTAATCCTATGATTCTCAACACTTCATAAATCCATGCCCCCCTACCACCACTGACATATATAAACTTCTCTATCAAAGAACATGCTCCCACCATGAGAGAAGCAGAGGCCCTCTTTTTCTATAAAGGATGTTTCTGCTGGTCTGTTTATCGTGTAGGTAGGATCAGGCTGAATAATGGTGATTTCAGCGGTATCACTGAGAGCCAATGTTATTGCTATGGCTTTAAAACACAAACAGAAAAAGAATCTATTAGTCACTGAGGAGTGTAATAAGCCTGTTGAGTAATCAGCCTGCCGGCCATGGTACCTGCAAACCACAAGGATGATAAATGAAATACCACAGCCAAATTCTTGGACACTCGAGGGTGGGTGTGGGGCTTGTGAGCAGGGAGGTCACAGGCCTTGTTCTGAAAACTCTACTTCCTACCAGTGGGCTGAGGAAGCCCTGCTCAATTTCAACTTTCCATTTCATAGGTGGGGAAACTGAGGCCTAGAAAGCAGAGATGGTTGTTTTTTTCTTTTTACCCAAGGTGCTCAAGACAGTTAGGACTGGGAGCCAGTTCTTGCTGGCTGTCCATGGTCTGAGAGGACAGCAAGTGCCTGTGAGCATGGCTTGGGTCATGTGGAGTATTCTTTATCCCTTTCTGACCTGTTTTTCTCCGCCCCCGCCCCCCCACCCCCCGACCTNGTTAGGACTGGGAGCCAGTTCTTGCTGGCTGTCCATGGTCTGAGAGGACAGCAAGTGCCTGTGAGCATGGCTTGGGTCATGTGGAGTATTCTTTATCCCTTTCTGACCTGTTTTTCTCCGCCCCCGCCCCCCAACCCCCTGACATGCCCTGGCTGTTTTCAGAATCCTTCCTCCTCCTCTTTGCAGATAAGGTTGCCAAGGCTTCCAGAGGGACTTGGGGACAGGGTGTGGCTTCTGAAATGTCCAGTCTCGGGGATGATCTGGAGAGAGACCAGGATTTATGTCTCCTTTCCCCAGGCCTGTCCATTTGCAGCTGTGTGGGTGGATCTAGACACTCTAGGATTTGCCAAATGGGCAGAGACGCCTAAGGTTTTCCCCAAATCTAATCAGAAAGGGACTTCTTGGAGGGAATCAAAAACTAGGAAGGAAGTGGCCAGAGCTTTGACTTCAGAGCACTGTAGATGTTAGCCACTGGAGTGAGCCAGTCATTTCCCTTGTCCAGACCTCAGTTTTCCTCTTCTGTAACATGGGAAGAGTGAGGGATGTTCATCTGGTCAACGAAACTTTACTGAGCGCCCATCATCAAATTTCACACTTCAGTGCTTACTATGTTCCAGGTGCTGAGCTAATTATTATCCACACTTCTTGCCTTTCAAACCACCTTCAAGCTAGGTTTTATATCTCCTATTTTAATGACAAGGTAACTGAGGCTCGGAGAGTTTTAACAGTTTGTCCAAGATTCTGCAACATATCCAGGACACATACTCAAGGGCTCATGGGAGTAGCCCAGGCAGCCCATATCTGCCACATTTTGAAGGTACTTAAAATATGTATATATATATATTTTTTTAATTTTTGACTGTGCTGGGTCTTCATTGCTGCGTGTGCTTGTCTCTTGTTGTGGCAAGTGGGGGCTATTCTTCGTTGCAGTGCACAGGCTTCTCACTTCGGTGGCTTCTCTTATTGCACAGCTCGGGTTCTGGGCTGCATGAGCTCAGTAGTGGCAGTTTCTGAGTTCTAGAGAGTTGCAGTTTTCAGGTTCTAGAACACAGGCTCAATAATTATGGCACACGGGCTCAGTTGCTCCGTGGCCTGTGGGATCTTCCCAAACCTGGGATCTAACCCGTCTCTCCTGCATTGGCAGGCGGATTCTTTACCACTGAGTCACAGGGGAAGCCCTTGAAGATATAGTAAACGGGAGTATAGTGTCTGATGGAGCAGGAAGGAATCTTCCGTCTAACTGCGGAAATACCAAGTCAGTCCTCAGAGGATACGGCTTCACCCTGGGCACAGCACCCAGGCCTGGGGCCCACCACTCTGAGTTTGAGAGCAGGGCATCTGACTGCCTTCATCACGACAGCACTGGTAGGCTGCTGGGGGCCCATCAGTAGAGCTGGAGAGGCAGAGGGCTACTTCATGCCCATCCTCTCTGAGTGGCTCCTGGAGTGGTAAGGACGGCTGCTATGAGGGGAACTGAGTTCTAAGAGCAACTCCAGTTTCACGGCCAGCCACCAGGAAATGAGGCACGTATGTTACAGATATTTGCTGATTTGATCCCTCAACAGTCCTGGGAAATAGGGATTATTAGCCTCATATATTCAACGCAGAGACTGAGATCCAGAGGTTGGAAGTGACTAGTTGAAAGTCATCCGGGACTATGGTTTTGACCAGGGTCTCTCTACCCACAAGCCATGGTTTTTCACTGTCCTCAGCCTCAGTCTATGGTTGTTGTGGGACGTTGTATAAGTCCTTACACTTCCCTGGATCAGGGGTTCCATGAGATGAGAAAATTCATTCTTACCCTTGTTTAAAAGTAGTGAAAGATTTCAATGATATTGTAGATGGAGATGTGCTTTGAAGTTTTGCCTGTAACGGACATTTTGCTATTATGTGATTTCAGGGGTATTGGTGACTCTATAGCTTAAAAGTATCATCTCCTCTGGCCTGTCAGACCCTAAAATTCTACCCTGAGAGCTGCTTCCCCAGGAAATGACTTTGTCTCCAGTAAGTCCTCTGGAAGAACAGATTAGTGGGGGCAGGATTACCCATTATCAGACACTAGGGCCTTGACAACACTGCTCTATGGTTGGGTCAAGTCCCGTGACTTCCAGGTAGGCAGATGGCCTGGGAGAGATGAACTGTTCCTCAGACCTGGTGAAAAGTCCTGTCTTATATGCTCAGTCCCATCTTCTTGTGGGCAAATACACTACCTCCCATGGAGAGCAAACATAGCCAATAACTCTGGTCACAACGGCTTTGGGCCCTGACCGTTCTCGTGACCAAGATCTGGGAGTCAGAGAAGTGGGCTCTGAGAGGCCCAGCTGTGTGGAATCTAGGCAGACATGAAGCATGTACAGAAGACTGAGAGCCCCTTGGGGGCCCAGAAGCTGCCTGGAGCGGGTATGACCAGTACAGAGATCAGAAGCCAGTGCAGATCAACCCAGAACGGACAGGCAGAGCCAGGTTAGAAGCAGGATACGAGTGGCAGGATATCATAATCATTACCTCCAGAATTTTAATTTACAGAGGTGGCTGAGTTTCTGAGGTGTTATCATCTCCAGCAGTAAGCTTCTGAGCCAGGGCAATGTCATCTGGGATGAGGGACTGGGGATTCCTTTCCAAGTGGGGGCCCACTAGCTTATCTGGGCCTTAACACTGCCATGTTTGGTTGAAATTATGACTTATTTCAAGGGTTTAGGCCTCTGGATTATAAATCAATGAACACATTCAGACCAACAGCAAGAAGATCACAGTCACCAGAATGGTGGTCAGCTATGCCTGACAGGTTTTTGTTTTTGGTGGAAATTTAGGTTCAAATGAGTCCCATATCAGATGAGTAGTCACCTGGCCTATGGGACAATCTGTAGTTAAAGGTTCCCAGGGTAGTATTGGAGAAGGCAATGGCAACCCACTCCAGTACTCTTGCCTGGAAAATCCCATGGACGGAGGAGCCTGGTAGGCTGCAGTCCATGGGGTAGCAAAGAGTCGGATATGACTGAAACGATAGCAGCAGCAGCAGCAGCAGGGTAGTATGACCTTTGGTTTAGCCTCCAGCCAGGATGGGGATGAGGTCAACAATTTATAAAGATAATTAAGACCTGGGGCAAGACAGACTCATCGGGGATTTTTTTTTTTTTTTGCTAGATTGGAAAAGAAGCTTTTTGGAGGCCACTATGCCTCTCAGTTAAGCCATCTATCTGGAACCTTTCAGGGACACAAGAGTTCTCGTGAATGCCTTTTCCAAGGCCCCAGCATTGTGTATTTTGAGAAGTGAAAACATGTACCTTGGCTATTACCAGTAAGCTTGCAACCTGAATGAGAATATGGAGAGGCTTAACAAGGGCTCATATTGTCACCTAAGTACACATGGAGATCTGTGTGACTTTGATATATATTGTATCTACGACGCAAGAGATTTCTTGAGTTCTCTATCTTGAAGTGGACAGCTTCTAGGTAACAGCCCGAGAGTTTATAATAAATGGAAGGTGGGACCATTTGTTAGCCAGAGTATCTGGTGCTAAGACCACTGGCTGCCTGAAGTTTGGCCTGGTGTACTGTTTACTGGGATCTATCCTTTATTAAGGACATTCAAGGGCTTTCCAGCTGGCTCTAGCGGTAAAGAACCTGCCTGCCAAAGCAGGAGACGTAAGAGACTGGTTCAGTCCCTGGGTTGGGAAGATCCATGGACATGACAAGCCACTCCAGTGTTCTTGCCTGGAGAATCCCATAGACAGAGGAGCCTACAGTCCATAGGGTCACACAGAGTTGGACATGACTGAAGCAAGTTAGCATGCATGCACACAAGAGGTGGACAGCAGCAGGACCCCACTGGGCTCTGTCACATAGGGGGGCTCACTGCACCCTTCCTCTCTTGCTGGTCCCTCAATTCATCCCAAGGGTCTTACCAGGGCTTCTGATGTGACCTCCTCCAGCACTATAACATCTGGCAAGGGACTGAAGACAGGGAAAGTAACCCTTTTCTGCATGTGGAATATGCCAGAGGACCCATGTTTGACTCCATCTTGTTCTAAGAAGGGCTTGTAGCTGTGCTAAGTTTGCAGGGTGGTTTCCACGACCCTAAGTATAATGGGCAGCTGGGTGTGGAGCGCCATAGGCTCAGGGTCCAAGAGAGCGTCTCTTGCCAGGAGAGCTGGATGGAGGAAGGAATGTGCAACATGAGGCAGACCATGAGGGGCAGCCAGGTATCCAGAAGTGTGGACCATGGTGTGAGGCGGGTAGTGAGGCAGAACGTGCAGACAGCTGGACAGCTGAAGCTGCCGCCTGCCTCTCAGTTTGCTCCAGGAACTGTTTCTCTACAGTCCACTGGGAAGAATGGCCAGCTTCAGGGAAAGGCTCTCCCGACAAGAAGACCGCATCGTGGTCACAGGCTTGCTTTGAGATCACTGACACAGCTTGCTGCAGCAGCGTGGCAACCTCCGCGCGAGGGCTGGCCTCTTTAGTCCTTTCACTCCCACGTGGATGGGAGAGTAAGAAGGGGTGTCTGTTGGGGCATTACCATGAAAAAGACTACATATTCAATGGCTGAGCCCCAGCATATTGCATATCTCAATAGTGCAGAACAATCCTTCACGTGGCCCTTTCCCCCAGCTCTGGGTCGTCTTTCTAGACAGAGTCCCCCTCGGAGTGGAGGCCAGCAGTTTTCTCCTCTCTCCTCTACCTCTGCCCTCAGTGTCTATTCTGAGTGTTTTTATAATTTAAAATTTTTATTTTGAAATACTTACAGATTCACAGGAAATTAAACAATTTTGAAAAATGAGTAATAAAACCAGAGGGTGACCTACCTGATTTCAGACAGATAGCTACAGTAATCAAGACTATGTGTTATAACAGGGACCTACTGTAGAGCACATGGAACTCTGTTCAATGTTATGTGGCAGCCTGGATGGGAGGGGGGTTTGGGGAGAATGGATACATGCATACGTATGGCTGAGTTCCTTTGCTGTTTGCCCGAAACTATCACAACATTGTTAATTGGCTATGCTCCAGTTCAGTTCATTTCAGTCACTCAGTCGTGTCCCACTCTTTGCAACCCCATGGACTCTAGCACGTCAGACCTCCCTGTCCATCACCAACTCCTGGAGCTTGCTCAAACTCACGTCCATCGTGAGTCAGTGATGCCATCCAACCATCTCATCCTCTGTCGTTCCCTTCTCCCACCTTCAATTCTTTCCCAGCATCAGAGTCTTTTCCAATGAGTCGGTTCTTTGCATCCTGTGGCCAAAGTATTGGAGTTTCAGCTTCAGCATCAGTCCTTCCAATGAATATTCAGGACTGATTTCCTTTAGGATGGACTGGTTGGATCTCCTTGCAGTCCAAGGGATTCTTAAGAGTCTCCTCCAACACCACAGTTCAAAAGTATCAATTCTTCAGCACTCAGCTTTCTTTATAGTCCAACTCTCACATCCATACTTGACTACTGTAAAATGAAAAAAAAATTTAAAAAGACTGTGTGTTACTGACAGAAGGATAGATCTGTAGATCAGTGGGGCCAAATAGAGTCTACAAAGAGATTCTCACAAATATGGCTGTTTCAGTCTTTAAAAAGGAAAACTATTTTGAAATACTTATAGATTCAGAGGAAGTTGTAAAGATAGAAAGGGCAGATCCTGTGTACCCTTCACCCCATTTCCACCAGTGGTTCCACCTTAGACCTTTACAGGACCACAACACCCACGTGTGTTGATATAATGCATGTGTGTAGCTCTGTGTCATCTCATCCCACATGAAGATTCACGCCAGCTTCACCACGATCAAGCTACTGAACTGTCCCATCACCACACAACCCTCGCTCGCGCTGCACTTTAGTCACCCCCGCCCTCCCCACACACTTCTTCTGCACTTGCTGCCACGCTCTTTGCCATCCCCTTAATCCCGTCACAGTCCCCACCCTTCTGGGCACGTGGCTGCCCCTCCTGTCCCACTCATATTGCCAGATTCCTTCCACCCAGCCACACCATTCCTAACGCGTGGCAACCACTATTCTCCATCCTGTTATTTTATCACTTCAAGAGTTTTATGTAAACAGAATCGAACACATGGGACCTTTAGAGACTGGTTTTTCACGCTCATCGCAGTGCCCTGCGACCCATCAGGTTCCAGGCGTGTCACCAGTTCCTCCCTTTATTCTGAGAGGTGCCCCACGGTCCTTTCCGTATTCAATACTCTCTCCTTCAAGATCTTTTCTTCTTTTCTTTGCCTCTGAGCCAGCGAGTCTCACCTATCTCCTCACTGCTGGAGCTGAGTATGGGGCGGTGGGGGGGGGGTCTCTGCTCTTTGGACTGTAGGAACCTGGAGGAGATGAGGGCTACTGTGTCTTTTTCCTTCAGCCTTGGGGTGAAGCATGGGCAGGCCGCACAAAGCTGCCTGTGGCTGTCTTCACTGCTTGTGGTTTGATTTCCATGTTGCTGGTATATTGGACTGCTCTTTCTCTCCTTTACTCGAGACTGTTCAGAGTGTGCCCATCTGTCGTCCTGGCCTGGTGTGCCTGGGGCCTCAGTGGTGAGGGTGTAAGTCCTCCACTAAGGGCTCAGACTGGGTAGTCCTGCCCCACCACCTGAGTCACTCTATACCTGATCCCACCAGGTGTGAGGTCAGAAGCTACTCACAGGGCTCCTACTGTCTGGGGACAGGAACTGGGATCTGGGCTTGCCAGGGGTGCTAAGGAGAGGCAGATTTCAGGGGAAGCCTCCCTGTTTGGCCAGGGCCACCTGTGCCAGAATCTACCAATGTATGGGGTGGGCTGGGAGGTCTCCTTTGCTCTGCGCCAGCATGCCAGGGCACTGCACACCCTTCTGCTCTCTGGGTCTCACCTCCGCAAAAGTGCAGTTAGACATGGACCCCATAATCTTAGGGCCCTCATCTGTGACATGCTCAGGGTGCCCGGTGACTGCTTTCCACCAACAAGGCCTGATTCCCTTCTGCCCTCAGAGTGAAGTTCAAGGTTATTAGAGCAGTCAAGGCTCTGCATGGACTGAGATACCTGGTGACTCTGTGACCCCAGCTCTCACTACTTCCTGCCTTCTCCTTTTAGGCTCCAGCTTCAAGGAACCAGCCATCACTCCCCAGACCCCCAGGCTTGCTTCTCTTGCTGATCTACTGCCTTGGACTCCTAGTGCAGATACTACCTCCTCTTGGAAGCCCTCCCTAACCGCCTTCAACCCCCTAGCTCCTGTTCTTATCTGTTCTTGTCTGCTATGTCTGTCCCTGCTCTTGACTGGCTATGCCTGGCTTGGCCGATGAGGCTGAGAGAAGGGTGATACAGGGTCCTGGTGTCCAGCACAGCGCCAGACACAACTCAGACCCTCACTGAAGGGGACGGAATCCTGGCTACCTCCAGTTCAGTGAGACGATGCTGCCTCTTCCTCCTCCCTCCATCTTCCACCCTCCCCCCTCTATCCTCCCTTTCTCCTCCTTCTCCTCTGGCTCCGTGGGCTGTCCTGCCTGGGGCGGGTGAACTCACACTCTGATGTGGCTTGGCCAAGCTTTCCTTTGAATGCAATGAAAACCAAACAACTCATTGCTCATAGTTGTTAGAAAAAGTCCATAGGATGGAAAAGCTGCCTGTTTACCCACCCTGGTACTACCAGCTGGATTTTCCTACTCCTCAGAGNGATGTGGCTTGGCCAAGCTTTCCTTTGAATGCAATGAAAACCAAACAACTCATTGCTCATAGTTGTTAGAAAAAGTCCATAGGATGGAAAAGCTGCCTGTTTACCCACCCTGGTACTACCAGCTGGATTTTCCTACTCCTCAGAGCCCAAGCTTTCAGGGAAATATAGAATTCTAGGATCTTAGAATCACAGGATAATGGAATCACTGAATCAGAAAGCCACACTAATGATATCTTATTATCTTACTATTATACTACATTAAAGCCAGAGATTCCTTTTACCACATGGAATCTTTGTATATGGAATCCTAGAATCCCCAGCAAAGTGGTGCCAAAAACATCAGGTTGGACCCAAAAGTCCATTGCCTGTGTATCTATGTGCCATGGGCTGAATGTTTGTGTCCCCTCAAAATTCACGTGTGTGCATGCTTCAGTCGTGTGTGACTCTTCGCAACCCCATGGACTGTAGCCCACCAGACTCCTCAGTCTACGGGATTCTCCAGGCAAGAATACTGGAGTGGGTTGCCATTTCCTCCTTTAGGGGATCTTCCCAACCCAGGGATCAAACCCGCATCTCTTAGGTCTCCTGCATTGGCAGGTGGGTTCTTTACCACTAGCATCACCTGGGAAGCCCCCAAATTTGTGTACTGAAGTTCTAATCCCCAGTGTGATGGTATTTGGAGGTGGGGCCTTTGGGAGGTAATTAGGTGATGAGGGTGGAGCCCCCTCAATGGGATTAGTGCTCCTTGTAAGAAGAGACACAAGAGAGAGGATTTCTCTCTACTGTGTAAGGAAGGACACAGTAAGAGGCTGTCTGTCTGCAAACCAGGAAGTTGACCTCACCAGACACTAAGCTGGACAGAATTTTGATCTTGAACTTCCCAGTCTCCAGAGCTGTGAGAAATAAATGTTTGCTGTTTAAGACACCATGAAAGCCCTCAGTACAGGGTCACATATCGAGAAGCAGAGAAGGTTGTGGCCCTCCCAGCTGGGGCTCCTGCCCTACACAAGACCCCAGCATGTCAGTGTTGGGAGGTTAGCTCCAGTGACAGACAGGCTCAGCTCTGATGATGCTGTAACATGTGGTTCTGGACAAGGCACTCAACTATCTGACCTCTGGTTTCATGGCAGCAAGGGCATAATAATTATAGGTGAACAGTCAACTGGTGGGTAGCTTGTATCTCATGTTTTAGGCGTTTTCCTGATGTGAGGCATTCAGGGGCTTGAACAGTGCAGGGCTCTCCAAGAAGCTTTGGTGACCTGATAGGATGCAGAGGTAAGGGCAGGAAAACCTGGTGCACAGGGATAAATCTGGGCCGCGGCCATGAGCCACACTGAAGACGTTGATCTCAAGCCCTTGGGGAAGAGGACAGGCAAACCTCTGGTTAAGCCTTTCTTGGGTCTCCATCTCATCCTGCACATCCTCCCTGACAATAAATCTGAGACATACATGTAACTGCTTGAGCCTCCTTGCCTCATCTGCAGAGCACAGGCAGTAACACTTTTGGATGAGGACCAGTAGCAGCCCTCTCCCCACATTTCCGGGCATGCTTTTCCTCTCTGAGGCTCAGCTCACTTATCCAGAACTTAGCAAGGAGATGTGAAACGGAGTGCAGCTTTTCTGGTAGCAGCATTGAAAGCAGCTCACCTAGAGGAGGGCTTTCCTGGTGGCTCAGTGGTGAAGAATCTGCCTGCCAGTGCAGGAGATGCAGGTTCAGGCCCTAGGTGGCGGAGATCCCCTGGAGAACGAAATGGAAACCCACTCCAGTATTCTTCCCTGGAGAACCCCATGGACAGAGGAGCCTGGGGGGCTACAGTCCATGGGGTCACAAAAAGCCAGACATGACTGAACCACTGAGCACAGACTTAGACCCCAGATCTGCAATTTCCTTGAGGGCAGGACTAAAACGCATTCACGTTTTAACCAAAGCACAGTGTGGGCAATGATACACATTAAAGACAAAGAATGGCAATCAACTGTGCCTTAGAAGAAACCATACTGGTCACCTGGTCATCTGTCCCTAGTGCCTTCTCACAAGGATTCATGCAGTCATTTCAGGTGCCTCTCAGAGAGGCTGAGTGTCTTCCTCCAGGTCACACAGTAAGAATTGGTCCAGAGGTGTCTCTATCCCAGCTATTCTGTCTCCCT